>WEIV01004344.1:0-37754 GCA_013390005.1 Calyptomena viridis
AAGATTTATCTGTGGAACTAGTCAGGGCTTGTCCAAAATCATCTTGTGCCAAGTGTTTGTTTTCTGTGCTTCTGCTGCTGAATAATCTTGCCTTGGGACAAATTAGAACTTTCAAAAAAGCAACCCATCACCACACTGCAACTCCCTCCTCCAAACCACGTTAATGAACAAGCATGAAGTAGTGTGATGGAAAATAGTTACTGTATTACTTTCATCCCCAAGGAGATATAATATATGATATTCTTTTAACAGGGCTCATGTTTTAAAAACAGAATGAGTCACGAATGAATGAATTCATAGAATGTCAATACAGAGAGAGAATATAATTTTCAGCCTGTAGCTTTCTTGTCTTTTCTACTAGTAGGCACCATTGGATTTTCCTTCCCTTCTGTATTCACTCATTTTGAGAGTTTTCATCACCATCACATTCTTTTAAACCAAGCCAATCCTATGCAGATGATGTTTTTCCTTAAATTTGCTGTAGATCAGGATAGATTGCAGTAGATTAATGTTCCCTTACCCGACGAGTTTTTCAGGTGCTCGGCTTCTCTCTGGTGTCCCTTCTGTGCAGGGCTCGAGTTCTGAACACTGATATAGAGCCAATTAGGTTGTTTCTTCCAAACTCCAAGCAACTCTCAAGTCAGTTGGTGGAAACCAAGCCATTAAATAACAAGTGCATAAAGAAAATATTGCATTTAGACACGAGTTCATTTGCTGTTTTCATGTCCCATCCGCACTTTAATAAGCCAAAGTTGTACCAGTACCGTACTGTGGGAAGTGAAAAGTAGCTATCAGAAGGTTGGGTTTTATTTATTTATTTGCAAGACATGGAGAGATTTTATTAGGATCTCATCCCTTTCATGTGTTTAAGATAGTTTTAAACTAACAAAGTTATAGGTATTTTAATAAACTTTGGCAGGAGTAATTGTAGAATTTTTTCCAGGTGGCCTTGCTCCAGAATGAAAGTTTGGAAAAGAACAAGAGTATACAAACTTTACATAATCAGATTTGTAGCTTTGAAATAGAAATTGAAAGACAGAAGGAAATGCTGCGGAATAATGAATCTAAAATACTTCATTTACAGGTAAGAAATTTAGAATCTCCCCATTAAAGCAGAAATGGTAGTAGCTTCTGTTCTGTGCCTTTACACTTGTGAAGTGAGGTGGTCTAATTAAAAAGGTGGGAGGGGAGAGCCTTGACTTTATTGTAAAGCCATTCTGATTTTTTTTCTTCTGGTTTGTTGTGTTTAATGGAGTAAGATGCTTCACTAAAACACTGCAATTGCCTAGCCTATGTTAAAACAAAGAACACTGTCTAAAAAAGGAAAAGATCAAAACCAAACCAGAAATCTTCTCTGAAGAGCAATCATTGTTTTTACTGTTTGAGGAACTACTGTCAGACTGGAGGACAAGATTAGCACCTTAAAACTGTCATGTATAATGTATATTTCTTTTGTACTTGCTGGTATTTTAGAATAATATGAATCATGAGTGAGATCAGTCTGTGGATTTAATTCAAATATAGCATAATGCATTTGAATACACTTTTTTAAAATCCATGTTTCTATTGTCCTTCTGAGGAAAATGTATCTAATTATTCCTTTGCCAGTAGGTCTGAGTTTCTTATCCTGTGGTCTGAATGACCTGGCCACAAGCCTGCATCAAACTAGAAATCCTCTGGATGCTGTGGCATGGTGCTTAGCCCAAACTCAAATTCTTATTTTGTATTCAGAGCCGAGTTGGAATGTGGGTGCTGGGACTTTGTGTTAGCTTGCATGATACTAACCACAATTAGGGAAACCTCAGGAGATACTTAGCAAGGAAATGTGAAGGTGTCATTTCCACATTACTGTAGTATGTCTGCTGCTGGAATATCAGGTTCCTGTTGTAGCATCCAATTTAAAGGAATGTAAATAAAATTATCTTTTTCACTTACTATTCATTTCACATATTAAACTCCAAATGTTGATACTGAAGAAATAAGTATCCAAACTAGAGTGTGGCTAAAATTCAAAGGGCAGCACATTTAGGAGCTCAGCACCTGGAGATCCTCATTGATGGTTTATAACGAAACCTTCAAGTTTGGCAACTGCAACGTTTCTCCCTATAGCATTTATTTCTGTCCATGATCTGCCCATGTAGTAACCAGTTTAGCCTGCATTAGTCATTGTTACTTATCCATTGATGGGTATGGCTGCAAGCTTACAGTATTGCATTCTGACACTGGGAAGCTAATCCTTGTATGTACTGATATTGCTGATTGAATTTACCAGGAGGTAAGTTAATTTGTAAGCCTGGAGTTTTTACACATGCTGTCTCAATGGCCAGTTATGAGAGTAGAAATGAGAAAAACGTAGAGCAGAGTTTTTCATTATTGTCTTAAATGACAGATTGCAATATCTTTGATTTCCTCGAGTTGCCAGTGTTAGCAAAATCAATTTTCAAATTGTTTGTTTAGAAAAAAAACCCCAAAACACTAAAAAGCAACACATTCCAACAGGTGGCTTTTTGGTGGTAATACTAGACAGAATGTGTATTACTCCTTTTTTTACCTTTCTTTTTCCCTTGCTTTTTTTTCTTCTCCTCTTCTTCTTTACTACCTCTCACCAGCTATTTCAATTTGGTTATTTTAAGCCAAACTCTATTTCAAGGCTGTTTCAACGTGATTCCTTGCACTTAGTGGAATTTCCTGGTTCATCAGCTTGTTAAGGGCATCCTGGAAACACACCTCAATTTGTTTTTTCCTGGACAACACAATTACCCTCCTTCTGTTGCCTACCAGGACTGGAAGGAATTAGTTACCTGTTGTGAGCCATTCTTTTCCTGGGTTGAGTTGAGCAGCTGTGGTTACACAGGAGCCACAGATATTGAACCCAGCTAGTTCAGGTTTGGGCAAGGGATATTTGCTTAGTCCCCCAAGACCTGTGCATGTTAGTAGTTTCTAGTACAGTTTCAGTATTAGCTCTCAAGGAGCCTTTTTTGGCTGGGGAGCAGCAGTGTCACTGAGCACATCTGGCATCATCAGCACTGTGAGGCATCTGAAAAAAACAGTGAAAATGCATCAGGGGTGTCTGGGCACTGGCAGGAGCCTCAGCCTTACGGAGTTTTGTTTTCAGATTAATTTTCTGTGTACTGATCTCTAGGGAAAGTGTTTTTACCAAGGGTATGTGATACTTCTGTGACTGCTGTCATGTGGAAAGGAACTTTCACATGCACTATCCAGTCTTTCTTATGAGTATATGAGGGCATATTAGTAAGACAGGTCTTTAGCTGAGTGTGGACTGAGAGAAGAAACTGACATTTTATGAATGTAAAAAGATTTGATTAGTAATACATTCCTTCAGAGGAGAAGGATGTATGATTTGTTTTCCAGGTCAAGTAGTATCTTTTCTAGTCTGTTTTTTAGCTTTACAGTTTTACTCTATCAGTTGCAATGAAAAGGTCCAGTAGGAGAGAGAGAACTACAAATGCAATTTTTTAGTTCCTTGTGATATTTTCTAACTTCTTTTACTAAGTGCTAAAGTTACGGAAATTGTTAATTAGAAATGAAAAAAAAAATATAACCCTAGGTGAAAATCAACATTAAGAGGAGCCCTCAATGGTTTGCCAGGCATATAACTCTGGATTAATGATCTGGAGAGGTCAGTTGGTAGAATAAAAAGTGCATGTAGAAAATTGGTATCTACTTGAAAATTTATGAGTACAGTGTGAGACATCTGTGTGCTTTCTAATGGAATAATTAGAATGAAAAACTTCACTGCTGCATTAAATTCAGATTTAGTACATTAGTATCTCCCAGCATGAGGGAGGTTGACTCCCTGTAAGGTAAAAAGATAGAGATCCCACTGCTTTTTAAAAATTAAATAGAAGTCTTCTTTCTGATTATTTTCTATCTCTTGAATTCTCATTCAAGATACAGGAGATAAAATACTACACATGTGGCAGTGTGAAGTAGAAGCAGCGTGAAGTATACTCAACTACCACTGAATTGGTTGTGCATATACAAAGGTAGAATGTTGCACACAGGTTGATGGAGAGAAGTTGGTCCCCAATAACAACTTTTAGTACACTTCTCCCAAAACAAGAATAGCTGATGATTCTTCTGCATGTGTATGAGTTTCCCAGTTCCTGTAAGAATGTTTATTCATTTTAGTGCACAGAAATCCCAGCTGGAAATTAGAGCATCTCTGTGTGAGGCACTGTATAAACCCCCTGTCATGTTACTGTTCTTGCCTTGGAGAGCT
This sequence comes from Calyptomena viridis, assembly GCA_013390005.1. Classification (NCBI taxonomy): domain Eukaryota; kingdom Metazoa; phylum Chordata; class Aves; order Passeriformes; family Eurylaimidae; genus Calyptomena; species Calyptomena viridis. The sequence continues at coordinate 4,244 of WEIV01004344.1, forward strand.
CATGTTTGGTGTGAGTGAAGGGAAAATATCAGACTTGGGCATATTTTGAGTTTACTTTTGAATGTTAACTGTGAACTAAGGGCCAAATCTTTTGGCTCTGCTCTCATGACATGCATTCAGGCACCCTGTGGTGTGTTTCCTTTTATGTATATATATGGCTAACAGCCCTCCCCTGTTTTATTGTCTGATTAGCATCAGCCCAGGTGAGAGGGTGTGACTGTGGTGGTGGGTGGTGATTAGTGTGTCCAGGCAAGGTGCTTGATCTATTTACAGGGCCCATACCCCCTGCATTTATGATTCAGTACACAGCTTTCTTTCACAAAGTCATAATTCTGTAAGTGGGATATATAACTTGTTTTAAAACACCGACATAGAAATAAATAGTTAATCTTGAAATATGACAGATTACCCAGTGGTTTTGAGACACCTAGGTAAGACTCCTAGGACCTGATTTTGCTAGCTGGCTCATCAAATTGACAGCCTTCAATTAATCGTTACGGATTTTCAGTACAACTGAAACCATGTGATTACAAGCAAATGGCTAAAAGGGGAAACGAAGGTAGCATGAGGCAGAAGGGTTTTCCCCATTGGTGGGGAACATTGAATCCACATGGCTAACCAGAAGGCAAATGCAAAATAACTTTATTTTCTTGTTTTGTACTCAACTACCACTTTTTTTTTAAGAAGTGAAAAATCGTTTTTACATATGTTGGCACTATATGACAAAAAACTATAAAGCTAGATTTGGAATTTAACTGTAGGTGGTAGCAAAAGTAGTTTCTTGTCTCAAATATCTGTGTTATCATTTGAACTTCACAAGTGATTATGGGGTTCTGGCTAAAATTCCTGCTAGTCCAAATTAGCTGTCATAATGTGAAGTGCTATGTATTTCTTGCATTAGATTTGAGGTAGACTGGGAAATATGTTCTTTGTATTTGTAATATACTAAGGTGCTTGCAAAATCTCTCCTTCAGAGAATTCTGGCCTTTCTGTATATTTTTTCTTGAGTATTATATTTCAACTGGGTTTTTTTTCCTTTGTTTTCTTAAAAAGACTCAACCAGCAAGCACCTTCAGGATGCATGGCTTACTCAATTTAGGAAGTAAAGCTGGGAATTCTAAAAGCGCTTAAAGGGACAGCAGTGGTAGTTTTGCTTAACTCTTGAGGGCTTCTGCTATGGTTATGGGCACATAAACACTTAGGCTTTGACCACTTTATGTGAGCTTGGAGCTTGTGCATATATATGTACTTGTGCTCCATATGTGCAAGAGTAATGCTGTTTTCCTGGAGGGGTAGAAGTTATTTTGCTGTAACCCAATGATAAACATGTGCACATGAGGAGCCACTTGATTCACACCATGGTAAGTTGTGCCCATACTTTGTTGCTTAAATACTCTCACACAAAACCCAACAAGTATCATATACAAGTATCATAATACCAATATAGAGACATTCAGGATATTGTTCTTACATCGAAAGGTTTAAAAAAAACAAACCTTAGACAAGAGCACACTAACAATTCCCTTTCTTTAAATAAGTCTGTTGTTATTTCTGATAGTGCTCTAATATTAATACCTATATGCAGCACTAAGTATTTAAGTGTTTTATAAATACTTGAGTTACTCCTTTAAATTTTCAAGGTTTGTGTTATTAAAATATTTGACATAAGCAAAACTTGTTTATATTGGAATTGAATCTTATTATCAGAGTATAATCCTGTTTTTAATTTGTGTAAATTAATGTCTTTATGTTATTTTAACTCATATGCCATTATTTTACAAAGCGAGTGATAGACAGCCAAGCAGAGAAACTCAAAGAACTGGACAAAGAAATCCGTCCCTTCCGACAGAACTGGGAGGAGGCTGACAGCATGAAGAGCAGTGTGGAATCCCTGCAGAACAGAGTGACAGAGCTGGAAAGCGTTGATAAAACTGCAGGACAAGGAGCTCGGAATACAAGTGAGTGGAAGCACAATGGACTGAAATCCTCAGCAGTGCTGTTGAGAGAAAAATGGTGTCCTTTGAATGGCACTCCCATTGTGACTTTTATATAGAAACATTAATAATGCTGATTCTTCTGGCTTTTGACTAGGAGGCTGTATATTTCCTTTGTTGATAGAGTGGCATTGCTTTCGTGCTGTTTCTTAGACTTGATTCTTATCTTTTATTTTATTATATTGACCCTTGTCTTGATTACATTGTTAGTTCATTATAAACAGTTTCTCAATCAGTCTTTGACAGCTAATAGCTTTCAGCAGCTTCTTTAAATATAGTCTTAGTATATTGACATCTTTTACTAGTCTTCTGCCTCATGAATGGATCAAAACTGTGGTTATCTACCTGAGAACACCCATCTTGATATCTGTTACAGAGATAACAGATCCTTTGATCCCAAGAAAACAGTGAGATCTGCTTAAGAATCAGGTTATTGTGCTTGCTGAATAAAATAAAAACTGGAGTTAGCAAAGTAATGTAGTTCATGTTTAAGTGTTAAATGATCGTGACAAAGAACTTAACATTTAAATAGATGTAGATAAAATAAATCTGCCTTGTGAATTCATTTGCTTCTCAGTATTGTATGTTGGCCAGTTTTGTCAGTGTGCAAAAACAAAGACTAACATTTTTATGAAAGGGAAAAGGGACACAGAAGACAGCCCACCCTCCAAACTAAACAAATTGCCATATAATACAGACCTAAGCTTGAATTTTTTGTTCTTTTATTATGAACTTTAGATACAGTAAGAGCACTGTGCTTCTGAGACAAGTAAGGCCTGAAAAGAACATTTCGAATGATCAGTGTTTCTGAATTTCAGAGGGATTATGTAGGATGAGTGCTTCCAAGATCTTCACTGCTAAATAGCAATATGCAGATAATGCTACCAAGTCTCCTCTCAAAAAATGGAAGCCTCTGTAGTTACACTGTTTAGTGACCAGAAATTATGTTAGATGATTTGCATATTTGACTTTTACTGCGTGTATGATTAACACCCCCTTTTGTAAAAATCCCAGTTAACCTAAGCATCAGCCAGCAAACTATTGCCTTTGGAAATTACTTCACATTGGTCAAATGCACTTTGGTTCCTGAGGAGCAAAGTGTTTCCATATACAATAGCAGCACCAGCGATGGCTGTTCTCTAAAGACTGTAAAAATCACTTTTCTCACGCCCGTCCTGTCTGTTTTCTCCCAGGCCTGCTAGAGACACAGCTGAGCAGACATGACCAGATGCTGAGCGTTCATGACATCCGGCTGGCTGACATGGACCTCCGCTTCCAAGTTCTAGAAACTGCGAGTTACAACGGAGTGTTAATTTGGAAAATTCGAGATTATAAACGTCGGAAGCAAGAGGCAGTCATGGGGAAGACTCTGTCCTTGTACAGCCAACCCTTTTATACTGGATACTTTGGCTACAAGATGTGTGCCAGAGTCTACCTGAATGGAGATGGCATGGGAAAGGGGACGCACTTGTCTCTGTTTTTTGTCATAATGCGTGGAGAGTACGATGCTTTGCTTCCCTGGCCGTTCAAACAGAAAGTGACTCTCATGCTAATGGATCAGGGACCGTCTCGGCGCCACTTGGGAGATGCTTTCAAGCCAGATCCAAACAGCAGCAGTTTCAAGAAGCCAACTGGAGAAATGAACATTGCATCTGGCTGCCCAGTCTTTGTGGCTCAGACTGTTCTAGAGAATGGAACGTATATTAAAGATGATACTATTTTTATTAAAGTCATAGTGGATACATCGGATCTACCAGACCCCTGACATACAATGGGGGAGGCGGATTAAACAGAAGGCAACTCCGTTTGGGGGTTTTATATCAGTTTGTCTTCAATCAGAGGTCCTAAAGCTCACAGAACCACCTTGTGGAACAGACGGAAGAGTTTGAAGGCATAACTGCATAGGGTCCAATTGCAAAAGTAGCAACACATTAAGAAATCATACCATGGTATATTTTTTAATAGAACTAGCAACACTTGAGCTCTGAAGAGTCACTTATCCCTCATGAGGATAATGATTATGGTCAGAGAGGATTTTTTTTTTAACTTATTAATGATCTAGTCAATTGGAGGTGAAAAGACATATACAGTATGTGCTGAATCAATTACTGACTTTTATTTCTTTTAAGCTAGAGTACAAAAAAAACTTCACACGTGGGCTAGCTGGAAATTGTCAGCATGTTAAAAGAAGAAATGATGAAGTAATGTTGCAATTATATTCTTTGAAAAACTGAGGTGCAATCTTGTCTGAAATATAGTATATTGTCTTTTTAAGGCCTCATCTGGTCTCTGTTTTAATAATTACTTTGTCAGAAGATCTTGGAAAAGTATCCATGTCTTCTCAAAAGTACCTGAATCAAAATCATATTTTTATTTAAAGTTCTATTGTTACAGAAAACATTTTATTTTAAAACTGTTGATAGACTGATATTTCTTGGAAGAAAAATAGAAGATATCAAACACTGGTTATCACTTGTGATAGGAAAAAAATCTATTCAATTCTGTTATTTCTCTTTAGAAATGTAAACCTACAATATATGTCGTAGTTAATGACACTATTTCAAAATTAAGGAAAAATCACTCATGGATGCTGTGCATCATTATCAGATTTATAATTGTTTTCACCCTAAAATAGGGCATTTGTTGAACTTTGGAGTTCTAAACGGAATCCTGTACATTTTTTAAAGTTCTGCCCCATGCTTTCCAATCAAGCTATATATGTTGCACATTATGCTGTCAGCAGTATATAGTATTTTCAGTATTGGGGAGGAGGATTAGTGCTGAAAAAAGCCTCTATGTTTGTTCTGTACTAGCAGCCATTGCTTCAAGACAAACCAGCAATGTCTTAATACAGTGATGGTGGCTTGCATGCATACATGTGCCTTAGATGTGCTGTGCTGCTTATAAACCATAGCTTTTTATTCAGATTAATTCTGATATCTGAAATGGTAGTTTAATTGAACTTCAGGCATAATGTTTAGCCTTGTCTTCAGAGCCTTTAGGTACCTTGCAATGTACAAAACAGAAGCCAAAGCCCATTTTCCTTGACTTCTGGAACTTCTATGACTTGGCCATGGTGGAATCCATCTTATTCAGGTGCCAAAACGTTATGCTCAGTGCTCCTATGGAGCTTGGACTAGACAGTCTCCATGGCCACTGTGAAGGCAGGTGACATTTTTCCTCTAATGCCTGTGATTGTAAGGTGGCATCACTTGAAACGAACCCATCTGAGAACCCGTGGGGCTGTGAATATAGATGCTCGTGACAGCTTCTCATAGCAGACAAGCATCCTAGTGGGGAATGCACGGGCTTCTTTCTTGTAACAGCCTGAACTGTAGTGGAAAGCATTTGCTAGCCCTGAAACATGCTGATTGCAACCTGCTGTGTTCATCTGCTTCTATTTAATAGCGTGTGACGAGCAAGTTCTAGAGACACAGCCTGACTGTGGTGCTCTTTAAAATCCACACACTGCTTAAGCAGAGTGGACTTGCACCACTGTGTTTTCAGCCTTCATGGGCTTGAAAGAAAACGTTGCATCTCAGCCTTTAATGTCAGGTTGTATCAATTTTCTGCTTTTTTGAGGCATAGTCACAATTTTTGTCTAAGGTACAGTTGAATTCATGCCTTTGTATTTCAGCTTGTCTTTGCTGTTGTCTTTTTTGGCTGTGCCTTCACACACAGTGCCTGCAAGAAGTATTTATGGATATACAATGCATGCTAAGTGGTCTTCATGGGTTTTCCAGGCACCTGCTAGAATACTGCCTGCTGCTGACCATCCCGACAGTCAGCAGCAACTTGTCTTCCTTTTCTTGCCTTCCATGATCCGGGTACTGTACTCCCTTTATGGTACGTAGCTGTCAACAGGTGCAAGCTCAAATATGGAGGCACGTGCTAGCATTTAATTTCTAGCACAGAAGGAAGGAGGATGTTCTGCACAAGAGATAAATATCTATAGATATACCCACATCTATATCTCTAGATATAATTGTATGGCACTTGCAGTTTTATGCAGGCTGCATAAGCAAACCCATCACTTAACGCTTTAGGGCGAAGGTTCGCTCGACTTGTGTCATTTTAATAATTGTGAATGTAGGCAGCTGAGCTTTTGTGTTTGTGCATCACAGAATTTTACTGAAAACAGGATTCCCAAGTGGAAATGTCCAAAGGACTCTCCTCCCATTGCTAATGCATGTCTTGTAAACTTTAAATGAAACCGTTTGGCCATCTCAAAACAGTTTATATCCTGTTTCAATCTGGGACTTGGAGGAGATTTCTAGTATAAGCAGGGCCCAGCATATTCTGCAGATTTGTGACTACAGTTTCCAACTCCTGTGACAGAATTGTGCTTCTAAATCCAGGCTCTTTAAAAGAGGAGGAAAAAAGCATTTCCAGCCTTGGTGATTGAAAGAGGACTTTGAAACATGCGAATGTGTAAACCAATAGGGAAGTCTTCCTGAGTCTGCACACAGCCTAAACTAGTAGCTTTAAGAGATCTGAATATCTCGTCTTGGTGGGATATTGACTCAGAAACTTCATAGAGAAGTTTAAATATGAACACTGCTAACTATCTTAATGCCGATCACTGTAGCAGAAACATCAGTCACTGTTGTATTTCACAGATCTCTATGCTGCTTTCCACATCTCCCAAGTGCCAAAAGCACCAGCTGCCAGAATCTTCAGCTTCACTTGGGCAGCTTTTATAATGCAGTAATGTGCTATCGATATAAAAATATTTTTGCATATATGCTTTTTATCACAGTTAATAAAATGGAGGCCTACTGCACTTATTTTTTAAAACTACATGAAGCTGCCAGAGAATTTCCAGTTTGCCAACCCTGCGTACTGTGAAATCCAGGATCTTGCTACACAAATGTAGACACCGCCTGCTGTGGAATACCTGAAGCCTTGACTGTGACACCCCTTTCTCCGCAGAACTCACTGGCCATCTCTGTAGAGTTCTTACTGTGTACATAGAAATCGGTTTCCTCTGCTTTCCAGCAAGGAGTATGTAGCATTTTGTGAAAACAAGGCCACTGTATATTCTCTAAGTTGAAAGGAAAAGATACCTGGTGCTTTACTCAACACTTTAAATTATTTAACTGTTTCTCTCATCACTGAAATGCCCTTTATCCTTTTTCTCTTTGTTCCTGACTGAGATATCCAAAGTTTTCTAGGGACTGTCTGTTAAAAGTGATTCATGGGGCAACAACCTGCCTCCACGTATACTCTTGAACCCTGGCTAACTTCTGGGGTGTGCTATTACTGCAAGGGGGTCCCAGAGCGTTTGCATTACTTTGAACAGAGTTTCTTCAACAGAACCTTTTTGTCCTCTGCTTAGTAATTCTTAGCAGCACACAACTGAAGTCTCTTGCTGGTATTCTTTCTTCGTGATGACGTTCCAAGTTATGTACAAACCTCTTCCGTTTCCAGCTTTCTCTAGGGAGATTCCAGTGTGTGACAATCTGGATGTTGCCCTATTTGTACACTCTTCAGCACAGGGTGAGTGCATCTGTTACCTAGAAAGTCTTGAATTCTGAACAGGATGAAACTATTTGAGTGTTTAAAGACCAACCTGCAATTATGATGCATGACCATGTCTGCATTACTTCTCTGAGCTAATTAATTGGGGTCTTGTTTCAGTTACTGTCTACATGGTACACCTTCAGCTGCTGACTTACAATATGCAATGTTGATTTCAGCCTTGTACTGTAAATGTTGTTCTTCACAAAGAGAATGTGCAATAGGAAAAGGGAACGGTGGGTGGCATAATTTTGATGGAAAAAACACGCTAGCTTTCTTAAAAATATGAAAAAATATGAAATGCAGCTTATTTCCTTTTCCTGTGGTGTTTTCTGCTTGGAAAAGGAAAGATGAAGATATGTGCCTGTTTCTGTGCCTGGTGAATTTCTCAAATGCAAAGGTAATGGAGATTTGTGCTAGCTGGAATTTAAGTGTTGAACCCATGTTAGGTTGTGATTGTGTCACTCCTGTTTCCTCAGCTTGCCACAATTATGGCTTGTTGAGATGGAGTGTAAAAGCTACCACCTATTTGTATCTGTGTTCCATCACTTGGGATAGGCATTTCACCAACACTGCAGGGTTTCTGTTGATGTTTTGTTTAGTTTTTAACACACTGGTGCTGTTTGGTCCAAGACAGAGAAGCGTGTAGGGAGTGACAAGAAAAGTTGTCTGCACTGCAGAAGAGTGAAAGATGTGACTGCAGTATTGATGCCTTGATATGATTTAACTATGCAAATATACAAATAGGTGTGGGGGGGAATTCTTGGGTTGCATACCTAATCTCTTAGTTTTTGCTCTGTAACTTGTATGTGTGTAGGTACATACATATACACACAGACATGCATGCACATATATATGCAACGTCTTTTCTTTAGGTAGAAGTGATGAAACAAAACCCTTTCCTCCAAGTTATACTTGATCAATTGGTGCAAATGTAACTTGCTGCTGCTAAGGGAGGATCTTGGCTAAGGGCAAATTTTGATTTCATATCTTCCAGGTTTGAAGACCTGTATGTAGCAAAAACTTTGTTTAGCCTTTCTGAAGACCTTGAAATGTAATTAAGGACACATGTTCTTCCTCGCGCTCCGATAATTTGGAGGTTCCTGTATTTGAAACAACCATAGTGATGGGCAACTTTTTAAGTGCAAATTCTTTCCTCTAATTTGGGAACAAAAGATGATAAAAAGCAGCTGGACCTCTTCCTGGAATTCCTGTCCTGTTCAGTCAATACCTTGATATTCTGGTTGACCTAGAAGTCATAGCTACTGCAATAAAAATGATTGGTTTGGCAATTTAATCTGTCTGAGAATAGTTTTTAATCCTGTGTACAGTGTATAGCAAGTGCTATTTGTCTTTTCTGGAAAAAGAAAATCAAGGATGAGATGTAAAGTAACTTGTCCCGAGTCACAAAAGCAATCTCTGGAGCCAGGACTGAAGGAGAGGTTCCAGTTCCCTAGTGTTATCTCCAAATCACTAGGTTTTACATTTTAATACATTTCTCCCTTACAGGAACCAAAAAACAAGCTGACATACTCTGAAGACCCACATCAGGACAGTAAGGGCTAGAATTAAACATATAAGCTGTCGTGATTTGGGGTTGTGCATGTGTGGTGGCCCAGACGTGGGTTGCTGCTTGGCAGTGCTTTGACAGCCTGCAGAGTGGAAGGCCAGCACAGCACGTTGGTGTGAATAACAGCAGCAAATGTGTGTCCTGCTCTGTTTGTTCAGAATCGCTGAACAAAACAAGTCTGGTTTGGTGTTCCTCCTGAGTAGAGAGAATATAATTTTGCAGTGAAGTAGGTTCATCTTTGTTCTACCAGTCTGTGTGACTGACCATTTCTTTCTTGTGGGGCTTTCTCCCTTTTTCTGTAAACCAAAATCGGGAGGGCTTAATTGTTCTTTCCTGCCTCTTAATCCAGGCCTTTGCTGAGAAGCACCAGATAGGAAGATTGTGGAAAACTTTGGACTGCTGATTCAGGGACATCCTCTTAAGATTTAGAAGAGTAGAGATATACAACACATAAGGGATCTGACTATTCCTGTTTCTCTTCTAATTTATGGTCAAGACTGCAGCTTCTGTCTTCCATTTCATGTTAGTGTAGATACTAGGCTGTGTTTGTTCAGTTTTTTTCCCTCCAAGTTAGGATTAGTTCCTTAGGGTTCAAATAAGTTCTAAATTTCACAGAGAAGCACCTGAACCAAAACCCTGGATCCAAACATCCCAGACTTGATGTGAAATTCAGTTGTGGATCCCAACTCTGTGGCTTACTAACCTACCCATTTAGGGAAGGGTTTGTCGTCTCTATGTGGTGTTTGTGTTCTTGGTCCTTTGGAACTAAGCTTTTAATTTGGTTGCCAGTTCTGCAAGGACTTTTTAACTTCTTAGCGATGCCGGTGTTCACACGCTCCATTGCTGGCAGTGTGAAGCGTAGTGATAAAATTTGACTCTGTCTAAGGGTTACTGAGATAAACCAGCATTATCATTCGTAAAGGTCATTTTCTTGCATAGTGTTCCGAGCTTTGTATTTGAATATAGCTCGCACCTGAAAGGACACATCTTCCAACTATGACCTGCATCACTGGCAGAGAGTTGTGTAATCTGTACTTGTGGAATGGGAAGGTACAAGCTTCCATCGTTGCTGATGCATTGTGTAATCCACCTATTTTGTTTTTCTTATAGCTGTTGTTTGGTTTGGTTAGTTTTTTTTCAGTTTTATAGAAAAAAAAATGGGGAAGTTCAGGATTTTTTCTACAAGGTATAAAACTCCAATGAATTAGCGGTGACTAGAGCTGTGAAAAATATACCCCATTAGGAGGTGATGGGCTAAATGTAGGTCCATTTCTCTTAGACAAGTAGGATAACCTTTAAGATGCATGGAACAACATAATAATTGGGAAAACTAAAGCTGACATTTGTTTCCAAGAAATTCTGTAAGAACTATCTATGGAAAAGACATCAGTGATTGAGACTAATGTACAAATTAATGTGTTTGAAACTTGTGTATCCATTTCTTTAATCTCATACTCTTCAGTGAACGGTACACTTGTGTTCAGTTTTATGATCAAAAACAAAGACCAAAGAAGGCCAGCCTCATTTGATTGTGTATATTCTGCCTGTCTTAATTATCAATAGCTGTAAGGATACAGTGCAAGTGATCTGGTAACCAGTGGTTCTCGTCCTTTTCTTTTAGGGGGAAAAACAACTTTAAAATGTATAATTTATTGCTCAGCAATAACCATGTTGTTAAAATAATAATAATAAAAAAGGAATTAGCAACATGTCTTAATTTCCCAATAGCATTATTATATGTTGTATTTCAGTTTACTGTATATTGTGTTTTTGTATTTATTTGTGTTTGGAGGTCTTGCTATGTCTTTTTGTGTTTAAATGCTAATAAACAAGGACAGTGTGTAAGAGTGTAGAATGCCGAACTCTGAAATGCTAAACTATGTTATTAAAGGAAAAATAAATAAGTAGGAAATCATATTTTTTAAAAAAACCCGGTGTGCTGAATTTGAATGACTGCTGTTGACTTCCAGATGGCCCAGGTGCATCTTTTCTCCTCTGTGAACCCACTGGGCAGTGGCTGTCCATTGCTTTGTGCTTACACACCTCCAATACACCTTTGCTGTGGCATTTCCCATTCTCTGCACAGGTGACTTGCCATAACTTTTATCTGAGTCCTATTTTCCATGCACTAACTGTGCTAGAATAAACCAGGTGATGGTGTTCATCCTAACCTCAGTGCAAATAGAGTAGAAATAATTGAAGTGGCTTTCATGGTACACTACTTTCCCAAAGAGGTGTGAGACAGGATAGCTGAAGTGTGGCTTGAATATCTGAAGACACAGATTTGTTATTTTTTCTTCTCCGGTGTCGTGACTCTTCTCAACTCAGAACTGCATTTCAGGTCTGTGTTTGAAATCACGGAACGTGACACAGTCCATAAAAACAACACACTGTTCTGATATGAGTAGAGCAATAATACTGCCATCACGTTTAGATTCAGGCTGGTGATGAAACCCTGATCCCCAGGGGTGGTGTATGAAGCACACTGCTTCTACTGAGCACCACACTGTTCTGTTTCTTCTTCCCTGCCATCCCTCCTACCCCTTTCTTACTGAAATTTCCATTTCCCCTCTTTCACGTCACTGCAGGGTGAAAGTTATTATTAAACACTACTGGGTTTAGCAATGCAGGAATGTCCTGCCCGTGCTCAGAGACAAGACTGCAGTGTCTTGGCAAAAGCTGCCGCTGTGCTGCCAGCACCCAAATGTGAGTATGACCTGGCCAGCCAATGCCAGTGTTTGCAGCAGGTAGTGTGAAAATGCTGGGCGGCCGAGTGCCTTTTCTTGATAAAATGGGGGTGCCAGAGAAAAGACAAATGCAGGAAGGTGAGCATGGTGACAGGAGACGGTGGCACACTGTCCTCGGCGCGTGCAGGATGTGCTGAGGCGGGTGTTCCCTTCTGCTACTGAGAGCAGGCACTGTACAGGACTCTCTGGATGCTCTGGCATCCCCAGCCCTGCCTCTCACACTTTCCACTCGTACTCCCGTGGTCAGCACTTGAGCCTGCACTGCATAAAGCTCTTCACATCTCTTTGCTGTGGAGTATGAATGGTGAACTCCCTTGTCGTCTTAATGAATTGGGTTACCTTCCAGCAGAGTCCTCCTGGGGAAGAGCAGCCTGTGCTGTCCCCAGAGCTGCTCCTCCAAAATGTGACATTTTTATCATTACATCATTGCAGCAGGATAGTCAGAAAACAAATTGTTTTAAACATGAAGGCAAACACCACTTGTCTCCTTGCCTCCCTGCTCCTCCTCCCCCAGCAAAGACTCATAATTGAACTGACACGATGCCCTTCCTGGCCCCAATGAGTCTTCATAAAAGTTTTTTCTTCACAACAGGTCACAAAAGGTGGCTGTGAGCTTCATGATGTGCTTCCCCTCAGTGGGCAATATGGTACTTATGGTGACAGCAGCAGAGCGCCAGCTCTGGGAGGGCCGAGCAGCCAGGAGAGTGGGGTGAGGAGCACTCTTGGGATACAGAGGCAGATGCTGGCAGAAACAAACACTGCCCAAGCCAGGACCTGCCACAGAGGCCATATCTTGCAAGAACCGCAGGGGAGGGAAAATTTTTAGGGAAGTTTTCTAGAGTTTTAAGCGTTGGGTTTGCTTGCTGTCTGGTAAGAAGTCAGAGGTTTTGAAAATGCTCAGTCCCACGTATGGACTTACGTCTTGCTCTCTGCCCGCTTCAATGTGACTGTGCTGGAATTGTTTGAGGAATGGAGCAATACCCAGTGATTAAATGGTGAAAGAGGTGATTTCCCCCATCCTCCCCCAAAGCCAGTTTTCCATGAGTCAGTTGTGCAGTTCCTTCCTGCATGCCTGAATTGATTCCTGGAGACTGTCACTGTATAGTAACGTGTCTGGCTTGTCCTTTTTTGGCCAAAAGAGGTGGTAACCCAAGTGTCTTCCCTTGACCCCACTAGAAAAAGTGGCACCTAGGGAGGCTGAGTCCACTCAGATCTCTGCTCCTCCAGGTTGGCCTCTGGCAGTGAACACTGGATCTCACTGTGTGCTCTTGTGTGCCCTGTAGGCTCCCAAGAATGGAGAATGGCCCAAGCTGAGAGCTGAATTCCCACCATCCAGGCTGGCATACACAGAATAAGACCTCAGGCTGCACCTTGGGTTAAGCAACATTTGGGCACATCTGGTGGTTCTGGTTGCAGCCGGTGGAAACGTATTTTGGCAGTGTGTCTGCAATTGGATGCAAGAGCTCTTTGCAGACACTGCTGTGGACACTCAGTGGCTGCTCTGTGCCAATGCAGAAACTTTGCAGAGGAGATTAGTTGGATTTCTACCAGATATGTCTACCTGGGTGGTGGAAGTGGCATCTGTCTTGGCATAGCCTGTGCCATCAGCCCCCAGGAACACGGATAAGGTGTGAGCCTGTCCTCAGCCATGACCCCTTCTGCAGGTGTCCCAGGGTAGGTAGCAATGGCTGATAAGTGGCACTCAGTCCTTCGAGGATAAAAAGAATCCGGGGTTCGTATGGGGCTGGATAGAAAGGGCTGGTTCCAGTGTGCAGTGTGACATGGGCTCAGGCCTGACAAGCAAATCCAGTTGGTGACATCCCTACATCCACACAGATCTTGCTCCATACTGTTCCTTGTGGCCACCCCTAGCAGGAAGCTCTTGTTCCCCTGCTTCACACTGCAAGATGAGAAGCAAGTTGGAGTGTGGCTTCTAGACAGCTCTGAGATCAGATGTGATCCCCTCCAGTGACTGCTCTTGCCTTGCTGCCCTGAGGGGAAGGTGACCACGTGGCTGCTGGAGGCCTATAAGCACTGGGTAACTTCCTCTTGCTGAATTGATGTGGAGCTCCAAGGAGGGTTTAAATCCATGGATTGACTGGATATTCAGCTTTAGCTCCTGACCAGCCCTGAAATGAGATAATGCCTCTCCTGGAAGCACACACAGCTCCTCTGCAACTACGAATTGGTTCTGGCAGTATAGATTGTGCTGTTGCACACGAAACTCCAGAATTTTATTTTTTTAAATTAAAGGAAATCCCATGTGGGCATTTTCTCTGATTGCTGCTAGACACTGCCTGCTTTGAGGGCAGCCATGAGATACAACAGCTAGAGGGGCTGTCACCTGCCCACTTATACCCATTCATTTAGAATTAGCTTCATGTTCAAACCTTAAGCAATGTCACACTGTGCCCAGGAAATTGGCAAAGACTGTGTGCCTGGGTACAGCCCAGCCCCTGGCGGGGGGAGGGGGGGGGCAGGTAGCTTCAGCACTAGGGGTTTGGAGCCAGTTTTTGGCATGCCTTTGCCCTCTGCCCTCTGTTCAGGACCGTGGCAGGTAACGTATTTACCATGGAATATTTTTTTCCACACACTTGACGACTTTCTCAGGAAGGTGCCATTGCTGTTTGGCTGTTTGGAGGGCTGCAGGGATGTCTACATGTGTGGGGCAATCATCCACTTTGGGGACTGGTGCTCACACTCATCACTGCTTCATGCTCAAACCTGGACTCCTTTTCCAGATGAAAACTGCTGGGAGTGGGGAAGTACCTTGTATTGCAGGCTATAACCATTTTAAGTGGTGAGATGCAGTTGTACAACAGGGAAGTTCTGAGGGATGCTGGATGTCGTTGATGAGCTTTAGGAGGTGGCTTTGCAGTCTGTCTAAAGGGAACAGTGTTTGTGGCTTTGATACCAGTTTATAACTCAGTGCTGGGAAGGTGTGCTGCTTCCCCTCTGTGGTGGTGATGTGCTTGCCCTCTCCAGAGGCATTGCAGGCAGCCAGCACCGGGGAGCAGAAGGACGGGGTGGCAGCAAGAAGTAAAATGTGCTGATCTCTGTATTAGGGCAGTTGCTTTAATTTCTGAGGGCAGTTTCCTCCTTTCCTTTCATCTTTGTTTTGCTCTCCCTGTAACCACCTGATCCAAATTTCGCCCCTGTGCAGCCTTCTGTTGTGCCTGCCTGGTCGTGAGGCACAGTAGCATTTTGGGATGGTAGCAGGGACACAAGCTGGGATGGAAAGGAGTGTGCTCTGGCCTTGGGGAGGGATCTGCAGGAAAGACTGGGTTATTCTGTCCCCTCACTCACAGCATTAATGATGCAGTGATCAGCTGGCGTCTGTAATACAAGTTTTGCTGGGATTTCTGTCATTGCTTTGTGCTGTCCTATCCTAGTACTGGAGCTGGGCGAGCAAGGACTGTCCATCCTCAAGACAGATTTCACAGGCCCTTGGGTGAATTCAGGGCAGATGGGAGATTTTAGATGTCTGCCTGCTTGCTAGATGAATGCTGGCTCATTTAAAAGCAAGTGTCAGCTTTGGTGGGACTGGAGATGCCGAACAAGCCACGCAGAGAAGCAACAGTTGCAGGGTACAAAAAGTAAAAAAGGGTGTGGAGCACCTCCCAAAACACTGGGTTTCAGGGGCTGTGGTGTTGCTCTCTGGGTCCCATGAGAGGGTTCTCCCCTCCTGCCCGCTCTGGCTATGCTGAAGGATTCTGAGGCCATAGACAAGCATGCACCTGCCTTCTGCACACTGCAGTCCTTCTTCCAAGCTGTTATTGCTGAGTATCCATGATTTATATTTTTTCCCTCCTCTATTAAAATACAGGACATCTCACTGCAGCCAGCATTCACCCCGAGAGTCCCCTAGGAGAGATTTGTGAGTGGTAATTAGAGTGCAGGAGCCTTTCACCTCGAGGACATCTCTCAGCATCGAGCTCCCTGCACAGAAAGTGCTGACTATGTTTTGGCTGGTGCCCAGGCTTAGAGCTGCTGCTTCAAAGGAGATTTTTCTCCTGGCAGTTTGTGGGCCACACTTGTGTCCCCACTGCAGTGGGGACAGTTCCAGATAGGGACACCTCTGTGTTCTTTTGCAGGGCATGGTGCTGTACTGGGACTGTGCTGGGCCATCCTGGGGACAGGAGTCCTATGGCCCCTCTCACTCCTGTGCTTGCAGCAGAGGTGGGAAATGGCACCAAGTTGGTTAAGGTTTTGGGAGAGAGAGAGACAATTACCAGGAATGATGGCTTTGTGGTCTCCACTCTCCCCCAGTCAAGCTGGAAGCTAGGAAGCAGGGGAAGCATGAAGGGTGGGATGAGGATGGTTTGCTTCTCCCTCCTGCACTCCTAAACTCTTGCTGGTGTCAAGTCAGAGCTTCTTGTGGTCTGTGAAACCTCCACTGATGTCCCTTCCAAGCACTTCTCCAGTTTTCTCTTCAGTCTCCAGTAAATCCCTGCAGTCACAAATCTTCTGCCCTCTCCCTGCTGGTACCAGTGTCAGCTGAAGAGCTGCTGAGCCCCCCAGCTGTCCCCTGGGTGTAGGCCTCTGTCACCCACCTTATGTTGTCCCCTTTCCAGGATGTCATTGCTCTTCCCTTGTCCTTTTCTGTTCCTAACATACCCTTGGTAAAAATATGGGCTCGGACTGGCATGCTGCTATGTGCTGGGGCAGAGGACAGAGACAGCGAACTCCTTCCTCCTCCTCCTGCATCCACACGAATTGATGCCACTACCAGCAGCCCCATTCAACCCCCAGAAGTCCCCACAGGAGCAGTGTGGGGCTGTGCCGGCGCTGGCACTGCATGTGCTGGGTAATGAGCAAAGCAGCTGGTGGCCAAAGTACAATTACAAGTGTTCGCTGGGAGCTGCTACCTTCCAAGAGAGCTAATTGAACATACATAGAGGCATTATGAGTAATTACAAGGTAGCCGTTGTTCCGCAGGGAAGAGTGGTGTGGGATGTGCACGCAGTGTGCTCGGCCTCGCCACCTTTAGCTGGACCTGGATGGGCGGGGGAAGTATGGATGGCGAGGTTTGGTGAGCCAAGCTGGGAGGACCCTCAATATTGCCTCCCCAACTCCATCCTCAGTCTTTCCTAGGCTCCCCATGGATGCCAAGGAAACAGGGAGATTGCGAAAGGACCTGAGTGCAAACCAGCTTCTGAAACAGAGCAAGAGGAGGGGAGGGGGGATCTGCCTCCCATACTGGTTTACTCCTTTCTCCCTACAACCTCCTCCGGGCTGAGCCCATCACGTGCCCCCGGGGAGGGTGCAAGGTCCATCGGGGCAAGGCCACGGAGGCCAGGGATGGCAACCTGCTGCAAAATGAAGCGTCTGTTCTTCTTCCTCGGTATCCTGCAGTTCATTGGTGAGTATGTCCAGGGCTCAGCTGCCGTGGTGAGCAGCGGTGACAGCTGGGCGACTTCCCCATGTCTGGTGTGCTCTTGGCAGTCGTGTTTTGGAGCAGAGATGCAGGCTCTGTCACTTAAAGCGCATCTCTAACACAGAGGAGAAAAGGGATTTCCAACCGGACAGAGCTGAATGAATGAGGCAGGGGAGTAAGGATAGCCGTGTGGTGCCTGCTGTTCCTCTCATTTGAAGTCAGCAGCGCTGCGCCGCAGGACACGCTCCCTGTTGAATATTCATGTCGCTTTGATGTTCCAAGGGCTGCGCTTCCCGGGAGGCAGGGCTGATTAAATAGCAGACTGATATTTCCAGGGCTGGCGAGGGTGCAGGAATGCATTGGAGCTGGTGCGCGGGGCAAAAGTCCTTGCAGCAGGAGATTAACCTCCGGCCGAAGGGCTGCAGCCGGGTGGGATGCACAGCCATCTCCGGGGTGTGCCGTGGTGTGAGCTCGCTGGGCACGGCGGGCGTGAGGCGTGTGTGCGATGGGGCTGGCTGAGCCTTTCGGCTGGAGCTTTAACCTTTCCATTCCCTCGCTTTCCGGGCGGGAGGGACGCAAGTCGATTGCAGCAGGGACAGAACAACTTGCCATTACCATCTGGGGACTTTTTCCTTTCTTAAGCTCTTTTCGACTCTGAGGCAGCAAGGTGTTTGTGCCCACGACACTGCAAGTAGCTGCTTGGCTCCTGTTGCTACCATTGTTGTTGTATTTTCCTCTCTCGGTGGGTTTTAAAGAGCATACGGCAGGGGTGTGTTTGCTCTGCCTGAGGGAATCTTCAGGCAGCTGAAGCAGTGACCACAGCCCGGTGTGAGGCTGGGGGAGCCCCTCTGCATTTTGCACCTGGGCTCCAGTCCCGGTTCCTACATTAGGACTTTCATTCTGGTTAAAAACATACCGTTTCCTGTTCATCTGGAGATGGCTGCCTACAGCAAATGGTCTCAGCAGAGCCCCTGATAGAATTGGACAGTGCAAATTACATCCCAAAGTGATCGTTGTGTGCTGATAAAGGCGCATCCCTCTCCATAGTTTCTTAATCTTGAGTCATAGAATATTCTGAGTTGGAAGGGACCCATCTGGATAAGCTGGGTCCAGGGTTTCTGCAGTGCACTTCCCTCCATCAGCTGGAGTCACCCAGAACCCCACTTCCTCCCCAGGCTGGGCTGTAGCCCTGTAGCCGCTCTCCATCCCACTTCTATTGCCCCAGTCCCTTCCACCACTGGCATTCTATGTATTTTGTATTTTAGTGGCACTTTCTCCTACAGAAAAGATGATCTATAATAAAAGCCTTTTTTTTTTTTTTGTTTGGTTTTGTTTTTTTTCTTTGTCTCATAACTCACTTGCCTGAAGCCATTTAATTCAGGCTGCTGGAGGTTCATCTTCGTCTGAACGTGCATCCTCCAGCCAAGCCTGGGCAATGTCGGGTCAGGAGGCTGCTCTGCCATGATTATGCAAACAGGGCAGTCTGAGTGAAACCCCCCTCTGCTATGTCATGTCCCTGGCCAGCAGGCTCATTCCTTCGAGGACCCATGAACAGGGCCACCACCATCCCGGCGAATCCCCTGAGAAAGAACCCTATTTCCCAACCCGTTGATGCCTCAGGCTGCAGGACACCACTGAACCCTCCCCCTCCAGCCCCAAACACCTGTATTTTTGCCACATGTTCTGTAGCAAATGCCATTTCTCCTCATGCCCTGTCCTCATAGTCCTGCCAGTCCTCCATGTCCTCTGGCTGAGGAATCTCATTTATTTGGTCTGAGTGACAACAAAGCTTACTGCAAAGATTGCTTAACTACAAGGTGCATGTTATTTTTGCCCTTTGCCTGCAGGAAACTTTCTTGCCATCCCTCTGCCTGCCAAATATTTGTCCCTGTTCCTGTCTGGGTGGGTAAAAACCATCACCCAGCCAAAAAAAAAAATCCCCTGTGCAGAGAATGGCTGTGACTGCTCAGCTGGGAAAACGCAGGAGCTGCCTTTGGATAGAAAATCCCCAAATATGGCCCAAAAAGGTCAAGTGCATCTCAGAGAGGGCTTCGAGTGCCTCTCATGGACTGGGTTACACTGGTTTCTCTGCTCCTCCCAGCTGGCGTTGCTGCCGTGTACAAGCAGTGGATACCAAACACCAATTTTGAAACCGCCTCCAACTGGGATAAAGGCAGAGTCCCCTGTGCCAGTGATGTGGTTCACTTTGAGAAGGACAAGGTATTGCACATTTTAATTTTTTTTTTCCCCAAAATGCCATCAGGCATTGGAAAAACCCTTTACCTGACAGGGCAAAGCAGTCTTTCATTTTTTGCTTTTCTTGCAGGTCATCTCAGTCTTCGTCAGGTCTCCCCATGTGCTGACGGATATGGTAAGGCAGTGTGCAGTGGTACCAGAGGGGGGGTGAGGGCAGGGCCAGCACTGGAGCTCTGCCAGCTTGTGGCACATTCCCCTCTCTCCTTCTCCATAAAATCATAGAATGGTTTGGGTTCAAAGGGACCTTAAAGATCATCCAATTCCAACCCCTTTACCACGGGAAGGGACAGTTTCCACTAGACCAAGTTGCTCAAAGCCCCGGCTACTTCCTTGTGAGTGGAGGAGAGGGGGCAGGCACTGATCTCTTCTCTGTGGTGACCAGTGACTGGATCCAAGGGAATGACCTGAAGTTGTGACAGGGTAGGTTTAGTTTGGATATTAGAAAAGGGTGCTTCACTCAGAGGGTGATTGGGTAATTGAACAGGCTCCCCAGGGAAGTGGTCACAGCACCAAGCCTGACGGTGTTCAAGAAAAACTATAATGGATGGAGCATCCACAATGTCTCTGGGCAACCTCTTTCAGTGCCTTGTCATCTTCACAGTACAGAATTTCTTACTAATATCTAGTGTAAACCTGCCCTCTTTCAGTTTAAAGTTTTTTTGTGGATTTTGATATTTTGCTCTGTGGTCCAACCTGACCAAGGATGCCTCAGCTGTGCAGGGGACAGGAGTCCCAGAGCAGCCTGGATTTCTTGGTACCAGGGAATTAAAAAGACCATTTCTGGTATTTTTTTGTTTTTTTGTTTTATTTATGGAAGATGGGTGAGAGCACCCCAAAACCCAGTTTCATTTGAAAGAAATTAATTTTTCTACCCCAAAGGATGGATAAAACCCCCTCCATGGGATGGAGGCTTTGGCAGTAGTTGGCTGAGGAGCACCAACCCACAGCATGGCTGACACAGAGCAGGCACTAGCCCCAGGCAGAAGTTGAGTGAAGCTGACATCAAAATATCTTGAAATGAAAACAAACCATTCTGGGACATCCCAAAATGTTGCTTGAGAAATTTTCTTTCAAGTGCCATTGGGTCTTATATTTTTCTGCAGCATTATTAGCGTGGCTGTAGCAGGACAGGCATGACACCGTGCTGAGATGTGTGTGTTGCGTTAGATAAGATTGAGGGGGATGTGTCACCTCAGAGGGGTTTCTGAATAAGCTGGTTTCCCTCCAGAGGAGGACTCTTGCCCAGAGCAGGCTGACAGGCAGCCATGAAAGCACAGAGTCTCAATCTGCAGGGTTAGGAGGGTAAAATTTAACAGAGAGAAATTAAAGGGAAAAGCAAACCCAGTGCCCCAACACACCAGTGGGGGATGGGTCACCGGCTCTCTCCCAGTGCTGGCACAGCAAGAGGTGGGCTGGGTGTCATTTGCAAAACCTCCTTCCCTGGACAGGATGAGCTCAAAAATGAGCTTTCTCTCTAATTTTGGGGCAGCTTTGCTCTTTTATTGGCCATTAAATCCAAAGAAGCCCTTGAAATTTGTGTGGTGTAATTTGTTCAGACTGTCTACACCACTAATAGTTTTGATGCTTTAATAATACCATGTGCCATGTTTAATCCCTCTACAAATATTTGGAGGAGGTACTTTATTTATATGGCATTTTAAATATGAATTTTCGAAGGAAAAGATATACTGGAGAAATACGTACAAATATAATGTAATAAATGATGTGGAATTTACCCAGAGAAGAAAAGAGCAAAATACCACTCCAGTAGATTTTATTTTACTTACAGATGAATGTATAATACTTCTAAAGTACTTTCATCAGAGGCCTGCAAAGTGCATAATTGCAGAGCAGCATCTGTCATTATGGCTGAGCCTTCCACAGCCAAGCTGGAGAGCAGAGCTGAGCAGTGTTGCAGCTGCCCAAGGAGAGGGAGACCAGCATAACCTTTACACAACACAAAACAACACCCATGGCCGTGCCAGCTGTCCACTGGCTGCTCGGGGTGGGGGGGATCCATCGCAACTGAGTGATGGGTCAGGGTGATGGAGTGACCCCAACTCATCTTGATCAAAGGATACAGAGTGTTCATGGGGGTCCCTGGGGACCCTCTGCTGCCCTGGAGTTTCTCTAGGCCCCCAGTGCTGGCAGACAGCTGCACAGGCTCCAGGGTTACAGTGAATTTTACAACTCCACTGCTGTGCGGGTGGAGAGAACTGCTGGGGGATCCATGAGGGAATAAAGCACGGCATGGGCTGTGAGAGCACCCTTCCTCTCCAGCACTGAATTGCTCTGCAAGCAGTCAAGCTATAACCCATACTGCAGCTCACTCCTTCCTTCTGAGCATCACTGCCCCAGCAAGTCCCTGTAACTGTCCCAGCACGTTTCTTAGCGCAGTGGTTAATAATTCTTTTTGATTTCAGCTCAGGCACTTCCTTCCCATACACTGCCGTGCTCTGCTGTCATCAGGTGATACAGGGACTGCCAAAGTTAAGGATGAAAAAGGAATGAAACCCAGCACCTGAACTGGGCTGCCACTCATGCGAATGGCATGAAATTTGGTAGTCAGCTGGTTAGAAAATGAATTGGTTATGAGGCTTTTTGCAGAGAGGCTGGGCTGCACCTGTTCGGCTGCTGGCCATGCGCGCTGGAGCATTAATCACTTAAATCAGCAAGAATACATTAAGCTTTAGAGTCGCCATGGAGATGCTATACAGCCTTTGGCCAAAAAAAAAAAGGAGTGCTGTTTGCTATAGTAGCACAGGAGGAAATTCACTGCTGAGGAGGGATTGGGCTTTCATTGACTTTCATGAGGACAGTGCCTGCTGTGGCAGGTGTAGGAGAGGATGCTTGGTGCTGATGCCCTGCCAGTGGAGGGGCAGCGTGAGAGCTCCCGTCCCACCTCCCCATCTGAGTGGAACGAGTGCCAGGGGGTCCTCGTGTGCCACCATCTCTCCCTTCCTAGGCATTTATGTGAAAGCTCACCTCTGTACTGGAACCCTTCAGCTCGTCTCCCCATCCATCCTGTGTGGGCTCCAGCTGAGTACTGGCAGAAGCCTTCTTGGGAGGAGGCCAAGCTGTTGGGGCATGAAGCCCACCTCCCTGCTCAGACCCACTGATTGCCCAGTTCAGTGGTTATTTGAAGTTTCAAGTGGCTCCCTAATTCAGCCCCACACTAAATCCAAATCCAGTTTAAGCATAAGTGGCTTTGAAGCACAACCGTTGTGATTAGGCTGGATTTTCTATGGCATTTAGCTGCCTAAAGATGCAGATCAATATTTAGCCAGCTTTTGGAAGTGTCTGGGAGTAAATGTGCAAAAAAGATGGAGATGGAGGTGGTGGTGCGTGATATGGGTGCTCCAGGGCAAGGCAGGCTTTGGCTTTGCTTGTCTCCCTGATGGAGGAGAAGAGCTCCTGTGAGGAGTTTGGGACCTTCTGGCTATGGCTGCGCTTCCCAAGGGAGCAGCTGTGGGGCTGGTGTTTGCCCCAGTAACACCAACCCTGGTGGAGTTTGTGCCCAAGCCAACCAGCACTAAAGCGCCGGCCAGGGATGGATGATGCTGGCTCTATTTTTGGGGTGGCAGGAGTCAGGTTTAGTCACGTGGGCAGAGCAGCCTCCCTCGGTCCCCAGGGTGCCCGGGAGTTATTCAGCAGCGCTGACATCACCTTTCCAGCTCTGCCCCATCCCCGAGCTCTGTTGTGGGGCGGCAGCTGCCCGTACCCCCCGGCCGCCTGGCGAGGGTCTGCAAGGCTGGGTGAGGGTTGGGGGTGTGCGGGGCACTGGGGTCTGACCAGGGACTCCTCCCCCAACCTTTTATTTTTAGCTGCCTAATTGCGAGAGCAGAATGTACTCGGCTTTGCTGCACGATGCTCCCGCTCGGTTCCTGGCAGAGATTGATCTTGAAATGCCAATTGCTCTCCAGGGGCACCGGCTCTAATGAATTGCCACAGTTTGCGCTCGTCCCAGGCACCGCCGCTCCCTCCCCCACCACTTCCCAGGCAGCGGGGTAATGAGACGCCCAGAAAAGGGATTATTTTTCCTTCTCCTGAGATGAAGGTAAAAAAATTCAAGGGACTGCATGTGTGTGTGCATATGTGCCAGCATGTAATTCCAAGCCTGAATCCTGCAGTCTTTCCTTCGTCAGCATTTACGCTGAAGGTGTGCCCTAGGAAAGGAGTGTGGTAAAATAGTCTTTTACAGTCATTTCCACGAATTTATTTGCTCCTTCCAGGCTGGTTTCCTGCAGGAGTAGTTATTAAAGTCTGTGATGAGTGGAGCAGCTTGCCGGCATCCTGGACTATAGTGGATGCTGTGGTAGGTCTGACTGGGCAGCTGCTCCCTGGACCGTCTGCCATCCCTTTGGTGCTGTGCACGGCTTCCCTTCCCACACTCGAGCCTCCTCTTAGCTTTCTCTGACCTTGTCTGTGGAGGAAATTTCAGGAAAAGGAGCTGAACTAACCTGAAATAGATTTGGCAAATGGCTTTAAGCCTCTCTGTGCCTTCTGTGTCCTCAAGTGTTTTGGGGTGGTTTACCTTGATCCACTCCCCAGGGGACTTCCAGTGTCCCTGTGACACCTGATTTCTGGACACTGCTGGTACCTCTTTACCACTGCATCTAGAAGTGTGTGCCAGGAACCTGCAGTCAAATTAATGGGCTTTTTGGGTCCATTGTTCTTTTTTATCCCCCCCGGCTTTCATCAGGATCTGTGGGGTGGTTTGGCAGGGGCTGTGCCAGCCAGCACCTGTGTGGGATGACCAGGAGCTGTGGCTCCTTTGTGGGGACAGACAAGACTCTGTTGTGTTGGGAACCTGATGTGTCAGGCCACCCCTGTGCCAGGGGATGTGGTGGCAAGGCCAGGTTGGGAAGGTGATATGGGGGGCCCATACCCTGAAACACAACGTAAAACATGAGGAGCAGACACAGCAGGGAAGCCAGGTCCAGCATTAATGAAAGCATGGCTGTGCTGCTGCTTCTGGGCCCTGCCTGGCAGGAGGGGAGGTAGGGACACAGGCAGAGAGAGCATCCAAGAGCCTTGTTAGCTCACAGGGGATGACACTGAAATGATGACATCCCCTGGTACACTGCTCCATTCCCGGTGCCCCTGCCTGCTCCAGGACAGAAACACAGGGGAGAGCTATTCCTGGGATCAGTGGAGGTCTGGTGGGCATCGCCTGCCACTGATGGGTGTCACGGAGAGAAGCACCAGTGTCTGTGCCCTGGGCTGTGCTACACCAGCCTGCCTGAGCATGGGCTTCACAGGGGTACAAACTGTGTTTCTTGCCTGGCTTCCTTGGGATGCTAAAGCCTCATTCCTTATGGAACCACGTGCCTGGGAAGGGAGATCTTTGGACGGCATGGTGCTAGTCCAGCAACAGGTCACCCTCCTCGGCTCACACAGAGGTCTTAGGGTGGCTGGAGGTCATCCTACCTCCAACATCCCCTGTTGTAGGGGATCAGGATCAGTCTGTGTGGGATTAGGGTCCATGGTGGGGGCAGGCTGGCTCTGGCTGGGGACATGGGATGGCATGTGTAGCTGGGAGGAAAGACAGCATCCCGAGGATGCAGGCGGAAGCTTTATCTAGGCAAAAATTGAACAAATGAACCCCCAGGAATGAACTCAAGAAATGCTGCTACAAGCAAGCCCCTAGCAATGCTCAAGAAATGTCAAAGGCATTCACCTGTGAGTAAATCTGGACCTGTGCCTTTCCCAGGTGTCAGCCATTAGCTGGATACCCACAGGTATCACCACCAGGTATGCTGAGGCCCCCAGCCGCAGAGGACATAGGGGAAAATCCCTGATCTTCCCACCTGTGGGCAGCATGGCAGGGCCTGCCTGCTGCCATCTGTGGACTGCCACTGCCCCAGCAGTGCAGGACTGGGAAAGATGATATGGAAATTGTTTCCCTTG
Organism: Calyptomena viridis; assembly: GCA_013390005.1. NCBI lineage: Eukaryota > Metazoa > Chordata > Aves > Passeriformes > Eurylaimidae > Calyptomena > Calyptomena viridis. The sequence continues at coordinate 29,618 of WEIV01004344.1, forward strand.
TGCATTTTTGCCTTTGCTGGGTTATGGCACTCCATGTTGGAGAAATAACCCACTCGCATCCTACCCCAGTGTTGTTTTTCAATGGAATGTCACCAGCACCAGCCCAGTAGCTGCTCCCGGGCTGGGTGCCAGGCAAGGGATGTACCCATGAGCCTGACAGCTACCAACCTGCTTGCTGGTGCATCCATGGACGCAGTGCTGCAGAGCCCAGGAAGTCGTGGTATTGCCTGATGGGGATGGTGGCACCATATCACCAGAGCAAGGAATTTAAACGCATTGATGCTGCAACTCAAGGGTGGGGGAAGAGCTGGCTGCGATCACAAGCATTGCTCACCTGGGTTCAAAACAGAAGTGCTGCATTTTTCCTATGAAGTGCTGGTGGCAGTGACATGCCAGTCACAGTGCTGCTGTCAATTGTCTCACCCAGTACTTGCAACTTGAGCAGGATGTGCTGGAGGTTGGTTCAGGGCCACCTGCTTGAAAAGCCATCTCTCAGGCCTTCACTGTTTTTTTGTTTCACGTTTTGGAAGTTAGTTTAGTTCTCCCTTATGGACTGGGGCAGTGGATTCCTTCTCAGTGGTACAATCCTGGGGCTGGGCCAAGAGCCACATAGGGTCTTTTTGCTTTTTTTTTTGGCTGAATTTGGTAAGAAAAATGATGACTGTGTTTCAGTTGTCATTACACTTGATAACAATGACCAAGGAGATAAGTGATTTACCAGTATCAGGGATGGGAAATGACTAATGGGACTCTAAGTGCTCACTGTATTAATGGCCCTGGAGTACAGGTTGGCAGGAGGAAGGGAAAGCAGATGAAACTGCCAACTTTTTGGCTCCGGTCCATTGGTACCTGTCATTGCTCAGTTCAAAATGTACTTGGAAAGTGGCCCAACCTATATGCAATTTCTATACTAAACTCCCAAAGGTAGAAAGCCACTGCCCAACCAAAGTCTCCATTTGTCTTCTGCAGTGAGCTGAGATGCTTAGCTTATGTTAGGAAAAGAGAGAGAGCAGATTGTTTATGAAGATCCACTGGAAAATGGAGCCGTTTCCGAAATGCTGCCCAGTGGTGTGAATGTCGGTGAGGGCTGGTGGTGAATGGGCACCATGGCTGCCTCACTGGGCAAGGACCAGCCTCAGAAATTCCTGTGATGAAGCAGGAGTACAGGGCTCTTCCTGCACTTCACGTTTGTGGGGATGTGGTGACTCCATTCCCTGTCTTGCATCATGTAGTGTTGCATCTTAATTCCAGGGTTGATGCTTACAGTGTTTGGGCAGTCCCTGACTGTGAAGGGGTACCATGTGTGCACTCTCATTTCCCATGTCACACTCATGCTCACATGGACTGCTTCCTCTGGGCCAGCCAGCCTGGGGTTTTGGCCTCAGTGGTGGACGGGAATCTCCACTGATGGCTGGAGAAGCTGCATCTTCTCCAGAGAGCTCAGAGGCTGATGTCTCCAGAGCACAGGCACAGCAGGTGTGGGGCAGGTTTGGCATGAAGCATTTTCTCTCAGCTCTCCCAATGGGCAGGACTGGTGCCATGTGCTGCTGGCCCTGTGTCTGTCTCATCCCATCCAGACCCGTTCACCCTCCCAAGCACACACAGGAAGGCAACACCTCAGCTGATCACAGGACTAGTGTTGTGCATGCATGTGTGCACATGTGCTCATCCATAGCCAAGCAAGTCCACCTCATCTCCTCTCCTGCCACACTGCATTCAGCCTGACTGTGTGAATCCTTGACATGTTTTCCTCTGTCCTAGTTACGTTGTGAAGATCTGAATGAACAACCCCCTGGACTCAAAAGCTTGTCATGTCCTGCATGGCCACCATAGGGCATTTAGGAAGCTCTGACCCGCAGCCATAGTACCAAGTGTTTGGTAACTACAGAGGAGAGTTGTCAGGCAGGCAGGAATGAGAGCAGGGGCTTCTCAACCGTATGGTCTTGGTCCAGCCACAGCACTCAAAACTACCAACTTGTGTAGCCTGGGAAGGCAAGAGGAGGCTGATCGTGGTACTGCTGTGTAACCATCCCCCTCACCAGCAGCTGCTGCCTCATTTTCCTTCACCCAAAGATCCCTTCAGCTTTGAGCCTGAGTGCCCAGAGCTGACTGCTGTGAAGAGCTGGTACCCTGCTCTTCACAGAGCAGGTGAAAGGATTCGCTGCATCCCTTCCAAAACACCACACTGAGCAGCTCAGATGGACCCCAGCAGCCAGCTGGCCACCCTTCCTGCTTGGCCCTGGCATGCACAGCAGGCTGCAGGGTGCCAAACTGAAAACCAGGCAAGAGGCAGCAGTGAGGGGCTCCAGTCTGAAATGGCTCAGCGAGTCTGAGAGAAGGGACTTAGCTGGCAGTGCTGCTGGTACTGCCTGGAATATAGGTGTCAGCTAACTGCTTCAAAGTCTCCTACCACCCACTCCTATGTGGGCTCACAGGAAAACAAAGCCAGGGCACTTGAGCTACAGCATCTTGTGACAGAACCTGGTAGCATTGCCCTCACCCAGCTCAAAGCAGGCCAAGTCCTGGGCCTCAGAACTTCACTAGACATGGCTTTTATGTCTGCAGCTAAAGGGCATGGTGCCATGGCAGACCTTTCAGCCTGTTTCAGTGCTCCAGTATTGGAAAAATTTGCTTTACTCAAGAGTAATAAAAATTCAGAGAACATGATAGCAGGACATGTGCTATGGTCTGATGGAGAAGTATCTGTAGGCAAAGGCTTTTTCCTGGCCTACGGGGAGACTCCACACTCTTGGGGCAGATGTTGCTCAGACCTCAGCTATTCACAGTGCCATCCCTTGTGGTCGAGCCCAGTGTCCCTTTGCTGGGTGTGAAGCAGACAGTGCAGAGGAGCACTGCAGGGCTCTTGGTGTCAGCCATCCTCTGCTTTCCATCCTGGCTTCTCATGGTTCCTGAACCAAGAGTGGGACCTGGTCTGTGGCCTTCAGAGCACTGCACCACCAAGGAACTAAACTTCTAAAGACCTGCCTACAGTTTGAGGGTGAAGAGCTTTTTGCCATGTCTGTCTCTCCCACTCCTTTCCCATAGTGGTCTCTGAGTGGGACAGAGCATCCTCAGGCGAGACTGCCCCAAGGACAGAGAGCTGTCACAGTCACAAGCAGCAGTCAGTCATAAGTCTTGGTTTCTCTAACCTACATACATATTTAAAGACCAATTAAGTAAACGAAACCTTAAAATTCCATTTAACGTGTTCCTGTCTGAGCACAGGACCCAGTACTTTGGCATAATGCAGTCCTAGAGGGCTTCCGGCTGCTCTCTGGGGAGTGATGCAGAAACCTTGGATAGATCGAGTTAAAGAAGAGAGCCTTGAGCATCACTCACTTGAAAATACTGGAGGAAAATATGACTTTCTCTCCGGCAATTTCTAGATGTAAAATGAAATTGTCTGAGCTGAATAACATGTGTGCTGTGAATGAGTCACATCACTTGGATCATTTGCCAAGGCCTGTCCCAGAGCTGGCAGTGCTGGCTGGTGACCCAGGTGGCCACAGTTTCTTGCCAAAAAGGTTCCCATGGTGGAGGTGTGCCTGTTGTGGTTTGTCTGTGACCAGGTTGAAGCCGGGCCAGTATCATGACCCTGACTACTTGTGCAGCCCTTGGACGTGGGAACCCATTAAGTGAGGGGACTTCTGGTACTTGGAGAGTAAGGTTGGGTTTTTCATGGTGTACCAATGTATAAATCCATTCCTGAGCTGCTGGGAGTGTGTGCAAGAGCAGGAAGAAGCTGTTAAAAGAGCTCATTTTGCTTTTTCCTTGTTCTTGCTTCCCTGAGCGCTTCATGCTTTTCTGTATTGTGGAAGACATCAAACTACCTCTCGCCATTGCGGCATCCCTGTCTGCAAAACTGGGAGCTGATACTTTCCCATTTACACAGGGCACAGCGAGGGTAGCTCCTGATGACTGTAAAGTGCCTCAGAGACTTTGAGTGTAATAGGCAGCCTAATAATTAGCACCGTTATTTGATTACAAGCCTGGGTGGCTGGCAGTGGGACCTCACAGTTAACACTCTGAATCCCTTCATCTAGTACCTGCCCCTGAACGGAGAATTCGTGCTGGCAGCTGGTGCAGGATTCACAGCTTTCGATGGCAGCTGGGATCCACGCTGTGACTCAGGTATTTTGTGCCCAAACCAGGCATCCCATCAGCCCGTGATTAATCATGTAAATGCAGCCCAACTGCTTCTACAGAGGTCTTTGCTGTCCCACCTCAGAGCAAAGTGAATCACTCCTCTTCAATACTTACCTCTTCTTTGATGATCTCCCTTACATCAGATCTTTCTTTCCTCCTACATCACCTGTCTTCTAAAAAGTAATTATAGTAGGGAAGCCTTTGAAGTTGTAGCAGAGAGACAAATACTCTTTGCATTTTACCCTGCCTATTAAGCATGTAGCCACATCAAAGCTCCTATTTTCTTTGCCACAGTGTTTCCAAAGAAAACTGGTTAGGAGTTCACACTGGTGAGCCAAGACACAGCTGTCGCAGTGAACTGGCCTTTGGCCCCACACACACAGACGCTGGTATGAGCACATCCTTCCCTCCTCTCTCAGCCTCTAGGCCATGGCTGAGACAGCACATTTGTGTCGCTGGTGACTGTAACTAGTCTGAAATCTGTTTTCTGGGGTATTTTGAAGTATTTAAGAGCTACCTCATGCTTTCAGTGACAAGTGACTTTTTAGTTCCCCTGCAGGAAAGGAAGAGTCCAAGCAGAGTGCCTGTGCCTGCACTCTGACTGAATGTCTTGGGGTGACTTTATGATGTATCCCATATCGCCATATTGCTAACTCTACACCAGGAAAAATGAATCTTGGGCCTTTCTATGTCTTTAAACTGGGCCCGAGAGCTGAGACAGCAGTTTGAGGAGGAAATTTCCAGCAAGACCCCGGAATACCCAGGTCCCAGCTGCAGAGCCTTTGGGCTTGTTAACATTCCTTCCCACAGCTGCAGGATATAAAGCTTGAAAAGGGCTCCTCTGGAGGNATACATCATAAAGTCACCCCAAGACACTGGCAGAAAAAGAGAAAAAAGGGAGAAAACACCCAAATGTGTCTTCCCGGAGGAAGAACTGTAGCATAAAACTGTCTAGAGCCACTCTGAAATCCTTCATCCCTATAATTTTTCTGCTTTGAGACTGTTTGCCCCCCCAGCAGGGATGCTCTGGCAGCTGTGCCTTGCACTGGGCTTTTCCTGCTGACAACACACTGCTCCCCTGAAATCAGCAGGCATTTCTGGGGCAACTTTAACAAGTGGGCTTTTAAAAAGCATGATTTCAAAATGAATGTAAGTAGTTCAGTCACTAAGCACCCACATGCTGGCTGAATTGACAGAGGTTCAGCTGCTGGGAAGGGTGAGAAGGAAGCAGGGCACTGCATGATGAAACTAATCACCAGGGAAATGGTTAATGGTTGAATGAGACACTGGTTTTGGAGTTACCTGCTGCAGGGAACAGGGCTGGCTGTGTTTCTGCAGGCCTGCCAGGCTGCTGGGAAACTGGGACATGAATTATTATACCCATTTTTATCAGGTTTAACTGTTAATCAGCTTTTTGACAGCTGTTTTCCTCCTTAACCAGAAAGGTGAGCTTTGAAAAAGGGAGGAAAAAGTGTCCTGTGGGATCTGGGGCTGGAGGCCTGCAGCCAGACATGGGGTTCAGGCTGAGACCCCAGCCCTGAGTGGCTGGGAAGCTTTGCTGAGCTCCAGGAAGTGCCTGCAGCCGCTGCCCCTGAGGGTGAGGCCAGGGCCAGCCCTTGGCTCCCTGCCCACAGGGTGAGATCCTCTGCTTCAGGCCAGACAGTTCCTGGTTATGCCAACACAGATGGATCTGTGGGGGCTTTGGGTTTGGATCATGCTCAGCCTTTCCTGTTGCTTTGCCAGGTGAAACAGTGAGGTTTGCTGATGCTGAGCAGCATGCATGGTTTGACCCCACTCTGTGGCAGGACGTGTTTCCCAGTGGAGAACTGAAGCCAAGCGGGCGCATCTTTTCTGTGGATGAGGAACGGATCCCGTGCCGCTATGATGATGTTGTGTTCCGGGCCGAAACCTCCTTCCGGGTAAACATCGACTCATCACAGCAAGTGATTCACCTCCGCAGCATCTCTGTCATGGGCCAGGTAAGGTGGGGATGATGAGAAACTGGCTTGACGCCTTCTCACCACAGCCCCAAAGTAGGTCATGAGGGGAAGGACCAGCTGGGGTTGGAGGAGCGACGCTGTGTGGGGAAATGGGGCACTTCCATGGGGCTGCAGCTCCACGGGCTGCTGCTGCTGTGGATGGACTCATTGGTTTTTTTTCTCGACCAGTTTGGTATCACCTCCTTCTCTGCGGTGTGGGAGCGCTGGCTGTCTCACTATTCTTACTAAAAACAAGGGCCAATGTGCACGGGTCAAACCGCCAGCAAATGGCATCTTCTCTGGCTCCCAAGGGCTGTTCCCTTCCCAGACACGTGGCTGCAGCCGTGCTGCTCAGGGGCTCTCTGGGGACATCTCCCTTCTGCCCCCAACCTTAACATGGCTTGTGGCCAGCGATCATCTCCCAGCTTTGCTTCAGCACTGCTCTTTAATTGATTGGAGGGATAATTATAGAAGCGCTGGCAGCCTGTTGTGCTTCAGCCTGGGAATCAGGCTCACAATGAGCCCCGTCCCTTTTGGAGGAGCAGAAGATCACAGGCACTGCAGCAGTAAACACAGGCTCCTTCCAGGAGTGGGAGATGTGTCAGGCGTTTCATAAGTTATTTATTATTTCTACTGCTGTGCTGGCTGGGATCTGCCATTTTGGGGCCAGGCATTAGGTAGCTGCTTTTTGAGTAATAGACTTGGTGCACAGGCAGGTGCAGGCAAGTCTGAACAAGGCAGCACCTCAGCGGAGCTCACCTCAGGCACACATAGCCCCAGGGGTGCAAAGGTGGATGCTCTTGAGTGCTCAGTGATGCTGGTCCTGTTGATGCCTGGGGACTACCCCATAGCACATCATCCCCACAGGGACCACTGAAGGTTGTCTCTTGTGGCAGAGGCTGCTGCTGAGAGGTGAGGTGGAAGGAGAAGGTGCTTTTTATGATCATAGCATATTTCCTGAAAACTGACCTTATAAGCTGCCTTATCTCTTCATAGCCAGCCCACTCAGTGCTCTGTGTTGGCTATTACCCTCAGGGCATGAGAAATCTGCTTCCTGTGGAAGAGAGTGTGTGAGGAAATTACAGGTGGCTTTGGCAGGGTGAGGCTGGTCAGTTCAGCTCACCCTTCACTAATGCCCAGATAAAAGGAAAACAGCTGGGATACAGCCCCTTCCTCCCAGTAGTGAAAAGCTGGGAACTTGAATTCTCTGGGTCAGCAGAAAGATGAAGAGCAAAAAAAAAAAAAAAAAAGGCCCAGCCATCTCATCATAATTTTTTTGGTTTTACAGTTTTTCTGTTGGTCCAGCGGAAAAGCTGGAATGGGCGTGTTGGCAGGGTTTTCCTGCTACATCACTGCCTGCAGTGGGTCTTCCCAATGATGGCCATCAGATGTGACACCAGGTGTCTTGGTGGTACAGTTGGGTGGCTGGAGACAGCATTGGAACCTGACCTGGGATACTCACCTGCTTTGCTGCTCTTCCCTGCCCAGGAGCTGAGCACCCCGGCATCCTGGGCTAGGTACCTGCAGGGTCCCTCCGCCCCACTGCAGTTTTATGGCAATGGCACTCTCCAGGTGACAGGCACTGGATGTCCTGACAAGTCTGGCTGTGCTTGCGGGAATACCCTGGTGAGTCTTTCCTTCTCCATTTTGGAGGATACCAGTACAATTTGGGGGACAGGGGACTGATGCTGCCCTGCTCTCCTTCAGGATGGCCCCCGCATCTGTGCAGCCCTGCTCAGGGCATCAGGGAGGCAGTGCCCAGTGCCAGCGTGCCAGAGCCCTTTGCAGCCCCTGGGCCACTGCTGTGGGGTCTGTGGTGAGTGGGGGGTACGGCCCTATTCCTCCTCCCTGCCAGCTGCCCCATCCCCTTCCCCTGGCTCTGTGAGGGAAAGTTGGGTGCAGGGAGTGCTGCTGGTCACAGGTTGAAGTTTTGCTGTATCCCTGCTCCCAGGGGTCCCATCTGCAGGTCCCATCATGTCACCCTCCCAGCACATCTCTCTGAAGCATCATCT
>WEIV01004344.1:38055-70042 GCA_013390005.1 Calyptomena viridis
AAAAAAAAAAAAAAAAAAAAGGCCCAGCCATCTCATCATAATTTTTTTGGTTTTACAGTTTTTCTGTTGGTCCAGCGGAAAAGCTGGAATGGGCGTGTTGGCAGGGTTTTCCTGCTACATCACTGCCTGCAGTGGGTCTTCCCAATGATGGCCATCAGATGTGACACCAGGTGTCTTGGTGGCACAGTTAGGTGGCTGGAGACAGCATTGGAACCTGACCTGGGATACTCACCTGCTCTGCTGCTCTTCCCTGCCCAGGAGCTGAGCACCCCGGCATCCTGGGCTAGGTACCTGCAGGGTCCCTCCGCCCCACTGCAGTTTTATGGCAATGGCACTCTCCAGGTGACAGGCACTGGATGTCCTGACAAGTCTGGCTGTGCTTGCGGGAATACCCTGGTGAGTCTTTCCTTCTCCATTTTGGAGGATACCAGTACAATTTGGGGGACAGGGGACTGATGCTGCCCTGCTCTCCTTCAGGATGGCCCCCGCATCTGTGCAGCCCTGCTCAGGGCATCAGGGAGGCAGTGCCCAGTGCCAGCGTGCCAGAGCCCTTTGCAGCCCCTGGGCCACTGCTGTGGGGTCTGTGGTGAGTGGGGGGTACGGCCCTATTCCTCCTCCCTGCCAGCTGCCCCATCCCCTTCCCCTGGCTCTGTGAGGGAAAGTTGGGTGCAGGGAGTGCTGCTGGTCACAGGTTGAAGTTTTGCTGTATCCCTGCTCCCAGGGGTCCCATCTGCAGGTCCCATCATGTCACCCTCCCAGCACATCTCTCTGAAGCATCATCTTGGCTTTTTGGGAGTCTGTTTGGAGTCGCAGCCCTTTGTCCCTGCCTCTGGTTTATCCTGTCAGGATGTCACGGATTGTCAAGCTAATAGGGCTCTGCTGAGTTTATGCAGCAGAAAACACTCAGAGGAAATGCAGCCTTTTCTGCTGTAATGTCAGCTTCCCAACAGCCAGCTTGTTTCATTTCATTTAAAATAAAAACATGCAGAATGACAGTGTTCCTTCTGCAATGGGTGTTCCTCCATTAATCCGCATGAAAGGTTGCTAAGGGGAATTTTTCATGCACCATTGTACCTGGATACTTGGTATCTCATGTTTGGTATATTATACCAAATTGATTAAAGTGGCACCATACGTTTCTCCAACGTGCTCCTAAAAGCAGACCCCCCTACAGCCTTTAGGACAATTTCATATTTCAACAAATGTTTAGTTGCATTTTTTTCCAAGGAAAATATTTTTCTCCGTGACTGCAGTGCAGTGGCACAGGGAGCACAGGTGTTCCCTCCTCTCGGCCTTCTCTCCAAAGTCTGGGTAGTGCTGCTGAATTGCAGTCTTGTGGCCATAAACCAGGTACATCCAGAGCTTCCCAAAGGGATACATGGAAGAAAGCTTTCCAGGGAAATCTTCTTTCCTGAATATAGTGGAAGCCAAAAGAGTTTCATCAAAGCCAAATGACAAAAAGACCAGCAAGGGAGGGAGAGGTTTCTCTCTGAGCACAACCAGACACAGATACTGAAGGGTCCCCTGAGTCTTTTGTGACAGTCAGAGCAGTGCTGCCAAGACAGCTCTCTGCCCAGACATGGTGACAATTTGACCTCTATCTGTTTTCGGGCTGCAGGGGCCACCATTAACCTGGATTTCACTCCTGATTTTGACCTGCAGAAGTACCAGGACAGATTGGTTCAAGAGCTGCTGAGCCAGGTATGTCAGCCTGCCGGGTTGGGAGGGGCTAACGAAACCACAGACCACTGGCCACATCTGCCAGGGACTCGATGCTGGTGGGACTGACTGGGGCGGGGCATGCAGTCTCAGCAGTGCTGGGGGTTCATCCTCACTCCCCACCACCCTGCAGGGCCCGTCCCCCCCATTTGACCTCTTGGATGTGCCAGCTTGCTGTGGGGGCTGGTGCAGCCTCCCTTGCTCCACATCACAGCCACTCTGCCCCTCTGAACTTGGGGCAGGAACAGCTGCCAGCATGCAGACGGGGAAGGATGAAGGGGGGCTTGCTGGAAACCCAGCTCTTTAAAACACAAAAGGTCAGGTGCAGATGATATAGGAGGTCAGTTTGCTGCAGCTGAGATCATGCAAACCTGCAGTCTGGCACCCCATGGCTCTGGCCAATGCTGGACTGCTTTTTCATTCCCCAGTAGGCAGGCACTGGGCAGGTGACTGGCACCGGTCAGCACCCAGATGCTCTACAAGATACCACTCCATGCTGCTGCTTGTCAGACACAACATGACATCCCTCCTCCTTGCCAGGGGCTGCCGGGGGAGGAGATGTGCTCCAAGTTGCACTGGGAAGATCGATAGCACGGTATTGCTCTATTGATCCTGAGCTGAAAGCCAGCTGCCTGCCCTCCTTACAGCCACACATGTCTTAATACAGCTTTTAATGGGTGTGATACATGAAATTGCTTTCTCAGTGTGCTCGTCTCCGTGGGGGCACACTGTGTGCTGGGTGCTGGTCACAGCTTGGGACAGAGGGGACATACGAGCCTCTCGTTTGGGAAATGCAACAGCAGTGCAGTAACAGGGATGGCACCTCTGTGATGGGGCTCACATGAAGATTCGTGGGTGGGCCTTGCAGGTGCACCCATTGCAGGTGTCTGGAGAGGTGACTAATTTCTGCCTGCACTCTCATGGGCTGTACATGTCTGCTTATGTTTTGAAAAGCCCAAGTACGCTGGTGTGCAGATGGCCATATCCAAGGTGCACAAAGCACAGACCTTCCTGGGCATCATATCCCGGAGCTTCACTCCTCTCATCCAAATCGTGCTGATTGATGATAGAGCCGGAGCGCAGACCGGCACTGCTGCGGAGCAGCTGGCAGCAGACATCATGGAGGACATGGCACAGCACGGTAATGCCCCTGTCCTCCTTGGCAGGTCCCCTGCAGGTGCACCTTTACCCACTGCTCTCCAGACCTTCTTATTCCCTGCCAGCATCCCACATGTCCAGTGGGGTTTGAAAGTCTCTTAAGGATGGAGATTCCAAATCTCCAGGCAGCCTGTCCTCACAACTGACCACCTTTGCAGTAAAACGTTTTTTTCTTATATTTAAGTAGAATTTACTGTATTTCAATCTCTGCCCATTGTCTCTTGTCCTATCACTGGGCACCTCTAACAAGAGCCTGGCTCAGTGCTCCAGCTGTGTGTCTCCAGGACAGAGCAGAGTGGAAGGCTCCCTTGACCTGCTGGCAACTCTACTTATGCAGCCTCGGATACCACTGTGCTTCCATGCCATGTCTGACTATGACCGGCTTGGTGCCTGCTAGGAACCCCAGGTCCCTCTCTGCAGAGCTGCTCTGCAGCCAGAACGCTGCATGTGGAGGTGGCCGTGTAAGCTGGCAGATGCTGCTGGGCACATTGGTCATAGGCTGGAGACCTGGTGGTCATTGTGTGCATAGCAGATCCACACGGGCCTTGTCCCTGTTGATCCATCCACCTGTGTATCCCATCCCCGGGGAAAGATGATCAAGCAGATGAGCAGTGCCAGACCCAGCTGAAGGCTGCTCCTGCCCTGGGTAGGTGTGGATGTGTGGATGTGTTGCCCTGTACAATCCTCACCCTTATTTCTTCCTGCCCTTTCTCAGGTGAAGCACTTGGCATTTCAAGTGGCAAAATGGAAGTGGCCACTGGCAGTACTTTCAGCGAGCAAATGGGGAGCAACACACTGAGCAGGATTACAGCAGGGACGGTCATGGGATTACTTTCCAGTGTCCTGTTCCTTGGAGGGATCCTCTTTCTCTACAGAAAGGGAAAGCTAAGGTAAGGATGGGACTTCTGCCAGCAGCATATAGTCAGGCTGCGTCTGCTTGGGAGCAGCTGTCACCTCAAGCTGTCCTTCCAGCTGGCCCTGGCACATAGGGGCACACAGTGCTGCCCAGAGCTCACACAGTGATGGGCATGGCCAGGCACTCTGCTACACCCAGCATTACTGATGCATAGAATTACAGCATGGTTTAGGTTCAAAGTGATCTCAGAGACCATCTGGTTCCAAATCCTGTGCCATGGGCAGGGACGCCTTCCACTAGACCAGGTTGCTCCACGCCCCATCCAGCCTGGCCTTAAACACTTCCGGGGATGGGGCATCCACATCTTCTCTGGGCAACCTGTTCCAGTGCCTGACCACCCTCACAGTGAAGTATTTCTCCCTAATACCTAATCTAAACCTGCCCTCTGTCAGTTTAAAACTGTTGACCTTGTTCCTCGTGGTGTATTGAAGGTGAGGTAACTGAAAGGCACTTCTGTACTCTTGGACTGGTACTTCTGCCTCCTCCATGGCTGGAAGGAGTTGCTTTTTGGTATGGTAAGGTGTGCTCTGGTGAGAACAGGGCTGCTGCAGCTCAGGTGGAGCTCTGCTGGTCATGGTGCCTAGTGACATCTCCTGTTTCTTGGCACCGTTAGTTTGCAGCCCTGCTGGGGAGTGGAAGACTGAAACTGTCAGCTGCTAAATAGAAATGCATCAAAATAATGCAAAACATTTGTCCCACAGCTACATAACCATGAAAGGGAGTGACAGCATCCAAAAGCAAATGCATCTTCTGATGCAGTAGTTGTTCACATAGCATGGAGTGTGGAGTGCAGGTCCCAGGGAATAGGGATGGTGGGTGCACAGCACCTGACTGCACCACAGCTGGGAGCCACGCAGAGATACTCCTTTTCCATCACCTTTTTCCCTCATAGCTTGAAGATGGGCTCTGGCAGTGACTAGGGCATCCCAGCAGTGGCCATGACAGGTTGCTGGGACACCCACCTCTGCTCCTCCCTCATGCACCCACCTTCCTGTGAAGGGTTTTGCAAGGTTTGTTGTCTGCTTGCTGAGCCACTGTGGCTCGTCTTATTTACCCACCTGTGGGCAAGTGGGGTTGACACTTTTTACATTTTATAACCAGAGAAGAGGAATTGATGCTGTTTGCGTGTGCAAAGTGCACCTGTGTCTGCCAGGGAATGCTGAACTCTCCAGTGCTAGGGCTGGCCATGTTACAAGCTCACAATTCAGGTTGTTTCTTCCCTGCTGGTTCCTCCAATGGGATTTTCTCACTATGCAGCAGTGGCCCTGGCCAGGGACGCTTGCCCTCCCACTTGGCACATGCTGACATGATATTTCCTAGCAGTAAACCAGTGCCTTCATTTAATTTCTAAATAAAACTCCCAGTCCCATAATTGCTATTTGATGATTTATCTTCCACTGACACTTCTTTGGATGCTGGACAGGCCTTTGAAACCAGCTCCGTAAGCAGTAGGAGGAAATTTGGTGTAGCTACAGAACACAGAGCTGAACCTGAGCTCAGGGCATGTCCCTGGTCAACCCACTCCTGCTGTGTGTCACTGGGTGGCTCCAGGGCAGGGCCCTTTTGGGAAGTGCTGTTATGGTGGCATCTGGCACCATCCAGGATGCTACAAATTAGTCATGAGTCTCTGGGAGCCTGCAAGCAGAGTCTGCCTCCATGCAGCAGAGCCATCCTGACTCCCAGCAAACCAGATATTTTAGGTTGTTTCCACCAAAAAGAGCCTGGCAGAGCTTCCCTGTGGACAGCACAGCTCCTGAAGTGACATGTGTGGACCTGCTGCTGAGCTCACCTGCACCAGGTGCCTGGTTCAGGGGAGGATGCTTGATGACTGAGACACTTAGGATAAGAGTAATGAAGAAAATAACGCAAGTAGTGATGGTGATTAAGATGATAAAATGATAACATGATAAAAGTAATGATAAAAGTAATTAGCACTTGTTGAGGCTGCAGGTGTCAGCTCTGTGGGAATTCATTTTAGGCCATGGGGAGGGAGTGATGACTCCAAAGGGAAGCCTGTACTAGAGTTGTTTTCCTCTGCAAACTCTTCCTTCCAGAATGCAGATCCCAGGCCTCCAGGATTAATCCAGGCTGCTCCTGGATACATCTTTTCCTTGGGAAAGGGTACAAACATCCCATTTCAAAGACAGCCTGACACTTTGCCCCTGTATTTTCCCATCCACCTTTTGAAGATGCAGGGTTTCAGCTGGGGGAGCTGCTGGGGGGGGAGGTACGTTGGGTGTGTGATGTCCACGTTTCTCCTCAGGTTGCCTGCCTTGCACCTGCCCCGGCCCTGGGACAGAGTGGAGGATCCAGTGTCCCCTGCATCAACCAGTGACAAAGGCTTTGACAACCCCATGTTCAATGTGGTGAGTCGCCACTACCGGGGATACTGGGATGCTCAGGGCCATGAGCAGATGGTGGGGCCCCAGCCAGGACACTCTTGAGAGCCAGTTGAGGTTCACCAGGCCAGGAGGGATTTGTGGGATGTTCCCATCCCTCCTTCAGGTCACCAGCCTCTCGGCTGCTGTGGGGACTCAGCACTGGGTGGGTTTTGCCAAGGGTTTTGCTTCCCTTCCCTGCAGGTTATTTTTTCCTCCTTTGCTGTTGCAGGAGCCCCCAAGTACCGGCCCCAGAGAGGAGACACCTAAAGACCTCCAGATGTTCTACCTCAACCCTCTGTATGATGCAAGTGAGACAGAGACCTGATGGTCTGGACTGAAGCTGGGGGCAGATACCACTTTCTTGGGGACACCACCACCTCTCCAGCCCTCACAGCCCCTCACCGCTTCTGGTGGGATCTAAACCAGAAGCAGATCCCATCTGAATAAAAGTGTGCAGTGAAGGAAACTCATAGCAGACCTTCACCACTGGTACTCAGCCATGTGGACACAGCCTCCTTGGTGTTGCTTCTGGGTTTTAAACTGTACTTCTTAGGTATCAGTTCTTTTTAGACAGTTCAGTGTTGAGATTTGGGTCTCAGGTGGTATCCAGGGGAGTGAGGTCTAGCTCAGCATCCTGTGCTTTAGCCAGCACCGTGCTGGATTTTCCCAGGGCACACAGCAGGTTGAAGGAATCATCCCTGGATGCATGACAGAAATTCAGTGCTCAGAAACATTTAAAAATATGTCCTGGAGCCTTCAGGGCTTGGACCTGTTAGCTGGAAGGTTCTTTTGCTTTGCAGCAGTGTGCTCAGTCCTCATTCCTCCCCTCGCTCCTGTCTCCTGGGTGCTGGCGAGGTGCAGTCCTGAGCAGATGATTTCCTCCCCATCTCCTGTCCTGGGCTGCTGGAGCTTGTCCCTTCCTCTGTGCCTGGGCTGACAGGGATGAAACCGTCTTGGACCCGTGTGGAGATGTATTATGTTATTCCCTGAGGTGAGAAAGTGTATCTTCTCATGGTGTAGCAGCAAGAGGTTTGGTGCTGGGGGTCCCTGAGGGCGGAAGCAGATAGGAACCTGAGGGCTGGGGACAGTCACACTGGCCCATTTCTGGTGAGGGCTGGGGCAGTGGCACTGAGGGGCCTCGTTAGCACTGACGTGTGTCAAACATCGTCAGCTGCCCACAATGTCAGGCAGTGCTTCATTATGGAGCAGGTCTGATGGGTGAGGCTGAAATTATGGATATGTATGCAAATGTATGCAAATTTACCCTCTACTGGGTTTTCAGTAGGGCTCGTTGGCATATTCCATAAGGAAGCAGCTATTTTAAGTTTATTATATTTTGTTCTAGTCTCTGGAAGGCATAATCCCTTCTCAAAGGCCTGGGAGTTCATCATTAGGTGCATCAGAGACCTGACAAAGGGCAACAGGCAGAATGTGGTAGTGAGACCAGCACCGTTGCCCCCCTGCCCATAGAGAGACCTCTGGAAATGGGCAGTGTCAGCAGGCAGGACAAAAATACGAGCCAGGCAGGGAATGAGGCTCTCTTTGCTCCCAGTTGCTGCTGTGACTTTGCAAGGCAGGCAGAGCCGGGGTTGGGAGGAGGTCTGTGCTCAGGGCACATCGTTGGGATTTCACCCTCTACTGAGGGTGCCTCTCTGGCAGTACTGGGATGAGAAACTTGATTGGGCAGGGGTTTCTGCTGCATTTGTTAAGACACTTCTTGCTGGATGAAATGGTCACCGGGCAGGTCAAAAAGCAGAGGAAGCATCGGCTGCTGCAGGCAGCGGCTGACGCTGGCATAGTGGGAATACCCGTGTCCCACCATCCTCTGGTCCTAGAGGTGCATCACTGTGCGGAGCAGTGACCCAGG
Organism: Calyptomena viridis; assembly: GCA_013390005.1. NCBI lineage: Eukaryota > Metazoa > Chordata > Aves > Passeriformes > Eurylaimidae > Calyptomena > Calyptomena viridis. The sequence goes on from WEIV01004344.1 coordinate 46,097, forward strand.
GATAGGATCCAAAAATTCACGGCGCGGCACACACCGCACACAGTCACTCGTGTGACGTGAACCCAAGGGAGACGCTCCCAGCCCAATCCCTCACGAGGCCAGACAACGTCCCTCGGGCTCGCCGGCACCGTGATGTTACCATGGTGCCTGTGCGAGCAACCGCAGCGTCCACCGGCCCCGCACCGCGGCTGGGTCTCGCTGCGGAGGGGGAGGCGTTCACATCCTTACTACCTGCCTGTGAGAGCCGTTTTGTCTTCTTTTTCCCCTTTCACATCAGTTCATTGCAGGTGACTCAGTCTCCTCCAGCTCATAAGCCTTTAAATACACATGTGGACACGGGTTATCTTTCCAGGGCTGGGCCGATGCAGTGCTGCAAGCTGGAGGTCACTGCACCAGGCAGCCCACCACACCAGTGCTGCCCCACGCAAGGAAGGGGCTCAGGGCCATCCTCCAGGGAATCCATTCCTGCTCACTCCGGAGCAAATTGCTTCCCTCCCTGACTATATTTGAGCCCCTCACTCCAGAATTAGATGAGCGGTCTCAGTGGCTGCATCCCTGCGATGTGTGCTGAAGGGAAGAGGCAAGGGCATTCCGTGGCCATAATGCTGGGAGAGGGAAAATACAACCCATTGGCAACAGGGACCATTGCACAGGATAGTGGCGTGATGGTGCCCTTCTATTGCAAGGGCATCAACTCTGCGTCCCATTCGGGCACACTGGGATTTCAGGGTGAGCCACGATCAGGTGTGTGCCCGTGCAGTAGGACAGCCTCCTGGGACGTATCACCGACTGCATAGTTGGCACCGAGGGAGGCAGCCCACCCTGTGGCACAGATCATCACCTGGTCATCCCTCTGTTTTAGGGTGTATGGATTTGCTGTTGGCGAAGTTTCATTTTTAAAATGCATTAGCAGCTCGAGGTCACTTGCAATAGAGACTTTAATTAAAATAGAGATCAATTTTTGTCAGCGCGCGAGCAGAGCACAGGCTGTACTTTTCCTTCAGGAGCCACGGCCACTCGCTCGTACAGAACGCGCCGCAGGGAGGGGGGAGCTCTGCAGAAACAGAACCCATAACCAAAAAAACCGAAACACCAGAGTCAGTTTTCGATGCCGGTGACTAACAGCTGCTGAGAAAAACAGCTGTATCCATGATTATTACCCTGCGCACCGACGCACGCACAGCCCGAGTGCAGGCAGGGCAGGGCAAAAGGGTTTGGTACATAAGAGTGTCTCCTGAGATCCTGCCTAAACAAGGAATTTAATTCGCAGACATCTTTGGTAAGCAGCACATTAGATGGGTGGTTTATGTCGCCGAGGCTGTGCGCGGCGCGGCACCTGATGGCTTTGTTTTGCTCTTGGTCCTGAGAGTCGGGAGTCCCCCGCTGTGACAGACTAATTCAAAATGCATTAGTGTTAATGGTAAGATCTCAGGAATCATTGCTTCCCGTGGTCTTAAAAGAAAAAGCAACCTGCACACTATTAATGGACACCAACTCGTGTCAGGTTTCTGCCCTCTGCACGATACAGCCGCTCACAGAAGTTGTGCAAGCCCGGATTCAGACTGGCGCAGTACTCAAAATACTCCCGAGCCTAAAGACAGACTCGGCCCAACGGATTGCCTTTTTTTTTTTAAAATCTCTATTAGCAGGAGATAGCAGCAGAAGGGAGGGCATTTGGCAGGGACTGGTCTCACTGGGCAGCAGGAGCTGGCCAAGGCGCTGCGGGGTGACAGCTGAGCCCTGGCCACGTCCTCCATCAGCACACAGGGCTCCGCACTGCTCGTCCTCACGGGACCGCAGGGACTGCGTAAGAAACGGGAAAGCAGGCGATGCTGAAAAAGAATCGGAGGGTTTTATCTATGAGAAAGCAACCCATAAAGGTGCATGAACCTGTGCAGTCAGATGACAAAAAAGTGCTGCAGCTTACTGGGGCGCAGGGAAAACATTTGCTGCAAGGACAGGGAAGGGGCTGATTCCTGAGTCCATGTTCCTCCTCTGGCTGGAGCACAGCACTGCAGCTTCCGCTGGCTGAGCACGTCCTGCCGTCTTCTTCTCCTGTCCTCAGCTGACCCCGCCGGCAACGCTGGCCTGAACATCAGGCACTGCTGGGACATGTTCTGCTGCCGTTTGGCTTTCCGGGGCATCCCACACCAGGCCTGCAGCCGATGCCCAGTCTCATCGTCACCCCGTTCCCAGAAACATGTTTAGGAGGCTTTGCAAGGGAGCACCGACATCGTGCTTGCTCTTTCCAGCCACCCTGCATTCCCTCCATCCTGCCTCCCTGACGTTGTGCCCATGGGACCCCTTCTCCTCAAGCAGAGCCTCTCTGGCTCCATGTCCCTGCCCTGCCAGCGGCGAGCCTGGGCCACGGGGCAGCAGCTCTTACCCCATAGGAAGGGGCTGCCCTGCACGGGGTGAGAGTGGCAGCGGCCACAGCTCTTGCCCCATGAGCTGCAAGGAGCCCCGAGGCTGCCGAGGGACATACGGGGAAATTGAGGGGAGTCACGTTTACAGGTGTGCAAGCACACAGGTGAAGGCAGTCCATGGAAGGCAACGGAAGGCAAGGGCTGGGCATGTGAATGCTGCTTTTTGGATTCTCCTCCTCCCTTCTTTCTGCCTGCCAGAGCTGCTTCATACAGAGCAGACGGTGCAAATTGGTACATGAGATGCTCCAGTAGCCTGGCATGCAAGAATGCCATGTCTTTTTTAACTTTTAAAATAAGCTAAACTCAGCATGGCTTTTGGTCATGATGCATGCAACATCTTCCTTTGACTATACCGTTTAACTGCACCTCAAGGTGCAGTTCAGTTCCCAGTCTTCTCTTTCCTCAAAAGAACTTTCCTGCTTCTCAAGTGCTTTGGGCTTACTCCAGGTTTTTACACATCTGCTCTCTCACAGGGATGCCCAATCTGGTGCTGTGCAGAATAAGGGAGTCTGCACCTCCAGCATTTTCAGGCTCAAGTCCCCTCCCTATGAGTTACCCTGTGTGTTAAACACTACCCTGCAAAGACAAAGTGAGTGTTTACACACCCCCCTCTAGCAGATTGCATCTATTTAGGAAGTGGTTTATTCTCAGCACATCTGTTCTGTAGACAGAGATGGTGGCAGAATTTAGTTCTTGGGTGGCAAGTGACACCAAGGTGTATTCCACAATGTTCAGCTTTGAGGCAAAGATCTGTGCTAGAAGTGACCAACTTGTTCCAGTGAAAGGTGTGCCCATCACCCCAGCTTTGGGATCTGACGTAATGCCTCTGTGAAAATGGAATGAGCAAACGACCTGGCAGAGACCAAATTATCCTCATTCCTTGCATAGCTCAATTCCTCACTTGCAATCCTGGACTGGTAGCCTCCAGGGATAAGAAAGCACATTGTCAAAGGATCATTTCACATCCTGAATTTCTGCATTTCAGAAAGTTCTCCTGAGGGTTCAAGAGGATTCTTTAGGGAACGAGAACCAGAATCCTCAAGGGAACAAATGATTTGCAAAGGCCTGTGGTGGAGGACTTGGGGAAGAATTCTGCTTGGCCAGACTCGAGGGGGGAAAAAAACCCGGAAAGAATAATGTATTCATATGAGCAATTAATTAATTTTTCTAGAAATGTTCTCCTGCTTAAATTATAACCAAGCCCTGGCACTGCTGAGTGCTATGATTTAATACCCCCATAATTAAAGACTTTGTTTTCATCCTAAGTCCTTGCTGTGCAGAGAAAAATCAGCTCAAGAGCAGGAGAAATGTTTTTTAAAAGTCAAAGGCTGATTAGCATGAATACTTGTGAGAAGGCTTCCGGCACACAGCCCTCAAACCTCCTGTCAGCAATCACCCCATTCCCAGGATGGGGTGGGTGAACTTTCCCAAGCCAACCTGCCCCAGTGTGCCCAGGTAGTTTTGGTCAGGCAAGGAACAGCAGGGTCCAAAAACACCCACGTAGGCCTTCGCTGTTAAGGGTGAGACAAACCAAGAAGCAATTCAGGAATACTTGGCACTCCATAAGGGATGAGGGATGCTTACCCAGAACACACTAGAGAAGGTGTTGGCTCTGCTGTAGGTACAGTGGGCTGTGTGGTGCTCAAATACCAAAGCTGGAGAGGAACTTTAAAAAAAACCCTTCATATGAGGGATTGCACCATTAGCACACCAATCTTTGAAATGTTCCTAGGTCTTCCTTTGGGACTTCTGCTTTGACATCAAGTCGAAAATATTTCTTGTTTTATCACACTTAAGATGCCTGATTAGATCCTGCAGCCTCCTTACCATGCTTTGGCCATAAGGAAGTAGTCACATGAATCATTTAAAAATGAATTAGTAGGGCCAGCAGCTCAATGAAATGACAACTCTAACACAAACTGAGGGTACAAAATTTCAGCAGTGTATTCCACCAAAAGGACTTCCATTTCTCCTGAACAGTCATAGATCTGCAGCAACTTTTACCTTTCTTGTAGTGTTCAGGTACAGAGTTTCGAAGTATCTTTCAGTTTATGTAAAATGTCCATGTGAACAAAGTGAATTTACCATGAGACTAAAGCAAGTGTCAGTGGTAGATTGTTTTCAGATGTCAAGACAGACAACTATGAACTTTAAAACCTCCCTCTTCTGCTTTATTGACAGGTAAATTGTTCAAAAATGTTCTCACAATTCAATAATTACAAAGACTTAGACTTACATTAAAAAAGTAAAAACCAGAAAACCCCCAAAGCAGTAGTGACCAGCTCTAACTGAGCCCCTTTATCAAGAATCTGAGAAAAAGAGCAAGTACTGTCGAACACTTAATGTAACAGGATTAAATGTTGACTAGAACACTCAGTTTAAACTAAAGATAAGTGCACGTCCTATACAGTGTTTCAGAAAAGAACATTAGCCATTGGTATATCATTAGCCCATTTAAACCGAATTTTAAATAAGTGACATCCACTGTCATAAAATTGGCACAGAAGGCACACTAGTGTGACAATGACAAACTGGATATGCCAGCCACTGAATTAATTACAAGCTTTTAATGAAACATGGTCACAAATCCTTGATTACTAAATGTATAATACATGGAAGCATGAGATTAAATATACACGCAAAACATCACTGCACGTGGGCCATCGCAAAATATACAGGAGTGTGTTGTGCATTTTTCTACATGATCAATACTTGATTAATAATCATGGGGTCTTCATGCAGGTGAGGATACAATTAATGAGAAAAGCAGCACCCCCAGTTACACATCCTTCACGTTCCACTTTGGTAGCCAATAAAACAGACTGATGTTTTAGTGTGATAGAGTCCCTTAGGTCAAGCAGACTTCGAGGGCAACGTGTCCACGAGAAGCTTGCTAGCTAAACAGTGTAGTGTGTCCTTACACCACAAAACCCAGGAGAAACAGCTTCTCAGGAGGAGATAGGCAGGAAACAGGAGTAAATTTTTTTTTCACAGCAGTAATTACCAGTATTTTAAAAGCCCTGACTAATGACTGATTGATGAGGACTAAAAGCAGGGAATGAGTAAAGGGATAACTGGCAGTAGTCCTATGTACAAGACTAAAAAGTTGGTAGAAAGATAGAAAGACAGTTATGCAGCTGTATATGTAATGGCTAAATGATTTAAAAGGCCACAAAACTATAACCAACTTTTATTTGACTCCCTGGTGATTCTATTGATGTTGGAAACGACCTACAGCTTCCTAGCATTCTCCTTAAGATTTAGGAAAGAAACAGTTATGGGAAAAGGGAAAAGCGTATTCATCTGAGGATGTAACTAGACCTGCTCACATTTCCTATTTAGAGGTCCAAATTCTGTCTAAAAGGATTTCCTGCTAATCAGACATTACATCATTCTATAGAAAAATAATATTCCTGATATTGTAGCAACATTATCAGTATCTCTCTCTATTTCTCTTTCACCATAAGAATAAGACTATTTACTGGTGGCCTTAAATGCTCCTATGCAATAAAACTGTCACAGCCGTGCAGAAAGGAATCAACCATAACTGAGCAGTGACCAATTCTGCATAAAAAGCTTGATCGCTATTAGTAAAGAATTTTCTTCATTTCAATAGTTTGTATCTACAATCTGGATATATAATTATTCTTGTACAACACTAGAGAGTCTGTGTCAGTCTTGGCACTAGCATTTGAGACAGCTTTGCCCTGCTCTTGAATACCATGGAGTAGTGGATGACCGAAGCCGGACTGGTGAGAGCGGTCGCGTTACGCGTCACAGGTTGACTGGTCCAGTCCATCCAGCGTAAGCTGATTCCTATGAGGAGAGTTGGGACTTGGGGGACCACTTGGATTTGAGCTGTTAGATGGGGTTGAGTGTTTGGTGGAGTCTGAGTCAGGCTGTTAACGAGAAACATCAAAAAAATTATGTTTACTTAAGGGAAATGCTTTACACTCAAAGCTTTCAAAGGCACTCAAAAATCAGGCTGAGCAACACCTACGAAGCAGTGTGCTTTTGATTAATTTCATAGTTAAAACATTCGTGCAAGTACTTTCATTAACATCAACAGGCTGTAGTGTATCCCAGAGGTGACCTTCTGACATAACAAGGACTATAGTAAAGTATGTGGAAATTGCTACATCTCCAGCTCCTCTCTTTTAGCCACTGCAAAACTTTCCTGCTGGAATGCATCTAACTGTTCACTCTTGTTCAGAATTTACCAGCCTGCAATTTTTATAGCCCAGGAGTAGGTTTGTCTGCCCACGTAAACATGTAAACAATTATGGTCAAATAAGGAAGGAAACAAGTGTAGGAACTGTTTACAAAACAGCAACAAGCATGTGAAGTGCCTGACAAAAGAGTGAAGGTTGCCAAGAATCAGACTGGAGATCTGGAAACAGAATATACTTACTGGATACATCCTACATCAATATCTAATAAAGACTATCCACAGTTATTTCCCCAGTGTTAGATAAGTTGTTGGATATTTGCCTTCACAGGCTGGTCTCACTTCAACAGGATGGCTGGCAAATTTCCTGCTATTTTGGTGAATTACAGCTCTGAGTACTGCACATGTTCACAGCTAATGAAATACTGCACAGGAAACACTGGTACCATTGCAGCAAGTTATTTTCAAGAAAGGGAGATATATATTTAGCAAACAGATTGAAAGGTAACATCCTTCAAGAATGCTGTTCACAAGATTTTGCATGGCTTGAACAATAATAAGATCATCTATAACAAGATTATCCTAACATGATCCACTTCATGCTCTGATAAAGCCAAAAGCTGTAGGGAAAATAGTATAAAGCCAAAAGGTGTTATTAGAGCCTCTTTCCAGTTTCACACTACTATTTTTTTAAATTTAAAAACTCATAAGAAATTGTAAGACATACCAAAAAGAGAAAAGATTGTAAAAACTACCTTCAGAATCTATCACTACTTGTGCCTACAAACAGCAATTATCGTTACAGCACAGAATATATTGGAATTTGGAAAGGATGTGCAGGATAACTAAGTCAACCAACATAGTCCATAATGATCATCTTTGAAAATCAAGACACAAAAATAGCTGTGTTTAGAGATCCCCATTTTCATATGCTTTTAATGGCTTACTGAAGGTGACAAAGGAAGTCGGAGCATGGCTATGATCAGAACTCTGGACTTGGGGTGTACTAAAGCATCCTGCAAAGGTCTTGTTTCACGGAAACACACTTCAAAATCTGGAACATTACAGAGGCCTGCAGCTGGGTACCAGAAAGCACTAAAAAAGATCTTGATCTAGGAGTTTGTCTCCTAGGAATAACTCCTAACACTTTCCTTGCACAGATGGTGCTTCAGCAAAGCTTGGAAGAAGCTACACATGACAAATCAAGGAAACAAAAATCATGTATCTTCTCTATTTAGATTCGGGAACACCAGTTTTGTATAGCCAGGACATTTGCAGTTTGGTGACTACTGGTACATACTCTTGCTAAAAGCAGTTCTATGTATTTAAAAATATGATTTCTTCTCAAGTTACATGACAAAAAGTCTTCCTTAAGGCAGCACAGAAAATTACTTAACGAGTCATATTACTTTGCTATTCTATGTTAATAGCCCAGAGAACAATTTTAGGAGCTTTGAGGACATTTCATCAATTAGTCAAATTTCCCTTGCCTATAAAGCTTAATCCAAGACATAATACTTCTTAAAATATCACCATAAAAATATCTTTTCACAGCTTTGCTTTTGTGCTGGCATATCTAACTTGCAAACATATATTACAGGCTGGAAAAAACATATCTGGAAGGAAAACGTCTCCATAAATGTCTTTATGAAATATTTCCTCAGAAATGTAATTTATTGAAAAAAGAAAACAACCTGTGCCTGCAGGATATTGTCAGCCTCCATTTAACAAATGCTATTTTACCTCTTTGTCAAACTCCTGGTCAGGGTCGGACATACTTCGGGAAGGCATGGCTGCTCCCACATCACTGCCACCTGGAGAGAATAAAGAAAAACAGGCAGGTTTTGCACCTCTTACTGATGCTGTAGATTACAGCTTAGAACTGACAAGCTTGCTTCCAGCCTTACCTGATGAGGGCCATGAGATGTAGGTTTTGTTTCTCTGCTGCTGCTGCTGCCGGGAGAGGTTTGCTGTAGATGGACAGGTTTTTTCATCCTGTGCAGGAGGTAGGACACTCTACAGTTGAAATGAAGTACATTGTTAGCCACCACCAAAAGCTATCCAACGAGAAGTTGTTATTCATGAAAACTTTACTGTGCTTTTGAAGCTATTACAACCCAGTGTTGGTAGAAAAACTGAACTTACTTGACCACATCCACATATTTTCAGTAACAGACACAAACCCTGAGAAAGACAGAGAAAGAACTAAGCCCCATAGCAGCCACTGGAACCTGTCAGCCAGCAAACCCTCCATAAAGGGGCAGGGACTGTGCCAACAGCTTTGCTTTCCTTCCTCCTCCTGCTGAAAGGACAAATGCCTTACCCAGATCTGGGCTGTCTGAGAAAGACAAGAGAAAGCCTGACTAGCAGCTATAAAACAGAAGGTACATACAGAACATGATAGTGTACCTTTGCATCTTCCTCTTGTGAATTTAACACTAAAATAGCACACAAAATGCTGTATTAGTTAAATACAAAATAAAATTAATGCTATAAAGCACTGCAACTCACATGCATTTTAGTTACTTCCACAGCATTAGTTTTTTTCCCCTTGTTATTGCTCTAGAATTGGTGAAGTGCCACAAACATACCATTCCAGTTCCTAACAGTTTGTAGCTACTCCTACCCTTGCTAGGGAAGCAGAAGAGGGACAGGAAGAGGAAGAAAGCAGAGGGGAGCCTTGCAGTGAGGAATGGTCACTCTGGAGAGAGATTTCAGCAGAGATAGGGCTCATGTGATAGACGTGCTCAAAGCCTGTTGGAGGTGATACCAAGAGCAGAATGTTGAGAGGATGAGGGGAAAGGAAATTCATTCTGTTATTTTAAGAAGACAAACAAGAAAAAGGAAGGAGGAGAGACTGATTATTTACAAAACCACTAACAAGCTCCTGGCAGTGATATCTGTTTCTTTCATTGTCTCATTCGTAAGCCAGCTAAGAGTATTTCCTTGCACAGGATTTAGAAACACTGCACAACAGGGAAGTTCACCTTTCTAAAAAAAGATTTAAAGAAGGAATTGCTACAGAGATAATACTTGAAGCCTAAATAGCTCATCTTCATAGTTTTTGTGAGCAAGAACAAATGCACATATATCCCCCTCCCTTTTAAATGTATTTTACCAGTGGGAGGTCCATGAGAACTTGCATTCCATCTCCTGGTCCCATATGAGCCACGTGGTTGAAATTCGTTGGGTTAGAAATCATCTTTGACCTTAGCTCAGGGTCTCTAAGCATTTCCCTAAAAAAACAGAGTGATTTTTACTATTAGCATTCCCAGTCTCTGCATGCCATCACGTGCATTATGTACCACAATTAAATTCTTACCGCCTTTGTTGTAACCGCTCTTCCTCGGGAACCTTAAATACAAATCTTCTTTTGCTCCTGGTTCGAAGCATTTGCTTCTTGCTGTTGTCAGATGTTTCTGGTACACTGAGGCCAGCTCCTGCTGTAATACCACATACATATGTACACGTTAACCCAGATGCATCCAACACAAATTTCATCTCATGCAAAGGTAACATGGGTTAAATTTACCCAGATGGCTTTGTATCAGTTCCCCATTTCTCCCCTTGCTCAGTACTCACCTGCAAACTTGTTCTTGAAATAAATTAGTCTTGGTGGCTCGCAGTTAAGGAGGTTCAGCGTGCCGTCCATGTTTAATGGTCTGATCTGTTTTGAGGAAGGAGACACAGAATTGACTCAAGTTACTGTACACCATGAAGAAACATCTCATTTGAAATTAACCCAATTAAGTTCAATATTCAAAGAAAATTACTTACCCTTCGCAGGCCAATAGTCTGGACCCATTCCATAGTGTTAACATCAAATACATCAACACCATACTCGCTATACACTGTTACATATGAAGAATTGCAACCTGCATAGATTAAAGACAAACAGAAAACCCTAGTGTCATTTCAATAGTCCAGAACTGACATATATTTAAGCAAATTTCAATACTTACACAAGTTTTCCACTATGTGCAAGATACATTTTAAAACACTTTTTCTAAGCCCCAGTTTCAAACAGATTTTTTTGTGATAACAGATTAGCTAATGACAACTACCAGGACCATGGAAAGACTTAAATTTGACCCTTTCCACATTTTTAAAACTTCACATTGCCATTTCATGAAATTGCAAAATGGCATCTGAAGTTTTCAGATGCATACAAATTTGCTAGGTGGTAGGAACTGGGCATCTAGCTTTTATATGGATTACTTCATTTCAAAAGCACCAAACTAACTATATATCTGCTATGTGCAGAGGAGATGAGAGGGCCACCATCTGTGAGTTGGGTCACAAACTCATGATGCAGATCTGTTCTCAATTTCCTTCTTCTTTTCCTAACAGTTATCTAGCTTTAGATATTCATATATGGATGCTTTCATCAGGTTAACAGAAAAATGTCACAATGCTTAAAGCCCATAACTCATTTTCTCTTTTCAAAAAAATTTTTTTTTAAAGCATAAAAGGCATCAGCAGACTTTAAAGTTTACTTTAGGCCAAACAAAAAGTGAAGATCTCTAGAGCTTTGTATCAACATGCATCTGCTCATGTAGAGACTCTGTTCTGATGTAAAAAGCAGTTACCAGTAACTTAAGGAATTTAGTAAAGAAGAGATGCTTCAAAAAGCCAAATGAAAATAATCCAGTAGGACATAAACACATCACAGAATCTTCTTAGAAGAACTGAAGTAAGATGTGGTACTATTTTTTAAATTCGTTCACACAAAGCCTTGGACAGCCATCATAAATATGTATCACAAAAGTGATTTATGGTCAAGTATTTATTGCATGGGGTCATGGTTGGCTTAGATGTTCAAATCAAGGGAGAAAACCAAGCATCAGGCAAAAACACCAACTGCTTCTGCCTGGCCAGTCTGTAGCCAAGGCTGGGACTTGCCAGTCAGAGGTGATGAGCTTGACCAGATCTCAGTTGGTTCTCAGTGAGACATGGCAATGTCTGTACTGGGCTTGCCCAGGCCACAGCCAGGAGGCCTGCTGGCTCCAAGGCTTTGCACCAGGCTGCACTTGAGCCAAGCAGCTCCACAACACCTACACTGACTCAGCACAGACTCCCTGCATTAGGCTGGTGTAGCAGCAACCCAGACAGGGCACCCAGGATGAGAGAGCTGTGTGAGTGCAGACCCTGCCCTCTCCCAGTGTGAGGGCACCGAATGCCCCAGAGACAAATTCTCTGCTGTATCCTAAAACCTATGTGGTTGCTGCATGGTGCTTTACCACAGCAGAAATCATAACACCAGGAGAATCATTTCCACTTTGATGATCTCTCCTATGAAGGCAGGCTAAGACAGTCTGGGTTCTTCAGGCCAGGGAAGAGAAGGCTCCAGGAGACCTTATACCACCTTTCAGTACCTAAAGGTACAAGCAAGGTGGAGAGGGACTTTTTACAAAGGCATGGAATGACAGAACATGGAGTAATGGCTTTACACTGAAAGAGGGTGGGTTTAGATTAAGTACTAGGAAGAAATTCTTTACTGTGAGGGTGAAACAGGTTGCTCAGAGAAGCTGTGGAAGAAGCTGCTCCATCCCTGGAAGTGTTGAAGGCTGGGCTGGATGGAGCTTTGAGAAACCTAATCTAGTAAAAGGTGTCTCTGCCCATCACAGGGGTTTTGGAACTAGGTGATCTTAAAAGATTCCTTCCAACCCAAACTGTTCTGTAATTTTATGACCTCCTGACAGGATAGTTAATAAAAGCCACCATCACTAGTGACAGACACCAGGACTGAGGAAGGAAGACAGTCTAATGAAAAGAGAAGTAATCCAGTTTACTTTGGCAGCAGAAAATGTTGCTCTTTTTACAAAAACAGCCCTAGGCCAGTGGCACTCACGACTGCACACACAAGAATGCTATAAAATAGTTTACAGTAAGAACACTTCTAATAATAATAACAGACAAAACCATTAACTAGCAAGTCTAGTTTGCTGAAATGAAAAAAACTATAAAGTTGATTAAGGAAAAGGAAATATTAGTTTTAGCTAATGATGTTTTAAAGTAAATTTGCCACTTCATTGTTTTGTTGTGCCTCTGCTTTAGACTTCTGTACAGAACTAGGTCAGAGTAAAGCAAGCAAACAATTTCTGTTCAAGACAATTAAAATTATACAAACTGCTATTAGGGGATGACCTGATCAAACCGACATGCACCTAACTCCTTGCTGCATTATTTAAACAAAAAAGCTATTTCTTGCCTTCAATCATTCAAAATTTTTTAATTGCTATTTGAGGTCCAAATAGAAAGATCAGTTTTATCATCAACTACCTTTGACTACTGAATACTGAAAAATGCTCTGCATGTGCCTCTATCATATCTACCTGATAAACCAATGCTCCTGAAACAAGCAGAGCAGTTGAAAAATTAACCTCCACATACATTATTTTTGGAAATTGCCCTACTAAAAATAAAACCAAAAGGAGAAAAAATACTACCAGTTCTGCCAAAATTAGTGTTTTTACCTCTTGTTATCTTCATGGACCTTTACAGTCACAGTTACATTTCTTCTTAACTTTCTACTGTACTTTGAGTACAGGACACAGAAGACATCCTAAGGACAACTAAACATTTACACTCTCTAGGGGAACAAGACCTTTGTAAAATTTCACAAATAGGTAGTCTTACACTGTCCTGTATCCAGGACTACTCTCTGTAGAAGTTATTTTGTTTTCTGCTATTTATTCTTCTGTGTCCTGTAACAAGACAGAGCTTTTCTTGCAGCATCCAGTATTTCCAAATCCAAAACTACCATCAGGAAGAACTATGTGTCTGTTAACTCATCAAAACTTAAACTGTAGATATTCAAAGACAAACTGAAGCAAAATTGAATACAATGCTGAGTATTTTTAGACAAGTAAAGCAGCAACAGGGATATGGCAACAGAAAAACATATACATACTACAGGCAACAGGAGTTGCAGGCCACATTAGTTCCTGCATGCGTGACCTTCGACCTTGAGAATCGACGTATAATCCCATATGGCTGAAGCAAAGCAGGTATTCCTCATTACTGAGCTCCACAGCACAAAGGGCATCAAAAGACTGCTGTGAGAGGAAGATAAGCGAGGGGTCATTAGGATTTACCAGGTTTATAGATTGTCCATCTCCCTGGATGGTCAACAGAGAGAACCCAGACTGGTAGCCAACACAGAGCTTGTCCTTGAACACTGTCATCCACTGTACAATTCCCGGAGCCTGAATTTCACTGAATTTTTTGTGGAAAGGTTTAGTTCTGTGAATTTCATAGCAAAAAACCTGTCGTTTGACAGCCACAAACAAACAAGTAGAAGAACTCTTCTTTAGTGTTCCAGTTGTAATCAATTGGCAGCCTTTAGTTTCTGCAAGCTTAATGTCAAAGTTCCCTTCTGACCCATCCAGAGAGGCCCAGGGGTAAAGGTGGACGTGATGGTTCCGACCACAGATGAGGATGATAATTTTCTCTTTGGGAGCAAGCTCTATCTGGTACACCTTCTTGCAGTCAGCAGCTCGGACTATCACTGCAAAGGAAACAAGCTGATGTAAGTTAAGCAGGAAAACCATCAGGCCTGGAAACACTGCAGTGTTACACTGTGATGTCTAAACACAGATACACCAGGTAAGGAAGAGCACTTATTACACATGTTCAATCTCTGTTATTAATTCTCAGAGCAAACAATGAAACAAAGCATTCCTTTATCATTTATTGACAAAAAGTATCAACAACACTTTGTGGGAAAAGGCTGTTTAACATGTGGGATAAATGGAGAACATTTTTTTATATAATAATATCTCTACCATTTGTACAGTGCAAGATGCTGCATCTTCTGAAATGGGTCCCACCTTCAGAAAAACAACAGCATCTTCAGTAAATTTTGGAGGAAGACTAAATTAGCAGAACACAAAGGGAAGAAATATAAAATATTTAAAGCTGATAAATGAGGACAAAAAATGCTGTACTGTAGGCAGATCTCTCAGCCAGATACAAAAGCAGTACAGTAAGTGGGTATAAAACATCTATAATGGAAAGGCAAAAAATGCTGTTTGTGATGGGGAAAGGATATGAAGGAATGAGAAGGAAGAGAGGTTTAGGACATATACCAGGAAAAGTCACCTTACAGCAAGGACTAGTTAAGCTACCAATGGCAGCTGGGGAGTTTCACTGTTTGAAGTATTTTTTTAAAGCTGGGTTAGGGGCAGCAAAGGGGGTCAAGTACAATGTGTTCTGCTTTTGCATTTGTGCCTATAGAAGCACTTTCAAGAATCCAGTGAGTATTTCATGGATTACAAATAGAAGATAAATTCTAAACTCGGAAACGTAATAAGCATAAGCCAACTATATAAAATTGTAACTTTAATTTTCTACTAGCTGAATGCATTAAAAGTATTTGTGAATGATAATTATAAAAAAAAAGGAAGAGAAATATTAACTGGAAATTATATGCCTTTTTTAGTAATAATTGAGTAACCTAGCCAAGTTACCAAATTCTCTAAACTTGGTAACAAGACTTTAGCTGTTTACATCACAAAGCCAAGTGCTGTTGTGGCATCCCCCATTTGCACAAACAGATGCTACGTCTGAAGAAATGTTCTATGAAATAACCAGCTGTTGAAACTTTGCCACAAAGGTTTTTTTCTTAACTCTAACTCCAGCTTATCTGTCAAGAATTAAGTGGTACTCTGACCAAAGACCTTTAATATAAACAGCTGGCAGTTAATTAACACTGAAATTTACAACTGGCATAAAATGAAAAAAAGATTATGATTCATAAGAATGCAATTAACACACAGAATTGGCCATAGAAAGCTCCTGCTACACATCTAACTTAAAATCAAAACTGACAATTCATTTTCACATTTCCAGATGACACAGGGATGCAGATAATTGTTCCTTTCTGAAATGATCTTTCGAATTAAATGTACAATTTTCTTTTATGCAAGAAGCTGGAATCTCTGGAATTAACTGCATCTCAAGTTATATTTATATCTAACTACTTGCAGAATGGTGACCACTGGAAGTTTACCCAAAGGAATGGCATTCATTACTCCCTAAAAAGAATTTCAAATATCTGTTGTCTCCACGTATAAAGTAGTTTCTTCTGGAACTGGGCAATGTCTTATTCTAAACAAGAGGAAGCAATAACATTTTGCTTTTTGACCCAAAACCACACCCCTGAAGTAATTTAATTTTGGAAGTCAAGAAATCTTTAAAACCCTCTATTCACTCCTTTATTTTTACATCGAAATGCAAGTTTTAGTATGATTAAAATCCAGTTTTCAAATTGCCACATACTACATTACATTGAAAAAGGAAATCAAGGAAATCACTGACAAGACCAGGCCTCAGAATCTCTGACCTAGAAAACAAGGGAAATGGAGACTTTCCTTTGGCAAAGGAGGATCAGGTTAGAGATTACCTGGACAGACTCAACATCTACAAAGGAGTGCTGAGGGAGCTGGCAGACACTAAGGTGGCATGAGGCCACTCATGATTACTGTTGAAAGGTTGTGGCCATCAGGAAAAATGCCTCAGGACTGGAAAAAGCAAATGTCACCCCACTCTTCAAAAAGGGCAAGAAGGAAGACCCAGGCAACTACCAGCCAGTCAGCCTCACTTCAATCCCTGGAAAGATGATGGAGCACCTCATTCTGGAGGCCATTTCTAAGCATATGGAAGACAAGAAGGTGATCAGAAGCATGGATTCAGTAAAAGAAAATCATGCTTTACCACCCTGATTGCCTTCTACAATGAGACAACTACCTGGGTGGATGAGGAGAGCAGTGGATATTGCCTACCTGAACTTCAGCAAGGCTTCTAACACCGTGTCCCATGATATCCTCATAGGCAAACTCAGGAAGTGCACACTGGATGATGGGAGAGTGAGGTGGATTGAGATCCGGCTGAATGGCAGATCCCAGAGGGCCGTAATCAGTGGCACTAGTCACTAGTGGTGTCCCCCAAGGTTCTGTACTGGGTCAAGTATTGTTTAATTTGTTCATCCATGTTTTGGATGAGGGGCAGGTGCCTCCTCAGCAAGTTCACTGACACAAAACTGGGAGGAGTAGCTGAAACCCCAGAGGGCTGTGCAGCCCTTCAGAAGGACCTCGACAGATTGGAGAGATGGACAGAGAGGAACTGTCTCAAATTCATACAACGGCAAATTCATGGCAAGGAATACCCCCATGCCAGAAAACAGCTCTGTGGAGGATCTGGGGGTTCTGGTGGGCAAGATGATGTCCATGAATCAGCAGTGGGCTTTGTAGCCAAGAAGGCCAACAAAATCCTGGGATGCATTAGGAAGAGTATTGCCAGAAGGTGAGGGAGGTGATCCTGCCCCGCTACTCAGCACTGGTGAGGCTTCACCTGGAGTACTGTGTACAGTTCTGGGCTCCCCTGTTCAAGAAAGACATGACGGCCTTGGAGCAGGTCCAGTGGAGAGCTACAAAGATGATCAGGGGACAGGAGCATCTCTCTTACAAGGAAAGGCTGAAGTAGTTGGGCCTCTTCGGCTCAAGAAGAGACAACCAAGAGGGGATCTCATCAATGTCTCTAAGTATGTGGATGGAGGGTATCAGAGGATGAAGCTCAGTGGTGCCAAGCAACAGGACAAGAGGCAACAGGCACAAACTGATGCACAGGAAGTTCCACCTGAACATGAGGAAGAACTTCTTTGTGCTGCGGGTGACTGAGTGCTGGAACAGATTGCCCAGAGAGTGTGGAGTCTCCCTCAGTGGAGATGTTCAAGAACTGTTTGGACAAAATACTGTGCCATGTGCTCTGGGATGACCCTGCTTGAGCAGGGAAGTTGGACTAGAAGACTCTCTTGGTGTCTCTTTTCCAACCTTGCACATCCTGTGATTCTGTGAAATTCAAATTCTTCAATCAAGGGTAAATTTAAAGAAATCTCTTTTTGGAAATTTGAATGACCAATACTAAAAACAGTCAATTTCAGGAGTCTCTCAGTGATTTTTCCAAAGTTGGAAAAAGCACCTTNTCCAAAGTTGGAAAAAGTACCTTTTAACCCTATAGATCTGGATCAGTATCCTCAATTCCCAGATAGTTAGACACCAGAAGAACCTAGGCTTAGAGACATAGTTATAGACTTATAAACATAGTTGAAGAAAGCATTAGTTATTTTTTTAGAAATAATCAGAGAGCTGCTAGCTGTTAGCTCTCATATAATACAAAAAGTATGATATGAGTAAAATCTCATACAAAAAGTATGGATTTACACTGTCGTCTAAGTTTAGAATGGCTCAGTAGTTATAAAACAGCATGGATTTTTCACAAGGTATGTTTGGTGCTTTTAAAGTCTAAAATCACTACAACAAAGCAGGAGAGGGACTTTCCACATGGGCATGTAGTGATAGGACAAGGCAGAATAGATTCAAACTGAAGGAGAGTTGACTTAGATATTAGGAAGAAATTCTTCACTGTGAGGGTGGTGAGAGCCTGGAACAGGTTGCCCAAAGAAGCTGTGGATGATCCATCCCTGGAAGTGTTGAAGGCCAGGCTGGATGGGGTTTTATGAACCCTGGTATAGTGGAAAGTGTCCCTGCCTATGGCAGGAGGGTTGGAACTGAATGATCTTAAAGGTCCCTTCCAACCCAAACCATTCCATGATTCTGTGAATGTTTCCTACAGTAACTTGGAAAAAAATAAAACAGTAGTAGATAATTTTATTTTAAATAAAATAATTGCAATATAAGTAAAATTGTTGCTTCTTTGACATACATAACTTCTACAAATGCACAGAATTCAATTTAACTCAACTAGTTTTTTCATGTCTTTTTGTTTAAAATAAGTATATCTCATTTCTGGATTGGACACAGTAAGTCTTCAAAGAGAACGTACTTTACTGATCCCATTTTTCCCTAAGCAGAGGGAAAAGTGCATTAAGAATAGGAACGAAAAAACAGATTCAGGATGAAGCATGGAGTCAAAGAAATTGATAATGGAAAAGAGCAAGAAAACACTTGCTTTGGCTTTCGGTCTGAAAGAGAATGTTAGTGGTTGTCAGTTTCTGGAAGAAACAATGAGACATGGAGGCTTTAATGAAACTCTACAAATTCTGTGTGTGCTGTGCATACTCTGTGTGCTGAAGCATTTTGCTTCCTGGTGTGGGAACACAGCTAAGGTGAGAATGTATCAGAATATGCCCAGTAATTCATCCCTTTAATTTTGGCCAGCCAACTGAATGTAATGATAATGACCAAATTAGTGCTTATATCTCACATTCACTTTTCCTTCTCATCAATTAACTGAGTGCTTAATACTTACTATACATGAAAGGCTGTTGTGCAACCTGTATTACAGCAGCACTTAAAGCTATGGAGCTCATTATTCTGTATGTAATTACTGCATGCATTATGGCCTAACTTACCATCACGGGTCACCTCTATCACATACAGTCCTTCTTCTGAACCAATTGCTATTCTATCTCGATCTAAACCAAGAGAGAAAAAAAAGCTATTAATTCACCTACATTTAATCTTATCTTTAAAACAAACTGTTTGCTTTGAACAGCTGAAAAAATTTCTGAACAAACACATTTTCAACAGCAAATCAATTTTGGTTAAGTTCACATGGTCTGTCAAAAGCATGCTATACACCATATTGCTAAAACAACCTGCTAAACAACTACACAGTATTATTTACCCCAAGTAGATGAAGAAATATGAATATCAATGCAAGATTAGCATTTTCTTCCATTATTAAATTCCTATGAAGGAATTCAGCTGAGGAATTTATTCAAAGTGTCAGTGCTCTCATTATGGAAGCCCATCTAAAAGCTCACACACTTATAAAAGTTAAAACAAACATACCTACAATAGCAGCAGCTAAACTTCCTTTAATAAGAGGCAGTGTACTGTCATAGGCTTCTTGTGGAATATGCACAACCTGGTTCCTTAGTCTGTTTTTGTGCAGGATAGACTGCAACCCTTCTAGGATTCCAACCCACTTTCTCTTCTCATTCTCATTTTCCGTCAGGATCAGCAGAGAACAAGATTTTGAAGGCAAACCTAAGAGAGAAGCTGTAACCTTTTAACAGATAGAGAAAGTGAAATTAGCTAGAGTAATAAAAGCCCTTTCTGTCACACAGAACTGTGAAAATAAAATACACTTTTTGATAACAATCCAACGATGTACCTGAGGGGCCTGAACAACACAGCTGATACAGCCATAGTGCTCCAAAACAATGAACAAAAAAACCACTGCACAAGCCACAGTAGTTTTGTTAAAAGTACTCAGTCTTGCTTAAGCATTCTGGATCCTAAAATATGGGAAAGGAATGCTACATGCCTTTGCTACAATAATGAATACATGGCAGTAAAAGGCTCCTTCCTGCTCTGCACCAGAATTTCAGTAGCATACCGTAGTTTGTCCTGACCCCTCCCACAGACCATATTTTAATAACTTACTGAAAGTGACATGCATGCTTTCTGACCCAGATGCATTTAAACCCAAAGGCATTGCTATGATCAGTTCTTGATTTTGATTTTGCTGCTTAATTTTCAAAATATTTGTCCAGGAGGAAGAGGTCATCATTCTGCATTCAAAGCTCTGGCAGAAAGCAATGTTTGAGACTGAAGTCTGCATTCTCCTACATACCCAAGGTAAAAGAAAGTCACTACGGCTTCACTTAATTTTCAGGTAAATCACCCTATAGACTTCACACCAGAATGTATTCTAAACAGAAAAACTATCCAGGAACTGTTGCCTGAAGTATGCACTTACTGATTCTTAATATTATTTCTGTGTCCTGCATAAAGAGCTTGAAGGGTTTGTGAAAACATGGGAACAATGCTTTCAGTCACAGAAAAATTAATATTTTGAAGCAAAAGGGCAAATCTGAAGGCTGTAACATGGATTAACAGGCCTTCAGCCTATATGCCTTCTTAAGAAAATCATCATAAAGATGGATAATGTGGTTACGCAACACCCACCCCTCATGAAAGGGAGAAATGAATAGTAACACTCATCCTGGAGATAAAAAATATGTGAAAACAATCGTGGGACAATAGGATACCAAAGACAGAACTCCAGAAGTAAGATGAAGGTGAAGGGAGGTAGGAAAAGAACCAGTTTGCAAATCCTCACAGCTCTTACTACTCTGCATTGAGCTTTTAACATCTCTAAACTGTAACTAAGCATTAATATTTTGAAGCCAAATGGAGGCATAATGGATAATATTTCTAAGTTAGAAAACAAAACCAAACCAGACTCCAGCTACAGTTTTCCCTTTGAAGTACCACCATGTATTACTCCTCTCAGTCTTTGGAAGGTGGCATGTTACATATAGTCAAATGCAGAAAAAAAAAGTGAGAAGTTGGTCATAATATACCCTGCATTATTCATCAAACAAAATCCATCAAAATCCAGTATTTGCTATGAAACTCAAGGCTTCTTAACTCAAACTGCTAAGCTGTGGTTACAGTATTGCTAAAAATGTATATTGATGGAAGCACTTAGACTGCAGAGTCTAAATGCCAAGATAGCCTAACATTCAGCTTTAAAAACTGGTTGCCAAGGAGAAATGTTGGAGTCTGAGACAAGCTCTTCCTCTTTTTAAATTCGGGGGCGGGGGGGAGCCAGAAGTGGCCAGAGATCACTTTAGTGTTTAGCAGATTTCTGGTATTGCTTTCTGCTGCTGGAAGATCCAGAAGAAATAAAAATCTGTCTTTGGTGGCCCACCAATATCATCATGTATTATGTGCAATTGACACATATGAAAGAAGGACTACATTCTTACACAGATTACATGAAGTAACAGTTTTAACTGTTATGTAGAAGCTACTCTATGTCATTACGTCAGCAAGATGCAAATCTTGAATTAAATGAAATTGAGAAAAGAGACTCTCACATCACATATTAGTGGTTTCCAGTTTTAGAAATTCCTTCTTTTGAAGGAGGACATAAAGCTGAGAAAAAGAGGTGGACTGCAGCATCTGCTCTGGTCTCTGGTATCTAAATGGATTTACTCACACACCAGGCTTCCAGTTAATTCATCAGCTCTGTCTGGCAGGGGATAATCTGATCAAACCATGGAGATATTTTGTAGTGTCTATCCACACAAGTGTTCTTGCACAGGGATATTGGACAGAAGTGTTTGTTTTTTTGTTTCTTTTCTTAGATACCCTTTTAGTTAAAAACTACAGGCAGAAATTAGCAATTCAGGCAGGCTAAACTGTATGGATGCCTTGTTCTCAAATGAATGAGCCACCATTCTGCACAGCATATCTTCTGTCCTCAGAAGCCTTTTCCCATATTTTCCCAAGTTTGCTAATTTAAGAAGAGAGCAGATGGGAATTAAAAAAAAAAAAAAACAACCAAAACCAGAAACATGTGAGAGGAAAATTAAGGTAAAGGCAGTAGTAAACTACAGTACAAAATTCCACTGCAGAAAATATTTCTAGAAAAAAAAGCAGAAAAGCAAAGACACAGAGGCAGTCAAGTAGCAAATTTCTTAAGAAAAACTCTAAAGGACTGAATGATAGGGACTACATGTGACTGTCAGATCTTTGCTTTCCGTGTTTCACTGACTTGATTCTAAATGATCGAGGATCAGAGAAGCTGAAAAGAGTGAGTTTCTGTATTCAAATGCAAGGGATTATAGATACTGGCTACTAATGTAGTTTGCTCTAAATTTTAAAATTCTAGATTAAATGTAGTTCACATAAAAACTTATTTGCTAAGAAGTTCCTGTTGTTAAAAACTAAATACAGCATTCAGATAGAACACAAATCACAGAATATTATAACTCAGCTAATTATTTTCTCTTATGTTTTTCTACTGTACTTAAATATGAAATTAAAGGAAATGAAATTTCAAATGTATTTCTTAAATACAAGATAATACACAGCAAACTAGAATCAGTGAGCACAATCCAGCTTCAGACTATTCTACTAGAGCATCAGGTCCTAAAGCAGAGAGTCCAAAGCTAAGCAATCAAAACCAGAATCTGGTAATACCAATGGAAGAAGAGATAAACTGAACTATAATCAAGAAAATAAAAAAAGCCAAACTTTATACACAAGAAAGCCATGAAAGAAGGAGAACTTTCTTCTTTAGAGTTCAGATATAAGAAAACTACATTCTTCTCCCACACAGCAATCCTTGCAAATTCTTACACTTCTGCATAACTTAATCAACATTAAATACATATAATGTATGCCATTATCAAAACAAAACACTGGTATTTAACTTGTATTTTCTTTAAGAGCAAATTGGTAGCCATACCCTGAATATACAAGGGATGTCTTTACGAGTTGCGTGTATTACATCCGATGCTAGGACAGAGCTCACACAAAAATCTTCATCTCTAGTAAGAAAGAGATCAAGAGAATCACATACAAGCACAATAACATTATTCAGCATCATCTAATTGGCGTCACCACTGTTTCAAAAGGCTGCAATCTCCTAACACCGCACAGAGGTCACAACTGCCATCACTGCTTTGTTATGCTCTAACCATCCTGGACCAAACAACTCACAAGCTTCAGTTATGTTTCTACAGCATTTGGTATGTGTAACTCAGTCCACCTGAAGTTAAGTGGGGTGGCTTTGTGTAGTTTTGGTGTACCAACCACACCTATTCTACAATTAGAAGCAAGAATATTGCTCTTCCAGCCCAGCAGACACATTAGAAATGAATAATTCATACCTCAATGTGTAGCAAGAGAGGGGCCTTTGGAAAAAAAGAAAAATCACATAAAAAGCTCTTGGCAATGTAATTATAGTTTGTAGGATTCAAATAAGGGTTTTCAAAACAGCTAGATTTTATTCTTTATTACAGTAAAATAAACAGACATCAGAACAACTTTTGCATTTCAGAGTGCTCCACCCCAGAGGGCTTGTTTACACAAGCCTTTTTAAACTGAATTTGACCAAGTTGATCACTATAACTGCCAATTTTAGTGCAAAGATGACACTAATGTTTGAAACTTGCCCATGTTAAAATTCATAGCTGCGGTGGTTAACATCTATTATAAACATCTAAGAATTCTCAGAAGACAGCATTAAAGAGGCAGCTACAATAAGCAGATAAAGGATGGGACAGTTGGTGTAATATCTGGCTGAGATGCTTAAAGCAATATACTGATGTGAATGCTGCTATTTGCAATACTTCCACGTTTCAGCTCCTGCAGCCAGCATGTCAGAGAGCTGACACTGACAGTTCTCAGAGACTGTGAGAACAATACTGGTGCAACCCCACGGTACTACTGTCTGGAAAAAATAAATCAAGGTGCTTGTAAATGCAAACTTTATATTCAACAGAGATACAAAGGTGCTGTAACATTAAAAGGTATTACACTTTCTTGATATTTCCATAAATTGAAATAAAAAAACCCCTCTTGGTTA
>WEIV01004344.1:76169-92541 GCA_013390005.1 Calyptomena viridis
TAGATGGTGACACTTCTGACTTGGGACCCTGCATTTCCTGCTCACTAATAGAGCTGGTCTGCAAAAGCAAAAACAAACAGGTTAGATTAGATACCTCGTATGTGAATGAAGTGTTCTCACACATCAACAAAATGGAAACAAAACCCAGTGCTGGTTTCAATACGAAATACACGAACACCTAACAACCTTCCACTCTGAAAAAAGATCCTTCCTCAAAACAAACCCTGCCACCTGATGGAAAAGCTGGAAGCACTGAAATGCAAAATCTCACAGTAAGCAGTACAAATACTGCAACAGCCATCTCTTCCCATTAAGTCTNCTGCAACAGTCATCTCTTCCCATCAAGTCTGTGTCTAATCTCTTGCATGCAGGTATGGAATGATGTTTGAGAAGCCTGGCAATCATCCCTAAAATAGCCAATTTCTCATGGTAGCTTACTACACCTAGGATTTTTCTAGCACACAGCAGGCAGCAAGTCTGACACGAGAAAAATTTGTAAAAGTAATAATACTCAATCTTTAAAAAAGTTGTTTAAAAATGGTTGGCCTCTGCCATTTAAAGAATCATGTCTATTTAATCACATTGTCTTGTATTTCACTAAAATTTAAGGCTAGCATCCATTACAAGCCATCTATTAATTTCACATTTAAATTAGCAGCTACTAATTGCCAGCACAAGGGGGAAGTATGCTACAATTCCAGAGCTAAAGCAGCTGGGTGTGGAAGTAGGATTCTCTATTACTGTACTCTGAGGAAATCACGAAAACCATGATTAACAAACATCAGATTAGACTTCACATCAATGATGTAATTAGCACTAAAGGCAACAAGTAATGAATCATTCACTTCCCAGCCAGTTTAGACAGGAAGACAGCTCAAGTTCAGTTAGATCACTAAATATGTTCAGATACTTGTTATTTTTGTTTTGCTACGAATTGATTGGTAGGGCTGGGCCATTTAGAATCAAATTGCACCATTATGTAATATGAACAATTTCAATATGCTAAGTGTGATTCAGCTTTAGCCATATAGATAGTCAAACTATAAAAACAGTAAGCCTCTAAAGAGGTTTAGTGGATTAAGTTACAGAGAAATTAAGGAAGCGAAATATCTAGTTTTAGACAGCCATTTTTACTATGACAGGTCACAACAAAATAAGGACACAAAACTACTAGCAAAAACTTACTTCTTCCCAAAAGGCTAGCAGAGAAGATGTAGACGAAGAAGAAACAGAATCCTTTGTTGTAACGGATATAAGGGATAAAAACGATCGCTTATCACCCACAGGAAAACTTCAGATAAAATATTAGTTGGCTAGCTAAATAAAATGTTTTATATGGCCAAATGATGTTTATTCAAACTAAATTAACCCCAGAGAAGACAATAGAGAGTATCTTTATAAGTACATGTGGAAAAAAGAATTGTCAGTCTAAGTCATTAAGCATGAAATCAGCAATTTTAATGTAATTCATCAGAAAATGCCACCTGCATGTTCACAGAGACTATATATTTATTTCAAGTTCTGTAGAATGGAATTTTGTTTAGTTATGGGCTTGATATTCTACATGTTACCGTTTAAAGTATATCTGGTACTTTTTAAAGTAATGTTTCAAAATATAAAGGTCAGTAGATAAAAGTTATTATTGACATAATAACTTCTTTCTACCTCACCCATAGAGCACATCTTGCTGCTTCAGCACAAGANAAATCTTCACAGATCAAGAGTTCATGAAGTAAGGAAATGTGATTCAATGTTGCATTTAACAGCTGCTTCCTCAGGGAATGCACAAATCATTTAAAGTGAAACGCCCACTTGGAGCTGTGATTTGTATGATTTGTTTTCTAAGGATCACAGGGTGTGTCATGATAAACTTATTATACCAACATCTGTAGGTCCTCGGATTCTCTTCCCAGCTCCCTCTACTCTAACCACTCCATTAAGGTCTGGAGCCAACAACTTTACATATCTGTTTAAGCACTCCCTGAACTGTGTGAACACTTTTCCTTGTAATAATCAGCATCTTCCAACTGCAAAGCATTTAATCTCCTATTTGTAATAGGGTGTGCCAGCACTTCCAAAAAACCCTGAATATATTTAATTTACCCAAATGTTTGAGATTAACCTAAACAAAGAAGTTAAAATGGAAAATAATTAATGTGAAGTTCTGAGAATACTTCCCAAAGGTGCCAACTTCTCTACAAAATGCCAAACAATCTGACATCTGCTGGGCATCCAATTCTGTGCCAAGCTAATTTGGCTAGTAAGCCAGATCCAAATATGTCATATAGTGCCTAAGAGTTCCTTTTACATAATAAAGATATAATTCGATTATCACATTTTTATAGCTATTCTATGTAATAACTCACTCTGAAAGTCAAATCACGTGTAAGAGGAGATGTGTTGAAATAGTCAAAAATGGAATCTTGAAAGTCTGGAAGTTTGAGACCTAAAACCAAAAGCAGAACAGGCTTAGCTAAAAGGCAACATCACAGGTGGTGTTAGAACTCTGTTAAAACACAGGAACTTTAATTACCTGAATCTGTTCTGTATTTTTCTTCCAGTTTTTTCTTCAAACCTTCCATCTCTTCCAAAAGTTCTCTATTTTTTGCTTCTGATTCCTTTAATTTACTAAAGTAACATAATATGATCAAAATGCAATCTGAAAGGTTTCAAAGGCAGGAATGCCAGTGCACAAGGTTGTTAATTTCTGGTCCTACATCTCAGAGTTTTGGAAAATGCCTTTTTTTTTTGTTTTGAGGAGCATTGTTTTTTTTTAAGGCTGATTAATTTTACTTTTCCCCAGAATAGGGATCCCACTACTTGACTGGATATTTAAAACTGTACTTGAGACTTCTGCTATCATTGCAGATATCTGCCAAACAAAATTATTCTAAGAGCAGTTTGACTTTTAATTCCCAAGAATGTGTTTAACTCTCCAGTTAGTCTAAGAAATGGTAGTGAATTTGCTCCGAATTTCCTCTTAGGCTGTTTTCCCCTCAGGATTTGTATCATACCATATCACTGAAATGTTTACCTGAAGAAATTTTTCCAGTTCTCATCTGACTACATAAGAAATGTGTAGTCTGTAGAACAGGATCTTTCTGTCAAAGTCCAATATCCCAGGCACAAGAGGCCATTTTAAGGAAGTTGCTACTATTCTAATCAGCAGTTTAGACCAGTACATTAAAACCCAAACAGAACCAAAGGTTTTATTACCTTTCAAAAGACATGTTTGCATCTTTAACTTTTCGTAGCTCTTCTTGAACTAGTTGTTTGGCACGAATTTCTGCATCAAGGGCAGACTGTAATTCCAGCCTGGCTGACATATCCAACTTCTGACTGCGTCGCACTTTCCAAAGTGGATCCTGTTGCAGTAAGTTACTGAATATTAGCATCAACTATCTAAGGATATTTCTGTTCTTGTCCAAAGACACAAATTAGCTTTCACATTGGCTCAGAGAATGCTCTTTTAATTAGTTATGGACAGTATACCTGATGCATGAAAATCAGTCAATAGTCAGACTTCATTACACAAAAATGAAGTCATGAGCAATTTTAATACTGGTTATACCATTAACACCATATGCTTGAAACCAAAATGCTGGATCACTGAGCATGGAAGTCAAATTGAGAGAACCCATGAAAATGGCTAGTTTTCACTGTCCAGTCTAGAAGAGAGTGCAAAACTTGCACAGTAGCACAATGAACTTTGCAACCAACACATACTAATATAAAACGTATCAAAGAGTAGCAAAACCATGACCAAAAAAAGAAAAAGGAAAGACTCTGGGTCTTGAGATACTCAATGTACCCAGAACATTTACCTACACAATTCTTATGCTTGCTAAGTAGCACAGGCTATACTTCTACATACACCATGCAATTCCACCCTACTACCCCCAAAAGCTAATATTCTGAGCTTTTACAGGCATTTTTCAGTGTGGACTACATTTCTGATATTCCCTAATGAGTACCTCTCTACTTATACACGAACTTGCAAATAACAGTCGTGCAACATGAGAGGCATTTTTTATGTTGAGAAATAATTGCCTTAGATCAGGTCCTGCAGAAGTTACAAAACCAGCTGTAATATGAAGAACAGACAGCGTTCTTTATTCTGGCAGTAGCCAAGATGAAAATGACAACTGCATTTGATTTGATCTTTCTTCCTATTAAACCTCTCAATATTATAATTGCCTCTTGATGATGTAGGCAAACGTTATCTCACAGAAGTAATAATTTTCTCTTATTCTCTCATGTTGATAGGTTTGGAAGGGGTGAGTAACTTCTTATATGTATAACCCAGCAGCAGGTGGACTCTGCATGGCACACTGTGCTGACTGGCATTGCGAGGGATGTGGGCTTCCTCACCAAGCTGCAAACAGCTCTCCCTTTCCTTCTGCAGGTATTTTTCTCTTTAAAACTATACTCTTTTATGAGAGCTCTCCTATTCTGCAGATTTTTTTGGAATTCATGTTACTATTGTATGGGAAAATTATGGCGTAAGATCTCACTGTTCTGCATGTAAATAATGCTACATGCTCTCAGTGTGTCCCTCTTTTGTATCAGTATCAACCAGCTAATACTTTTTCACAAAAGAAAACTTACTTTGTTTTCACACTGTAACAGCAGTTAAAATCATTCAGTTGCATCTAACATGATGAGG
This sequence comes from Calyptomena viridis, assembly GCA_013390005.1. Classification (NCBI taxonomy): domain Eukaryota; kingdom Metazoa; phylum Chordata; class Aves; order Passeriformes; family Eurylaimidae; genus Calyptomena; species Calyptomena viridis. Next base: position 80,836 of record WEIV01004344.1, read on the forward strand.
TAGATTTCTGTACTCCCCTTTAATGGTTTTAAGTTATTGTTTCTTCTCTCCTCTGTACTGTTTAAAGTAGTTTGTGATAGCAGATATTAGTAGGAAATAACTGCCCCCTGTAATGATCAAATTCTGATCAGATTACCTAATTGCATTTTGCAAGCAATAGTTAAAAAGTCAAAAGCAGAGCAGTGGATTTACTAGAAAACAATTCTGATTATGTACAGGTAGCCAAAACTAAAAATGTAGCTTCTCAGACAGCCCCAGAACAGCCTGAATGCTTGCTATTTTCTTACCAGTGTTCGTGACCCCAGACTGGAACTTCTCAATGATTCTAGTTCTTCCGTCATCTTGGAAGCTAATGCTTGGAGATAGCCACGAGCATCCTTCTCATCACTTACCCTGTTGTGCAATTACAAAAACCTGTAACTTAGCAGTTTCATGGCTCATAGCACCAAATACTGTACCACCGAATTATCAGAGTGTCTGCACTGGATTTAGAGACATAACAGCAATGGACAGAGCAGGGAAAACTCTCCCAGCAAGAGAAAACTGAATACATCTTTGATTGCCTGCTTCAGATTTTTCTTTGATCTGATTTTCTTGATTGTTGCAGTTGCTAGGGAAACTGAAGCTTCCCTTTCACCATCAGCAAGAGTTCTGCAGAGCTTCACCATTATAGTTTGGAACATGATCTGCATATTCCTTGCTCAATTTTTATAAGGGCTACCTTCCAGTCCTTTTTATTTTGCACACTGAACTACTTGCACACAGCTTGCTAAAATAGTGAATTACAGAGGGAAGAACAGACCTATGAATTAAGCATAAGTGCTTGTTTAGTACAGCTAGTGAGGTTCTATATGTTAATGTGGACCTTTTAAATCATGACCAACTTCCTGAATGCATTTATGAAAATATTCCAAATTGAGTGTCTGAATAGTCACTTTAGAGACTGAAGAAAGTTGACATCAAAACTCTCTCCTTTGTACTCACTGTAGTGGCATCTGACAATTTCAACAAAATCAACACTCAGAAGATACCATGCTTTTGCTGATCTCATACAGGGTCTAGCTATGCACTAAAAAAACCCCAAAGTCAATCCATATTTCAGAAGTGGAAAGTAGGCATAATTGGATCTCTAAACAGCACATACCATTGAATAATTTCTGCAATCTGAGCTTCCCAGTGAGCAACAGACTCCTTCTTTGCTGCTAGATCTTGGAGCTCATCTTCTAGCTGTCTGTTCTGTGCTGTTAATTTGTCCACAAAGGAACAGAGCTGAAACAAAAGATTAGTTTCACTTGTGACTTATGTCAGTTTCAGACTTTTTATACATGTGTATGTCTACACACCTATAGCGTCTGAACAGATAAGACCACCCTGGACTATCTGGGAGTTCTAACACAGAGCAAAGAACTGGAAGGGGTTCTTTTTTCTGGAACTGTCAGTTGATACGAAATAATCTAAACGAAAGGAAAATGCAAGTGTAGAGGTCAGAGAGGAATGAGGTTTAACTGTAAGCCATCAGGAATGCAGGCAGTCTGTCAATGCTTCCCTCTTTGCAGCCTTCATGAAGAAACCAGTGGGCGGTGACCTCTGAATTGTGGGAATCAATTCCCCAAAGAGCAGTACCAAGATGCTAAAGTTACTCTGTAGCCAACTCTCTGACATTTATATGGTAAATACGACATTTGTTTTATTCAGATAGTGCCTGAACATCCACAGATCCTGTTCTGATCAATGAGTAGACTACTTCAACACCAGAGAGTAATGAAGTAAGAATTATATTTTGCTTAATTACCCTCTCATTTTCTGTTGTTAGCTTTTTGTTATCTTCCAAGAGCATAGATCTTTCACGCTCATATTTCTCCTTCATTGTTCCTACTGCTTCCTCCATTTCACTGTGCCTAAGGAGAAGGACAAGAAATAGAAACACTACACTGTACATTGTTGCACCTGTCGACTGGGATTTTCAAAAAAGGAATAAACAGAGTTAAGGTGAAAATACCAGCCTGCATAGGTATCTATGCAATGCATAGATACACACAACAAAAAGAAGTCCATAGTTAAGGAATCATGCCCAAAAGCTTACCTCTCTCGCTTTGTTTTCTCTAATTTATCCTTCAGTATCATGATCTCTTTCTGCAGTGCGAGCTGATGGCTCTCTGAATCATGTACTTCCTTTTTCACATTTTTTACTTCCAAAACATGCGATGCTTCTCGTCGGACCAGCTCCTCTTCATAAAACAAGATTTTTTTTTCCAGCTCAGACTTAATTTTGGAAATCTCCTGCTGATGTTCTAGTGTGGCACCAGCTGCCCGGCCTCCCTGCTTCAGCTGCAGAAGGAGAGGAAAAACCATCAGGAAGAGGCCAAGATCTTTGTATTTTAGGAATATTCTTTCAAGTCAGAATTGTCCAATTGATGGCACTTTGAAAAAATTTTTATTTGGGCACCACAGGATATAAAAAGCGTCTGTCTCCAAGCACTAAGCCTGATAAGTGACTGCTCTGCTTACAGGACCCTAATGAAGGCTTGAAATGGGTTGTAGAGTTAACAGATTTGGATCACATTGGTTTAGTATCTGCTTAGAATTTATATAAACTGGGCATTTTCAAGACATTAGTGTCCAATGATTAAAGTCTTTCCAGCAAAAAGGGCAAATCATCTGGATGGGTTAGGTCGGGTTTCTAGTAATGTTGGACTTTTTAAGTCTCCCACTGCTATCAACAGTTGAGTATGCAAAACTATTGCAGCTCCTGGGCCATGAGTAAATATTTATCAGAAAACATGTAACCTTTAGAGCTTCCAGTTCATTTTCCAGTTGTTTGGAGAAAACCTCACTGTGCTCACGAAGCTTGCGTTCTTTTGATGCTTCTGCTACAACTTCTTCAAGTTGAGCTTCCAGCTGTAAAGAGTAATTTTAGGTCATTTCAACACAAGATAGCACTATCTGTATCATTCATTTCCTTTCCTCCATATGGACTAGCAGCAAGTTTTACTTACTTCTATTTTAAGTTACACCACTATAACGATCATCTCAGAATGTCATGATAATTGTTTTGCCTTCAGTGATCCAGGCATCCATCTGTCTCATGCAGCACAACTGTTATTTTATGACTCTTTGTGCTGGTAAGAACTACATCAAGTCCATTCAGGGATAACTGCACAGTTTATACTAAAGCAAAGAGAAGGAATGCCACTAGGGAGGCTCTGCAGCTGTGAAAGAAGAAAGTCTCCCACATTTACAGGTCAGCTCCATGCTCAGTATCTAGTAAGACAGCTTAAAATCTCAACCTTTGAGCCAAATTACTGAAAAATACTTTGAATATTAATTATTCAAATAATTATGAATTATTCAAATATTAACATTTTTACCTTGCAATTATGGAACAAAATAAGCTTAATCATCCATTTATTGACTTCAGGAAGCTTATCAGAAAAACAATTTAGATTTAGTGGCAACTAAGGCAACTTGCAATTCAAGCAATAGTGGCACAGTTTCAAAACCCGACAAGAAAGAATAAGATTTGTTTTTCTGTGTTCAAATTAAATTAGCAAAGTTGTTTTTAAAAGGATTGTACTTAGAACTGTGGGACAAAATAATGAACTTCTAGACTATGTTTTGAATACAAGATTGATAAAACCATTACGAAAGGGAGTACAGAGGAATTTTTAAGAACAAAGACAGGAAATTTTAAAGGCCTGCATGGAAGTATTTAAGTGAATAAGCAACAACACTTGAATGCCTACTGCACTCTGTTCTAGAGAAGAGATGCCACAGCTCTTTGCCAGTTCCCAGTTAACTACCACTTTTTGTTCATGGATAAAAGCCTGAGAAACTTCATCTTTTACTACACTCTTATAGACTGCCCTTCAATTTGTAAGAAGTTTTCTAGCAATGTTTATAAAACTCTTGAATTTCTCTTCTACACCTCACCCAGAGAATACATAAAACATGATAATTTTTCAGTGATTAAAACACTCCAGATTAACTACAGATTTTTCTTATGCTCTCTTCTGGTTATCCACTCCATCTTACGTAAAACTATAAATTGTCTGGAATACTAATTGGAAATTAACTTGCTAAAGATAATCCAGATATTCTTACAGTGACTAACCACATATTTAATCTGTATCACTATTCCTCCCATCAGCTAAAGAGAAACATTCAGTTAACAAAACCCCAGTGATGTCAGAATGCTCCCACCGCAAAGCACATGAAGACACTCACTGAGCTTCCCAGGTTTCAAGCTGACTGCGAGTCAGAGTCCGCAAGAATTAAAACGCAAGAACTAACAAGCTGGGCATACAGTAAGAATAATTTTCTCCAAATTAGTCCGACTACAAACAAAGAAACCCAGAAAACCCCAGATGACACGCCCAGTTTTTCAATACAATCACATACGAGACACTGGATAAGCAGCAGCTGAACACATTGCTACTGGTTATTTTATCAAGATACCTCTTTTCTTATCTTCTCGGATTTCCGGAAGTCCTGTCGCAGAGCATCAATTCTCTGCATGCTCACTTCCAACTCCTCCTCTTTGTCACGAAGTTGCCGGGACAGCTTCTGCTTTTGAGACCGCAGGTCTCCCATCCTCTCACTGAGCTCGGAGAACTCCTGCACAGCCAGCTTTCTTTGTTGGTGGGCATCCCTCAATTCTTTGGACTGCGTCTTTAATCTCTCTGAGGCTTCTACAAGTTGCTGGTTTAAATAAAAAAGTATAATAAAAAGAGTTATTTGAACTCCATATATTCTTACCAAGAAGAAAGAAACTGGACTTGCATAACTATGACTTGAAAGTTCAACCACCTCACTTGTAAAGATTATTTCTAATTCTTAATTTACACAATTGTTTGGGGTTTTCTGCTGGCTAAGCAGCTGCAGTGGCATATCAGGACAGCCATTACTCTGCTTCTAGTGTGGAGGCTCCAAGACTACCTTTAGTGTTCCAAAAGTCTTTCTTATAAATGTGACTACACAAGGCCACCTCACTTGTAAATAACAATTTTAGATTACCACCATGTACCTGCACATTAGTAACCCTGTTTAAAGTAATGTTTTTAGCAGACAGCACATTCAGGGGAGCCATCAAATATACAGTACTAGCACTGAGAGTCTGCAGCAAATCTCATGAAATTCTTCAGAAAACTGGGGAAGATTCCTTAGAACAAACTGTGAAGCTCTAATACTTTAATTGAAAGTATAAAGCTGTTTCCTTTACAGAAAGTAGTAAAATAGTAACAAAAGTAAAATACAACAGAATGTTCTCCATAAAATCATTTGAAGGTGGGAGGAAGAAAATAAGAAAAAGAGCAGAACTAGACAACAAAATAAATACTGGCCAAACGACTTCTAAAAATTTCTGCCATTAGTAGGAGCATTGCAGGAGCTTTCATTAACTTCACAAAAGGCATGTGGCCAGACCAGGACCAGCAGATCTGCCACCTTTGCTACTCATACACTCTGGCAAATAACTTATCGGTGGTTAACACATAGAAGAGAGACTATTAAATTCTAGTATACAAACAGGCCAGAGATTCTGGCCCACAGATTACTTCTGGGTCCATCTGAATGCTCATGAACAATATGGCTGGTAGGTTTTTCCAAAACTAGTTATTTCAATACAAATAGCATATGCTTTTTGGTATCTACAGGATTGTTAAGCAGCAATAGATCTGAGTTTAACTCCTGTGTATATTATCACAGAATCACAGTACAATTTAGGTTGGAAAAGACCTTTAAGAACATCAAGTCCAAGTGTTAATGGTGTACTGCCAAACCTACCACTAAACCATGTCCCTAAGGGCCACATCTACATGTCTTTTAAAAACCTCCGGGACTGGTGACTCCATCACTTTCCTGGGCAGCCTGTCCCAATTCTTGACAATCCTTTCAGTTAAAAGCTATTCCTAATATCCAATCTAAATCTTCCCTGGTGCAACTTCAAGCCATTTCCTCTTGTCCTGTTGCTTGTTACTTGTGAGAAGAGACTGACCCCCATCTCTCTATAATCTCCTTTCAGGTAGGTCTTTCCTGAGCCTCCTTTTCTCCAGATTAAACACTCCCAGTTCCTTCAGCCACTCCTGACAGGACTTGCTCTCCAGACCTTTCACCAGCTCTGTTGCCTTTCTCTGGACACACTCCAGCACCTCAATGTCTTTCTTGCAGTGAGGGGCGGAAAACCGGACATTACTCAAGGTGTGACCTCACCAGTGCCCAGTACAAGGGGACAATCACTGCCCTGGTCCTGCTGGCCACACTATTGCTGATCCAAGCCAGGATGCCACTGGCCTTCTTGCCCATCTGGGCACACTGCTGGCTCATGTTGAGCTGCTCTAGACAGGACCTCCAGGGCCTTTTCTGTGGCACAGCTTTCCAGCCACTCTGTCCCAAGCCCGGAGAACTGCAAGTGGTTGTTGTGACCCAAGTGCAGGACCCAGCTCTTCACCTTGTTGAATCTGATACAAGTGGGCTATTTATCCCACCCCCTTTTTGAGGAGAGAAGCCCTAATTCCTACATGACTGTTCTCAGGCTCTTCTGTGGTCTCTAACACATCAATAATCTTTGTGTCTTTGCTGCCACATGGATCTCTAACCTCCACCGAGACGACAGACCGAAGAACCTCACTAGCACACAATTCCTCACACATTGATATGCCACCCTCCAGGCTTATCTGTCAAGCCTGGCTTTATCCCTTTCCCCCCTTCAAACCTAGCTTAAAGCTCTTTCAGTGAACCCTGCTAACTTCTGTGCAAAGATCCTTTTCATCCTTCAAGACGGGTGTACCTCACCTGGCACCAGCAGGCCTGGTGTTATGTAAACCCACTCATGGTTTAAAAAAGCAGAATTATGCCAGAAATACCAGCCAGGTATTGGTCTGCTGGTTATTTCTGTTTCCTTCGTCATCATTCCCTGAAACTGGAAGAATGGAGAACAACACTTGTGTTCCTTATCCCTTAACAAGTCACCTAAGGCTCTGAAGTATTTCTTGATTGCCCTCAGACTGCTATTGAAACATTTAAGAATAATTAAACAGCTTCATTAAAAGCATTCTTTAGGTGTTTGTTCCATCTATCAGAACACATTCGAAACAAGAAGCTCATCAACTTCCAAAAGAGAACATGTGATACTTTGGAAAACTACTGTACTGCTAAACAACACAACTGTTGTATAACCACTTTCCATGACCATTTTTTCAAGGATCTGTCTTTGGATCAATACCTTATGAAGGTCCTCCTTCTCTTGCCGCAGTCCTCTGCACTGTTTTTCTAGTCCTTTCAACTTGTGTACAGAGTCTTCATGTTCTTGTCGAAAAGCCACTGCATCTGCAAGCTGTGCTTCCAGTTTACTTATATCTGTAGATAAATACATATTAAAGGTAACTGGTCAAATTAACACCAATAAAACAGGCTACATTACTCATGCAAATTGGCACCACTTTGCTTGGAAGACCAACATCTTTCCCATTCCCACCATTTTAGACTGTTTAAGGTAATTTGGGGGCATTGATACCTCAAATAATGTTATTTTTCTCAGCCCCTTAAAGAAATTCTCCCAAAGATTGCGATCTCCAAGTGAAAAAGCCTTCGCACAGGGCTTTGTTTTGGAGGAATGCAACTTCCAGCCCTTGAAAACATTAAAATTAACTTGAGTTGTTCCAATTCCAGTTCTAGTAATGTGTCTCCTAAATAGTTTTCATTATGTGACAAGAAAGGCTGCAGTCAGTCATTAGTGCATCCAGCAAAACAGACAAGGACTAGCTATTTTCTAGACTAGATAAGAACTAATAGTGTGGGAAGGAAAAACCATCCTGCACAAGGCAAGCTGTAGACCTGACTGCCCATATTCTTGGCAGTCTGTTCTCTCTTTACTCTCAAAGAAAAATAAACAAATATGATCTCAAATTATTGCTTTTAAGTTCAAAAAAACCCCAATAGCCACCTTTATATATTTCTGCTCAGTCTCAGAACTGGTAAGAAAATGAACTGCCATTCTCCACTTGGTTTTGATTATTACTTCTTTTAAACAAATAAATAAGAAATTGCATAGGGAATAACTGTCTCACTCAAATTCCACTGATATCTGTGGCAGAACAGGAAACTGGACCTATGTATTCAGAGATCCCAAGTATTATTCCTTTCCTCACTTCAGCACAAACTTCCTCCCACCCTACATGAACCAATGTTACTTCTTTTTAAATCAGGCCATACTGCTAGAATTTATATTTAACAGGACACCATTGGCTGAAGAGGTAGATAAACCTGAATCATTTGCAGAAGTAGCACCTCAATCCAACTGTTGTGATTCAAACCTAACTTCAGAATACACAAGAATAGGTTTTTTTTGGAAGGATAATCTGTGTAGGAGAGCTGAGCCGATTTTTGCAATGCTTACACCTACAAAAGGGGTATATTACCAAACTAATGGGGAAAAATTTAAAAAAAAAAATTCAGCATCAGCAGCTCAGCATCTGAACTTGCTTATGCTACACTACAGGCCCCTATAAAACTCCCAGGCAAGTCATTAGGATTCAAAACTAACCTTTTGTTTATCACCAATTCCCACTTAAAAATTAGGTGCTAACAGGAGGTTTGTATGCATAAACTAATAGCATTGTTAAGTAACAGATTTTCAGTGATATGGATGAGTCAGTCTTCCCTCAGGACAGATGCCAGTATTTGTTTTTCTGCAGCGCTCATGCTTCCTAATTAATACATCACCAAACAGAAACACAAAGGGAGCAGGAGCACAGAAATATTTAAATATGAACTATTATTATACATCCCCCCCATCTATTCCCTATGTTATGAAAGGGCAACCAGACTTCTCTCTCCCGTCTCTTACACCTGCTTCCAAGTAAAACTCCTCCAAAGCATTACTCCCCCCAAAAACGAGGAGTGAGAGAACAGAATCTCCTGAGATTTTTAGGGAAACAAACACCACACAAAATATTTAACTGAATCCATCCACACAATTCATCATACTCTAGATTTCTCATTCCAGTATATGCTATCAGGCCAAGCAAGTAGAAGTAGTAGTTAAGCACTCATCTGGAAAAACTGAAATGACTCTTAAAATTGAACAAGGCTTTAAAAAAACCTTTGTTTTTTAAGTACCTCAAGAACATTAATTCTTCTTATTGCAAAAACACAGTACATCATGCTACTAGGAGTAGCAAAATAAATTGCATTATTCTAATTACTATGCCAGAGGCTTACCTGTTAATTTGTTCTTCAACCGTTCAATTTCTTCATTTAATTTTTTAATCTCCTTATCTCGGCTTGTATTTACTGTAACACACACTGGACCTTGGAGGTTCTGCACTGTCTGTGTAGATTCTTAAGATCAGAAAAGAAAGGAAAATATTTTCAATAAAATACATTCCAATGACCAGAACTAAGAATCCAAATAAATATACATCACTAACCTTGCAGTTTTCTGTTCAAATCTTGCTTTTCTTGCTCTAATTTCCGTATTTTCTTTTCATAGCCTTCTATTTGTGAAGTGTTCTTTAAGTCACGCTGTACATCTGTATCTTTGGTTACAGTGTCAGACTGCATCACACTCTTTAAAGTGCCTCTATCAGATAAAGAGCTGAAAACAAATACGCAAGTTGGAACATTTTAATAAATACTCACAGCAGTCTATAGCAGTGACATGCTGGGATTCCACCAAATATGCACCTTAAATTTATAAGAACAATTAGTGCAGTAATTGTTACTGTAGAGACAACTCTCAGAGTAAAATTATTATTCCCTAGTTACTGTCCATGCTGCTGCAGAATTAAGATACCTGCATGCAGGACTTTAAAGATGCAGATGCACATTCACTTCACAAACTGCCTACATGACTGAAAATGTTAACTTTCCTGTGCCAAAGGTTACTACTACCCAGCAGAGAACAAAGCAGGTAAGTGTACCTGCACTGAGATGGAGGGACAAACCCCAAAGTTTAGGCTAAAGCATGGCAAAGATGGATTTTAGTTAAGACCCACAATCTCACTCTGAAAAAGATGAGATGTGTGTTTTGGGTTCACAGGGTAACAAACCTCAGCAAAGAGAAATAATGGAGAAACAAACAGAGGAGAACACCTTAAGATCAGAGACAAGCATGTGTTTGAGATCTCTGAGGTCAGATGGAGACCACTTCAAAGACGTACAAAGTGAACCACTTTACCCAGGCTCAGAACCCTCTGTGTTAACCTGGCCTACCAGCAGGACCTTGGAGCAATGAGATAATCCTGAACAGTCCCTGGCAGATGTCTAATGTGGACAATACTTGCTCTCAGTCTCACAATGCAGGAAAGGCAAGTTTATACCCAACTGCAATTGATGCATCTAGTCCCTTAACCTTCTTTCACTTCAAACAGATAAAATACTAAATATAAAAGCATCTCATCTTGACAAGCATGATCAGACATTTGAAAATATGTTCAGACATTTGAAGGAAAATAAAGAGGCTATAAGTTTATCCAGACGCATACCCGTGGACATCAATCCTTCTACATGTTTATTAAAATTTCCTAGAATTAGCTGCATTTGGGAAACAAATTTAATGAAGAACATATCCTCTGCTTACCTATCAGTTGTGTATGTGAACCCAACGAATGGTAAATGCAATCCAGAAAAGCCTGTGTGAGAACTTGGTGGCACCACTTCCTGCACAAAAACAACATGCATGAAAACACAAAAGAGAACCCACACAGAGTGAAAGACATTTGATTGACCCTCAACAGCTAAAAGGGAGACAGCTAATGGAAAGACTTTTCTTAGTACACCAACGGACAATTGGCAGTCATGCTCCATTGTCCCTGAACAAGCTTTATTTCAGATTAGGTCACTTAATACAATGACCTGAATTTTGGAGCCTCTTGAACTGGTGCTTGAAAGGGCAATATTTCAAGTTCAAAGCACAATGCAGCCACTAAAAGAAAACCCAAAATTTCAAGTTCCTAATTAAAAGTGACCTGGCACCAAAATGTATGCTGCTAGTTTTAGTATTCTCGTTACTGTTAGACATGTAATCAAAAAACATGCCAAAAGCTCTTCATTTCTTGGAATACAAGCTGATGAACAAATCACCACAAAAGTTTTCTGCTCTTCCTGATCTATTTGCATACTACAACACAACAGAAATGGAGGAGTGGAACATCAATGTTCCCTACTCCAAAAACCAACCTCCTGGTTCTTAAGTGAATGGAGAAGGAGCAGTGAGTCTGCCATGACTACAAACTGCATGGAGTATATGAGTTTTTCTAAAGACAGATTTTTTTTCACCTTTGAAAAGGAATAAGTCCAAATACTAGCTCCTTGTAAAGGCAAATTGAAAGGGCAACTAGGTTTTTTCCCCACCTAAATATGTTTTAACTTTGACTATATAACAGTAGTGCATTTCAGCAAGCCCTACCACTTAGAAAAGCAGCTCATGATTTCTGACAATCCAAAATGCCAAAGAGATAAAGAACTTCAATTTTTCACATTTCAAATGACTTTTTTTCATCTCATATTATTTTGAAGTAAGTTCTCACTACTACCTCACAGTGCAGCAAGGTTGTACACTTCCATTAGTAATATTTAAAAACAAAGACTCACTGGATTTCTTAGTACATCATCATCTACATCAAAGTTTGAGGTGTCAGAAGGACTGCTAACTTCTGGAATGTAAGGTGCTTCTAGGTTTCTGATGTTATCCCAATTCAGCCCTTCAAA
>WEIV01004345.1:4334-16116 GCA_013390005.1 Calyptomena viridis
ATCACTGGAAGCTGACTTTTTTTTTTCACCAATTTTTTTTTTTAAGAAAATAAGGCATATTCCAAAATGTTTTGCACATAACACTTTTTAGTATAAAATACAGCTTATTTTTTTTCCCCACTACAAGTTTGTGTTACATGTTCTGTGGTCGTACCTAGGATTTTATATGACATTTGAGAGAGGAGGTTTTGTCAAATGGAAATCGTGTATCTTGCAAATCTGAAATCTTACTCCTGATAAAATCCCGATATTCTATTAGTTTACATTTTTAACATGTCTGTGTGTATTATTCAGTTTTGTCAAAATAATAGTTTCTACAGCAATAGAGTTTAATATATTTTCCAGTTCTCTTTGGGCAACTAGTTGAGAGTAATACTGGATATTTGTGATCAGATTATCCTAAAATAGAATAGGTACAGATTTGTTTTAGTTGGAAACATACTTATTAAAGAATGAAAACTTAGAATGAAAAGTAAAAATACACAAAATATAAAATGTGAGCCTGGAGGGGTTTTTCTAATATATTGTAGACTATAGTAGCTTCTATTTTATGAATCAACAATGAAAACCACTGTAGTTTTATTCAAATTATTTTATCTTATTGAGGATCTTACTAGAGATACATATGCTAAAAAGTAAGGGTTTGAGTGCATATAAAATGTAATAACATCTTCTGCCAGAATTTAATTTTCCATTAAATATTTTTATAGAATCATAAATATTTTTAAATGTAGTGATTCATTCATTTCATGATTCTACTTTCTAAGATTTAGGAGAAAAAACTTCTATACACAGTTTTAATTTCTAAATGAATCAGGTTAGAAGAGGGGAAAAGATTAGAATATGATGATAACTTTACCCTTCTGCTCCTAGCTGGAATCTTCAAATTTTTGAATTTTGCTATACCCATGGAATCTTGAGAAATGGAAAGGTTTGGGGGACAAGATGGTCCACAAACTAAAATTGTGTAGCCCATACTGTGGGCTACTCAAATTTTGAGTTAGCATCCTTGACCAAGTACAGAGGTTGTGTTTAGCTTTTGTAACAGAAATAAGGGTGCATATATTTAAGCTTTCTCCTCTGTTAATGTTTAGGTTTGATGTGGTGGTGTTTGATTGGTCTAGCTTTTTTCCTGGCTATCCTGTATAGTAGCTAAAACTTGTTTATTCCTTATTATTGCAAATAAAAACCAAATCATTCACTTGGCTGTTACAGGGAGGTAATGGATTTGGCCATCTGACTATTAGACTTTGATCTGTGGCAAACTCTAGGATCACTGGCATTATGTTAATATTTCATAATCCATATTCATCCTTCAGATCACAGTTTAGATTAAGTAGAGTATATGACTCATGCTATAACCGTAACAGTACCTTTTAGTGAAGGAGTTAGAAAGTAAAAGTGGGTGATTATGAGTGATGAAAATGTAGTAGAAAAAAAGGTAATCAAAGAATTTGAAAATCTGTGAGCAGGGATTTTAATGTGGTAAGGAACTTCCTGAAATAGGAACTTTTCTGAAATAAAAATGTGATTTACAGAGTACTTTTCAATGATTGAAACATGGTTCATTCTAAAATATCGTAGATACAGTGTTTTTTTGGGGAGACACAGTAAGTCATATTAATGTAGGAGAACATTGTGAGCAATTACGTTTCATAAGAGTATAACCTTCTACCAGTTCTAGAAAGCTGCTTTGATATTTTAATATATTTCTATAATATTTGGTAGAATTAACTTGTTTACTGACACTTTGAAGTCTTCGTTTGTCTGTGTGTAGTGTGACTATTCATGTAATATGCCTGGAACTATTAGAAGTATTCCACTAGTTCAAATCTGAGGTGATGCAGTAGTGAAGAACCTTAGTGATACTGCCCAGAATTATGGTAAACACCAATTATTACTTTTATCGTGTCAGAGCTTGTATTCTTCATACACTGCTTCTACTTAATTGTTCTCTCCATTGTCACTCATTGTAATATTGAGGAATATTTTAAGAATCGCCATAGACAAGGAAAGGATTGGTTATTACTGTAAAATCTGGTTTGACATCCATGCTGGACATGAAGAAAAAATTAAGAGTGAAGGTAGAGGTACAATAAAGCCTAGATTTCCATACCTGACTTCCTGAAGTGTTCCAAGCCTAATGTTGCTTGGTATTTTGCTGCCAGTTTCTCCTTGAACATAGCAAGGGCTGTTAAGTGCTTGTCATGTTCCAAAGAAATATCAGTGCATCTCTTCTGACATTTACATATCAACTTCAGTATCCTCTCTTGCTTTTTGTTTAATACATCAGATTATATAACATGACTTTTAACTTGGGACTCTTACTTCAACATAAAAGTTCATAACAAATAACTGTGATTGTGAAGATATTCATTTGATGAATTTTGATACATCCCTTTTCTCAAGAAGAGGAGGAAAAAAAAGATTGTTAATATTTTTAAAGTAGGGTTTATCTCATTGCTAGATTATATGGACTTTTTCACTCTCAGGGGGTATTGGAGGAAAATGTGATTTTAAAATGTTTCATGGGGTTGTATCCAGCAGAGTGGATAAATACAGAGTTAGGGAGTCACTAAAACATTGATTCCTAATCCAACAGACCAAAACTGTTACAGTCTGTTGGGTCAATGCCTGTGACATGATAGACCATAACAGTTCCTTTGGACATGTCAGTGACTAATTATACACTTTTTAGATCATTGACTTGATAGACCACAAAGAGGCAGATTAGAACATGCCCTAAGTATTGTCAGCCTGAGTGCTTTAAAACCAAGGAGGAATTAAGAGCATTGTGCAAGTCAGAGAAAAGATAAAGGAATGAGATGTTATTAATAAAAATGGAATGACATGGATATAGTCTGTATGGATTAACCATGTAATTTGCAAGGTGCTCCAGGCAAGGTGAGGAAGTATTAGAACAAACTTTAAATAAAAATGTTGAAGAAATTAATCAAGAAAGAGGCAATTTACACTCTGGCATGTTTTTACTGTAGTGTTTCCTACCTCAAAGGAGTCTAAAGCATTTGATTAGGTATTTAAATAGATTTTTTTTCCCCCCCATATACCTTTGGGCTTGTCAAGTGTCTAATACTCCAGGAACCCACGTGAGGCAACCCACACGAGATTGTAAGAATACAGCCAGAATGGGAATAGAACTTTTACCCATGTATCCTAGAGAAGAACTTTTTTGTGAAAAGTGCTGTAGGGTGTTCCATATCTATACATTAAAAAAGGAAAGTCTTTGTTTCAACCAAACATTTACCAGCCTCTAAACTTCCTTTTGCATTTCTTTAATGAAATCTTAAATAATCATTGCAAAGTTTTCATTTATATAGTATTTCAGTTATAATATGGAAAAAATTATGTTGCCAAGTAATTTGTAAAGTCATTCAAAACTTAATAGAATGTAAAGGAAATTGTTATTCATAATTGCTAAAGTAATTTATAATTACACCTTTGTATATCAGGAGACTACTGTGGATAAAATCATGGTTACTAGTAAACCATAGTAATAATTTCAAAATCAGAAACAAATATAAAGTATGTTTTTGGGGCATTATTTTAAGGATTACATAATATACATAAAGAATAAATCCCCCGATGAAAGAAATGTACATTTTGTTACATATTTTACTAGATAAAATATTGATTCTTTGCAGAAGGCTAACTTCAAAATGCTGTACTTTTGCCCTAAAGTGAGTGAACATTATGTCTAAACTATAGTAATAAATAAAATTTTCAAAAATAAATTAGAAGACTTCAAAAATAGCCTTAATTTAGCAGTCCGGGATCATACTGACATCAATTTTGATTGCTGACATGGAGCACTTCTGAAGTAAAATTACTGGACTACTCCTGCAAGTATTTAATTTAAGTGCATAGACTGTATTAATCACAGTAAAAAAACAATAATTTTAAAGCAGTTACACCACTGAGGTCAGTATGAATTCTACTGTCTATTTTGTCATATTCTATTCTATTCTAGTTTGTTTGTTTGTTTTCTCTCTGAGTAACTGTTAGTTTTAGGTTTCACTTTAAAATGTTAAGATCTACTTAAAAATCACCTGTGTTCCTCTTGCAGACAGATATGCATCTGTAGATTCTGTATATTGTATTATTAATAATAAATACATTTACACTAGATATAATATGTTGTGTAATCATGCATAGAAAAATTCCACTAATACAGAAGGTAACATGAATTAGACCCAAGTCTATTTGTATAGTCTGATATAAAAAATAAATCAGGAAATAAAATGTGTAGATCTTTAATGTGAAAGGTGAAAGAGCTACAGATTGTTTCCACTGGTTGTAATGTAAGACAATGTCCACATTTTGGCAGTATATTAAAAAATAAGCTTTTTTTTTTCTTTATTTTTGCAACAGCAATACTAAATTGCAAGTCATAGTATCAATTTGCTAGAAATTTTCTTTATACAGTCTTTGAGAGGTAATGGAAGGAGAGAGAGGGGGAGTTTGTATACAAGAGACTGCCATGGCAGAATTATACCTGCCCTGTGTGCAGCATGGACACCTTGTCATTTCTCCAACCTGCTCTATGGCATCAATATTAGGCTGTGCTAAAAGGAGTCTCTCTCGTGTAGCATTTGCATGAGTTATTTAGCTGGTTCAGTGAGGGCAAAAAAAAATGTCTGCCCATATGCTGGGGAAAGCCTGACACAAGAATACAAATGATGAGAAACCACCTTCTGTTGACTATTTTTCCCTTTAGGGTTTTTAGTCCTTGTTTTGTTTTTGTTTTGTTTTGTTTGTTTGTTTGTTTTCTCTCTGAGTAAATGGAATAATACACACAAATCACTGGTCTTGGGAATGCATATTTCCATTAGTGTCCAGAAGAGTTAGGGGTTGTTTCATTTTTCTTTTCTTGACGATACAGTATGCTTTTTGCAATTCCAAAAGTATTTTTTGGTATTAAAACAAATTATTCCTGTTCAAGAAGTTGTATGACTGGTGACAGGATAAAATTTAATGAGAGGTTTCTTTCCTTTTCTGTCTCCCACTGTCTTTGGCAGCCTGAGTTATGGTAGAGACATCTTGTCATTGGCTAAATCGTGCCGAAATGTCCTGTACTGAGCACAAAGAAGACGCAAATGAAAGGCCATGCAGAGGTGACTAAACTGGCAGGCAAATTAAGGGCTTGGTTGAGCTTCTTGGAAGCAGAGATCTAGTGCCATCTCAGACACCCTGCGGCATGTGAGAGACCCACGGAGGCAAGGGGGACACAGGCCCTTCTGCAGTGGCAGCTGAGCCCAAACAGATGGATGAGCTGCCTTTGCTTTGGCAGTAAAGATGAGCTTTAGTGTTTTCTGTGCGGTAGTAGTTACAGAAATAGCTACATTAATTTCTTTTGATGCAGGGCTTTCCTCTATCCACTTCCAAGGCCCACTTCAAAATTTCACAAAAGAGCATTTAATGTAATGGTCAGAAATGGTGGAGGTAGGACAGCATTATCTTTTGACGAGGAAAGCAGAGTACCTGAGTGAAAGCAAAATATCCATGTCTTCCCCTTTGTCTTGACATCATTATTAGTGGTTAGATTGAAAATACAGAACAATTCAGTTGTTCAACAAGAAGTTGAACAATTCTGCAGAAAAAAAGAACATGACATTGAAGAAATTGGTCTGAAAATAAAAAGATACTTTCCTAGTGCACAGCAGGTCAAACCAGTTACTGTTAGTGTTGTTGAAGCTTAATGCCACATGAATTATTTATAGTTTTATTCTTACTTCATTTAATATATCCTATAGGTATGGCTGTGAAGTTGTATAGTTGTCTTTGTGTTGTGATTCAAATGCTATGAGTATGATAATGTACTTTGATCTTACAGTAATGGGAATATAAAGCATGATAATAGCAAAATCAACCTTCTAATTATAGTTATTATGCTAATATTAAAACGTTTAAATTCTTTGATAGCCTTGATATTTAAATTTAGGACAGAAGAAGGAGGGAGTTAGGGAGGACTTAATAAAATTATTTTAAAGGGAAACTTTGTCCCTACTTGAACATTGCAGAAACCATTCAAGGAGCCAATCATCAGCTCACTATAATTCATAGTGAAAAAGCCCTATGTCACAAAATCAGCAAAGTCTTAACATTTAGAGAATGAAGGAAAAATAATATCTTTAATAATATAATGGAGAAATGTATAGATGTACCACATATAACTCTGCTGGGAAAAATCATTGCTACACTCCATAGTTAGCCCCAGATCCTTGGAGAATATAATTTGGAATAGCTCCAGTGAAGTCAGTGCTTTCTGTTGAGCTGCATCAATTTTACTGGTTTAGATTCTGATCCCTGAGTTCTAAATACTGGCTGAGTTTGTAAATCCCATGATGGTCTCACCAGAAAAAAAATTAACTGATTAAATGTAGTTTAGATCTTCCCACTGTAACTTCTGTTCACTATTGTGTTTGCCTTCATCTTAATTTCTGATGTCCCGGGGCTCTGTGCTGGTGTCAGCAGTTGCTGTATTTTTGGGAGGGGTTCTGCACCTCTGTGTTAAGCAAAATTATTTCTGTCTAGTTTTGTGAAGTTTATCAGCAAAGCCCAAGAATTCAGGTGTGTGAAGCATAAGCAGTATGTGTTAGTGGATTATAATTTCTTTCACTTTTCAGATTTGCTAGAGCTAGTGTGTATATTTTTAGGGAAGTCCCGATTTCTTAAAATCCGTCTTGACCCCTACTATGGCTTCTTTTTTAAGGAAGCTCTGTGCTGCCAAGAAGAGGTTTTGAAAACTTCTGGGAGTGCTGGGTGAAATTAGGTGTATGTCAAGATTTTGTACTTAATCATGTGCTGTGTGAAATATAAATAGTGTTGAAAAGTCCAGCTGTCACCTAGGCTTTTAGGGAGAAGCGAGAACACAGGGAACACTTGGTCGTTTCCTCTGTGTGCCCTAGATGGGTTTTCCACCCATGATCACCTAAAAACTTGCCAGACACAGCTGGGAGCTGGGAGAGGTTCTGTACTGAAGAGCAGCAGGGCCAATGGCTGCAGGATGGAAAGATGGCAGTAGGTTTGTGCTTTTCAAGGAATATGTGGTAGTGCAGACACAGAGGAGCATGTCCTTTCCTAGGGTGGAACAACTACATGGAAACTTCAAGAGGGAACACTCAAGGTAACAGTCCATCCTGAACATAGGTTGGAACTGTGCTTAATAGTGGTTAGTGTTACCACATAGGAAGGCACGATCCCCAAGTCGCAATGCAATCAAACACAGGCTCTTGATGCGTTGCAAGTTAGGAATCCATTTATTGATTTAACATAAACTTTTATATCTTTTCTAAAGTGATTACATAATAAATAAGAAAAACTATTGGATAAAAACCTTTGCCCAGAAATCCACCCATAGTGCTTGATTGGTTGGCAAGACAAAGTATAGAATACAATACCTTACAATAGGTTAGATCAAGTCATAAAAATCCAGCATCCAAGACCCGTTCTCTGAATTTCTGCTTGTCTTCCACTTCCAGGTTCTGAATTTTCCAGTAGTAAGTAGGCAAATCATGTGTGGGTCAGGCAGGATGAGTAGCAAGGTCTGTACCCAGTCTACTAATTAGTAGTTTCTGCTCTTTCTGAGCTCCACTAAAAGTTGCCACTGGCCTTTAAAATAAAGTCAATTTAGATAGAAAATGTGATAAAAGTTGTATGTACTAATATTTAACTGAATTATTAGAATTTAAATATTAAAGAAAACTTTCACCCCATCTTAGTATTGAGGAGAATCTCCCAATTCTTCCACATGTGAAGGAGCCTGAAGTTCAGTATTTTATTGAAGATGGTATAAAGTAGAGTTTCTCTCACTGTTCTAAAATCTGTTTAACATTCTAGTAGCTGAGATCATTGGTGTTAGCATTTATGAGGATGGGAAGCATTAAGAGAATTTTGGAAGAGTTTGAAGCAAAGTCATAAATGTCCCTTAAACAGAAATGCTGATAATACTCTTAATTTTTCCTGATGGAGCATGTAAAATCCATGTACAACAACAGCTAAGCAATCTCATTGGAATATCAGGTATCTCAAATGAGAAATTCCCAGAATATGTAGATTGAAAGCAATTTAAAAAGAGGGTCGAGACTAAACATTTTTGTAAAAATTTCTGAAAAGATTTCTGTAGAACTAAAAGCTAAAAATGCTTTGTAGTAACTACAAATTGTTGACATGTTTTTACTAAATTTCACATATATAGCCTTACCTAAATTTCCATTCAATATTGATATGCATGTACCTTCTGCATGACTTTCTGGTCAGGATGTTTTAGAATTAATGTGTGGAAGTTTTTTCTGTACTTCTTGAGCAGGTGACTTGTGAGAAGCAAGACAGTAAAAGCAAGCTTATCTTGAAAAATGGTTAGGTGCTATATTTTAATAAATTACTGACAAAATACATTTACAAAACATCTTGGGCCTCTTAATTGACTTGTGGTAGTATAGGATATGCTATGTTTTATTCTTTAAAAAAAAGTTGGATAGTCCAGAAGGCCTAATTTCTGTGAGTAGATAACATTTACTGAAGTAATCAGTTATTAGTAATATTTTGCACTTATATAATGAAAAAACCTTAGTCAAGTTTCACTTAAATACCTGTTCCTGACCTGCTTAAATATTTTGCTTTAGTACTGTATTATTTAAGTCTTTCAATTCACTGATCTGCTTTAATTTAGAACAGGTTCGTTTTAGTCAAGCGATAAAATTGAACCTGACAATATTTTGTTACTCTTTTTTATATTTGATGCTGCACAGTGTGGGTTTGATTCTGATAGCTGAGGTTTTCTTGGCCACCTCATGCCATCACAAAAACTTTCAACCAATGCTTGGTTTTACAGTGCAAGCCCTGTCCCAATACGAAATATGAGTTTAATAATGACTGAAGATCATCCCTGAGGGCATAAGCCCTAAGATTCCTAATCAAGAATCTTGTAATAAAAGGTCTCCTATAATAAAGAGTGCAGTAGGGGAAGATGCATGTAGAAAATCATGCCTTTTTTTTTTTTTATTTACCAAAGCTACCCTGTGAAAAATAATGCTAAGACTGGAAATGCTGACAGAGTGTGGTGAGACTCCTCTCCTAAAGCTGTTGTCCATTCTACCACAGATTGCATCTTTCTAGGACAGTTTAGCAACAAGCAAAAATTCACATGAAGTTTCTTCAAAGTAGTAGTTTTGTATATTAAACAGTCATGGTGAGGATAAAGCTCGGGCTCCAGTGATTAAAGATCTTCAAAAAACAATAAACCCACTTCTGTGCTGCAGTATGGCATGTTTTCCCCAAACTAACAGCATCAAGGAGAGAGAAAGAAAGTACATAATGTATTGGTTATGTAAAAGGTCTACTGGGCAGAAAAAGCAGGTGCCAAAATAGGGAGGTTTCTGTCAGATGTGGGGCCTTAGAGGCATGTATTTGTTAGGAGTCTGCCAGAGGGACCATAGGGAATGGAGCAGAGGAAATGAGAACATACACAAACCTTCTGAAGATGGCATAATGCAGGTTCAATAGCTACCCCAAAGAAAGAAAGTGCATCTAAATCACTTAGTAGTACTTCTTTTGTCCTTTCCTTCTGTTCTTAGGTCTGAGTTCAAGATATATATCAAATGTTTAAACATTTATTTTTGTTCAAACTTTAAAAATATCTTTATTACTATACTGGTAAAAATGGATTAGTTTTCAATTTGCTAGAAGAAATAAGAAATTGATATATAGGCTTAAGAGAAGCAATAGTGTGCAGGGTGTTTGCCCTTGAGAAGTAGCTGCTGGGATGGAACACAGTCATTTGGAGTCCCAGGAGCACATTCTCATGACCTGTACTGTCTGGGTTTCCATCAGAGAGCTCAGACTTGCCAAGGGGTGCCACTCCTGCACTTGAAAGGATTGCACTTAGCCCAGGGTGTGAGTATCTGGCAGGCTGAATATATCCAACTGTACATTCAGATCAACGTATTAGTCATGCTATCCTTTCAATTTTGGTTTTTTTTCTGTTTATCTGCCTTGCAGCCAGTAACAATATCTAAAATTTTATTTAAAAAGCAACAAAAAAAGTTTTCTGTTTTTTAAATGTGTTCTTTTACATCTAAAGTATAAACCAATGAGCAGCAAAAATGTAGTTCTATACAATCACTGTTAATACACAAATTAAATTATGGAAGTGATTCTGTATCTTAATTGAGCAGAGCTTATTGTATAATAAAGTTGGGTCCCTTACATTACTTGTACGTTTTTGAATCATTAAAGTGCAGCAGTGATAAGGAACACTAAACCAACCTAAAATGCATCATGAATTTTCATCATATCCTACTTGTGAGATTTTTAAGCCTTGTATGCTTGATATAGTTAGAGCAGAAAATTGGTCTTTAAAGAGAACAGGCCTACATTTGCAAAGGACTGAGCTGAGTTAGCTGTCCTTTGCCAGGTCTGCTTTCCACCTACTTTAAGACAGATAGAATGTGATGCATGATGGTGTCAGCTTAACACTGAAGAGCTCTTTTTGCAAACTGTGGGGATGTCCACACTAAGGAAGAAAACTTGCTTTAGTTCTCAGGTGTGATATCTGTGTATAATGATGCCTCTGATGAGCAGTTCTCCCTCTAGGTCTGTGTAAACAATACTATAGAATTTAGCTAAATAAAAAACTGCCACTATAAAAACATGAAAGCCATCAAAGCTCTAAATAATTTATTGTAATTGTTACAAATAACACCTAATTAGTTATAAAAATAATGAATTGGCTTATTGAACTCCAGCGTTTAGTTTTCTCATTCTCAGAGTTGCTATGCTGACCAGTATGTAACTTTCTACTTTTAAAACTTATTTATGGAGTTGTGAAACTTATTTAACAAAATCCAAACATAGTGAAAATTGTATCTTCCTATGAAGCAATATAACAAGGAATGTTTACTGTAGATGTTTTTTAAATAGGTATTGCTTTGGGTTACATTGTTTTAAATTAGTATTCTACCACTAATTAGTTAAATATTGGTTAAATAAAACAGTCAGATTTCAGAACAGTTTCAATAAAATTTGTCATTCCAAAAGACAAATTGCAGTTAGTGTTTTGGGGGTCTTTCTGTAGGTACTAACACAGCACATTACCCTTGCAGATAATTTTGTACTTTGGCATCTGAAGATGAAGTGTCTGTGGCTCAATTTTCCACTGTTCTGAGCAGAGATAAAGAAAAGGAGTTTCTCACTAACCACTTTAGAAGCAGTTTTTTAGGAAAAGTGATCTTTTCATTTAGATGAGGGCAGTTTAATAACTTAATAGAAATGAATTAAAAGAATTGTCTGTAGAACAGTAGCTGGTAAATCTACATTGCTACTGGCTGAATCCCTTTTAGGCAAGCATCTAACTTTTTCTGTATGTATAATTATCACAGAGGTGATAGCAGTAAATACAGTNTTTCAATAGGTTCCTCAGGGTACTTAATGTTTGAAGAACTAAGTTTTTCCAGGTATTCCTTATTACAAGCCAGGACTACTAACTTCTGGCTCCTATTTGTTAGACTTTTTCATTAGAGTCTTGTTGTGCAAAACATAGAGTTGCTGTTTTTCACTGTGCCTGGCAGTGCATGCTGGAGGAGCTCTGTGCAGTTGGGAGCAGAACAGCACCCAAGTGTTAACACTTCACCCTGGTTCTTTATTAATCCTGCACAACACCAAAATACTGCAGGGAAACTGTGTATATGCATATAAAGGAATCATTTGATGTTCATCCTTAAACATAGTTTCCACTAACCCAAATCCTGTTTGCTTTCACTTGGAA
>WEIV01004345.1:18116-104263 GCA_013390005.1 Calyptomena viridis
GCTATATCAATTATTGTTTTATTTTTATTAGATTTCATAAATATATTGACATATCTGTAACACTAAACATGAAGCTTCCAATGCAAGAGTTTGTACATAGTCCATATCCAAATGTCACCATTATTTCATTTAAAAGATCCCAGCATGTCTACCTCATGATCCTTTTAAACTCTATAGTACTGAAATACGTCAACACTTTTTCTTGCTACATTCATTAAAATTAAGCACCCTTCCCCTACCCCATCTGTAAACATCAAGTCAATTGGCAGCTAGCACATTTCCCAGTCAGCAAGCAGTATTGTGAATTTTATCTTCTCTTGCAGAAATCAATTCGTCTTCGTTGCAGCAGATGAAATTTCTTGTAACACCTCTGCAGGTAACAATCATTGATACTTCTTGATGCATCCATCCAGGTCTCAATATCCTTTTTCACATGCTGCATTTAATCATAAGACAAGGCATAGGAAAGTCCATAGTATAAATCTTTGGAATAGTTTGATTAATTTATAGCTTCAACCTATAGGTTCTGCCATATAAAAGCCATTAGGTTATTTTGCTGACTTTGGTGTTTTATTTCCAGTTTAAATATCATATGGCCTAGTACATAAGGATATGTTAAACCTTCTAATAAAAACTTGCTGGGCAGTGCAATCAAGACTGTGACTTTCAAAAAGCCAAAGCAAACAGAACTATTGAAAAGAACAAAGGCTTAGATGTATGTAGGACATTGTAAGTGCTATAGATTTAACAATTTTCTTTTCAACTCTTTGGGGGCAGAAAATGCCCACAAGGGTATTGCAGACCCTACAGCACTCACAAAGTCTATCCTATGGATAAGATAGTGGGAGAGAGGGTCTATGTCTTCACAGGATCATTCTCTAGTAAGTAAAAAGTCTTGATATACTATCATGTTGTAAGCCTTGGGTAAGAAAAATGAATAATGTTTTTAAAAGGTAATGTTTTTTTATAAATATATTGAATATGTCAAGGGATTTTCTCTCTTTTAAGCAATAGAGTTTGAACAAGCTTAGTCTTAATTCAGGTAAGGATGGTATTATATTACTACATAAGAAATCAAAAGGCAAAACAAATAGTAACAGTGCTGGGACTTATGCCAATAATGTTATGAAAAAAATTCAAGTGCGTGGAAGCTGCTCATATTGAAGGACGAAAGGGTATATAGTGTGAAATAAAATGTTGGTATTAAGAACTGTTTATTTATAGAGTATTATATTAGCAGAAATAAGTGAAAGGTGATGAGATTTCTGTTTATGTCATAATGATCTACATAGAAACAAATAAAGTGCATTTATTTATGAAAACGTAGATCATAGCTAAACCCAAAATATGCTAAAATTGTAGTAATCTCTATGCTAGCTATAGCATTTTTGGTGGTAATCTGAAAAGTTCTTCTGTAATAAAATATGATTTAACATAGATTTTTCCAAATCCTATATCATGAATAAAATACATTTTGAGAAGTCAACACTTGCCACGTTCTTGATATCACTAGACTTGGATTTTGGCTTTCATTATTCCCCTTTTCTTCCTGCTCAGCTCTTCAGTGGAGTGAGCTGTAGTAGGGAGGCTACTGCTTCGTAAATCTAAGCCCTGCTAAGTAAGAATAAATGTAATTTTTTTTAGCCATTTTTAAACTTGGAATTCTTGCATTAGATTCGGGGTCTGTGGGGCCTGTTTTGCAGAGTGAACTCTGCTAAGCAATAATGGTTGTTCTACTAAAGAGATTTTTCCCCTCAATTCGGGCACAATTTAAGTGCCCAAGACTATATTACACACATTCTGTATTGGAATTCCAGTCAAAAATATGACACTCTTATTTAGCAGTCCATTCAGTGAACTTTACACAAAAGGAAATAGCTCTCTCTGTATATTTATTAAAACTTTTCAGTTTACCAGTTGATTACCTCTGTTGAATTGATTCAACAATAAGGTAATTCTGTTAGGTATGTTTTTGACCATATGATAAACACCTCCCTCATAGGTCACTGTAGGCCTTTTTTTTTTCCAGTAAGATATGAAGTAGAAAGCTAATTAAAGCCTGTATCTGCTCTTTCTTATATACTTAAATTTTAGTAATAGAATTTAAAGGACTTTGGGCCTTATAAATAAATATTTCTCAGGTCCATATTCCTGTGATTTAAGTTGCCAAAGCTGAATTTGGACTTTTGAATTTTTAAGTTGACTTGCAACTAATTTATTATCTGATGTTTGATGTTTTAAAACATGAAACATATATAGAGATACATAGACTTTTAGAACCAAAGCTAACCTTCCTGTGGTTTTTCAGATGCATGCAAAACACCTGCAGTACGATTTTATAGTGCTTTTTTTAGTGCTCCTAAACTCAATTACAGTAATTCAACTGTGTTTTTAAAATTGATATAAGGTGAAGATACTGATAATATGCTTAATGTTTGAAATGTGAGTATATGTATGTTTGTATTATTTCCTTGTAAAGAATGTGTGTGTTTGTAGACTTTGAAGAGTAATATAACAAGTCAAGTTTTGGTTGGTACTTTATCATCAAATGGAAATGGGAGGTCTTGGGTAATTCTGCTGGTAATATTCACTCTTCTCTCCTTAGTAATTTATCAGTCCTGCCAGAGGATACTTAGCCCTCAGCCACCTGATAATCTTTTTTGATTTGGGAATAAAGTAATCTTGAGTAGATAAATGTGTTAATGAACAGACAGCATGTTCATATACACATTTCTATTTAAATATGTGCGTCTGTTCTTGAGTACACATTACATAAGGAAAACCTATTCAGGTATCTGCCACAGGGATCCTTCCACTGGAAATTTAAAAGCATTTCACTCTTGACTGCATCCAGTGCATTCTGAGGCTAAAAATAATTACTCTTTAGAAGAGAAGTTCTGCACTTCTGGGATAGGTCTTCTCTGGCAGGAATGATTAAAGGGTTTGCAAACAGATCTGAACTAGAACAGAGGCAGGGAAACTATCAGATACCTCCTGTCAGTTTGATGATGGAATTTTAACAAGGATCTCTGAAGATCTTCCTCTAGAAAAGCCCTGACAATAGTTAGATTAGGGGAGAATTAATCCTTAGGTTCTTGGCTGATGGGGGCAATGGGCATCTTGCCCTATCAGGCTCTCGATAAATCAGAATGAAACCCAGAATAAACCCATGGTTTGTTTACATGTTGTTTGCAGAACATTGTTCATCTTGCATCTTCAGCATTTTTGATGGATTTTTCAAATCAGCTCTCAGTCTATTTTTTTTTCTTTTAGATTTTGTAAGATTGAAATTCATAGTTTGTAAAGAAAAAATATTTTAGTGCCTTTTCCAAGTGCATTCTCAGATGTACTTGCATATTACATTTTATATTTTTTATATAAAAATTGGACATTTATATTTATAAATAAAAATTTTATATTTATATTGGTCTCTCTCTCCTTCCAGTTTTTAACTGTTATCCAACCTCCATATACAAACAAAATAATCCAGTGTGGATGCATGCTCGGTATTATTTTTCTCCCAAGTGTATTTGCAGTTTATGGTTTTGAAATAAGAGAGAGAGGCAAGTGTATATATAAACTTGAATTTGGAATGAAGTATGGTGGAAGTGGATATAACATCTGTCCAATTGTGAATATATTTATTTACATTTCTGAACAGAATCATCCCCAGGAGGAGGAGGGATTGCGTGTGTTTGTGTGTGCATGCAAAAGAAATGCTTTATAAAGCTTTACAAGTTGGCAGTCTTAGATTAAGTTATTGACCTCCACTTGGAGAAAGACACAATCTCCAAAATAGATTAAACATTCTGAAAGGTTTAATTTTATAACTCTAGAAAAGATGTTGTATAAAAGCAGGCAGCTTAAATAAGGAAACATTGGAGTTTGCATGATTGTAATATTTGAAGAGAATAATGGCCATTTTTAACAAATACATTTGCTCCAATCATTGCAATTTTCCTGTATACTGTCATTAAGGTATCAGCAATAACACTGCCAGAAATTTAATTGATTAAACATAAGCAAAGGTGAAGAATGGCTTGTTGTGGTGAACCTACCTCTGTTATGGTGAACCTACCTCTGTTATGGTACATAAATAATTGTAGCTGGTCAAAATTTTGCCATAAATGCTTGCATACATCTCATTGACCTATTCATGTGCCTGGTAGGAGATACTGATCAGAGTATACTCTTGCAAAGGAATTTGAAAGAGTAAAATCCAAACTGCTTCGGAAGAGTGCAGCTTCAGAAATATTTCCCTTAGCCAGATAGAATTACTGTCTGAAGACAAATGCTCAGTTGTGAAAGGTTCTTCCCTTTTAATGTTTCTGCCAGTGGGTTTGACTTCATTTCATGAAGCAATTTGACTGGAAAAATAACCATTTTCTATGAGATGCTTTTATTATTATGTTATGCTCTTCTCCTAATCAAATAAAAAATGAAGATGAAAGAGCCTCTGTAAGGTCTTTGTGCTAGTATTTATTTAAGGCTGTACTGCTGTTCCCTGTGAAAAATAGCAGATACTGAAGTTTTCGCTCTGGAAAGACTAGGAAATGCTGCACTAATGCACAGAATTAAACTTCTTCTATAAATTCAAGTGTCCTTTATGTTGGCAGTTTAAACTTGCGTTTACTGCTGCTATAAATAGTTGCTTATATGGAATTCCATTTGTTACAGCTTTTACCGCTCTGGGTAGTTGTGTGGTAGAGATGTTCAGCTGTTGGATCAGTTGATAAAAATCAGTAAACACTTTGATTATCCTCTGTCCTTCTTTCATGAAGTTTGATTAATTCCTTTTTCTCACCCAGTGAAAACACTGGCAGCCCTTGCTGGCATCTCTGTCATTATCTCTCTGGCAGCTTGCCTTCCCCGTGCTCACAGTTCTAGGTCAGTTCGCATGGCTAGTCAAATGTGACAACATGACAAGATTAAGTAAAGCTGAGGTTCTGTGATTTGTAAATGGAGGATTTGCAATGTGAAGCTCCTTTGATAACAAAAAGAGTGAATAACCTGTGTTTGTCCTCAACAAGTGCTTTATAAGCCCGTGTGCATCTTCTTGGGCTGTTTTTTTTTAATGAAGCAACTAGGTTTGTTTTTTTTTTCTCTGAGAATAGTGCACATGAAAGATGGTTTGTGTGTGTGCATGTGTGTATGCCTATATACAAGTATATTAAATGGGCAAGGATTCAGTTTTAGTATCTTGAGATTATCATATTACATTTAAAACATTAAAAAAAATACTATGGTTGCATGCTGCAGAACTTTATACACGAGCACAAAAGATTGCTTTAAAATTTAATAAACAAAATACCCGGTATTTTTATTATTGAACTAGATAAGAATTTCTTCAAGGTTTATTGCCCCTAAATATAGCAGCAATAGTTACAGGAAAATACTTTACAGCTCAAAGAAATACTTGGTTTTCATTGGAATATAGCTGGTTTTAAGTGTCACATGATGTGAAAGCCTCTGTTTCCCCAGTGGCTTTTTTTTAAGGAAGATTATATGAAATCTAAGTTTCTTGGATAGAGGCTACACAGAAAGGTGGTGGTGGCACAGAATTATGTTAGCTTTTTAATTAGGCATCAACTGAAATTTCCACATTTGTGTAAATCCAGACAGCAAGACTGAAACTGGAATTAAAGCTTTTAAACTGAGGTCTGTCCCTGAGATTGCTCCACAGCAGTTATTCATCATCAGCTCAGGGGAAAGTCACCTGTGCTGCTGCCTGTTACACTTATATTTCTGCAAATTAACCAAAATCAATCATGTTTATTTAAATGTTGAACAAGGTGGTAACTCAGCTTTAGCTGGCTATAAACATCTCACAGTTTTCGAAAGAAGATACAAGTCAGCAAAGAGAAATAAAAATGGAAACCATCTGATCATCAGTGACTAAAATTTCAGCAAAACATACCTGTCAATTAAAGAGAAAATTAACTGTCCAGATAGACTTATGACATAAATAAGTACAGAGCCAAGAATTTAAAATTCCTCTCTACATGCAGAAAATTCTGCATAGGCTTCTCAAGTTCCTCCTTGCTCCAACCTGCAGGAAAAAGTAAACACTTCTTTTAATATTTCATCAATGACATATTTATTAAGATACTTTCATGGAAACCTTATATTATTGCCCTCTCCCTAAGGTAGACCCTGGTCAAGTTTCTTATCTCTATGAAAACCTAGGAGTGTTAGTACTATACTGATAGGAAATCCCTTACGGCTCTCAAGTCATACAGGAGTTCAGCACTGCAGGACACCTTGACTTTCACTGTTTTGTTGTGCTGTCTCTGTTACCTCTTCCCAATTCTTTCTCTGCTCCACATCTCAAATCTGTAACATATTATAGGTCATGGAAGAGGAAGATATGCAATAAAGTATGTTATGGTCCTCCCTTTTACAGTGACCTTAGTGTTTGATAGTGGGCGTTTAAAACTTTGCCTAGAGAAGTTTAGCATCCTTTAACCTTTCCAATCAAGGAGAATGACCGGAAACTGTTTTTATCAACAGATTTCAATTTCCTTGGTCTCAAGTGAAAACTTCAAAGACGTATTTCTCTATTGCCTTCTGAGATATATAGGGAGGCTCACTGGTCATTCAGGTGACTGAAATGCCTAAAGTTGCTTGGTGTTAATATCTAAAATGAAGTTAATTGTTTGGTTGCATGTGCTTTGCACCATAAGCAGATACCATCCTACTGCAGTAGGATGAATTTTAAGTTAAAGGGCCACCATTGCTGCACAGGTTTTACCCATTAAGCCAAAAATTCTGCTCAGCAGTTAGGTGTGTGGCTGGTGTGTATAGGAAGGAGCTCAGCTCCCCATGTCATCTCTCTCGGAACAGGACAATGTTAGTATCTGAAATAATTTATCTGGATAAGGCCAGATTACCCTTGCTTTCCTTGTCTTCCTTCCAATTCTTTACTAAAATCTTCACATTTTTGTCTAGTATTTCATTGCAATTCTGCGTTAAGATCTGTCAGAGGAGAGCTATGGGTTAGGGATAGGGATATTGTCCTTCCTGTGCCACCTGCCATTGGCAGGAGGCACATCCTGCAGCGATGCCCGTTCCCTGTGTGACCAAGCAGGCAGGAATACCAGAACCCTAACTGTACTGTACCCTC
This sequence comes from Calyptomena viridis, assembly GCA_013390005.1. Lineage (NCBI taxonomy): Eukaryota > Metazoa > Chordata > Aves > Passeriformes > Eurylaimidae > Calyptomena > Calyptomena viridis. The sequence continues at coordinate 25,240 of WEIV01004345.1, forward strand.
CCAACTTGGCCACATCCCACTCCTTCAGCTGCCTTTGTGTGAAATTCAGTAATAATTGTCAGTACAAGAATTTCAGTCATTTAAAGTTATTCTGGTTGAAGATTCAATACATATGGGTCTGAAGAAGAAAAAACTTTATTACGTGATTGTTCACTTATAATCAAAGCTGGTAAAGAATGGAAAAGATTTTGGAAAAGTTAGAAATGTGAGTTTTCCAGTGGTAGATACACTTTTCTTGTAATGTGACAAGTAATGGGGGTGAGATCAGAGTTAGATTTAGCTGAGGTAGTGCCCAATTTTTTGCCTTCTTTCTTTATAGTTTTTAATCAGGTTCATAATTTTCTGTAGTTCCTCCAGTGATATATAGACTTGGAAAACACGGGGGGAAATGGTAATGGTAAATAAAATATGTGCATCAAATTCCTAAAAAATAAAGTCATGTTTAAAATTCTCCTTCTATAGTTCTCAAATCACTTGAGGAATATCTGTTAACTTGGTTCATATCTTTTACGGTGAATTTTTCCTTATTAATGCTGTTACTAAACCCTATAATATCTATGTTATTAAGGAGCTTCTAGATGCCTCCAGTAATGGAGCTCAACTGTCTGTCCTAGGATATGTGTGGAAATACAGCCATAGCACTAAAGAGCTTAAAATATTCAAATGGTAATTATGATGAGAGAGGTACAACCTTCCCCAATTTTTGTATTTGTTCAATGAACAACACATTGTCCTTTTATGTAGTATTTTAGCATTTTTAAACACTCTACTGAAAATGATTGCAGAGATTGAGGCATAGCATAAGTAAAGAAGAACATACCATCTTTTGGTGGATAGTTTACAGTTATATTTACAGAGGTTAGCATGGCTACACTTAGCTTTTTTTTCCTCATTTATTTCCCAGTAAGTTATTAGTCCAGCTCTTTAAGAAGTGGCGTCAATAGGGTAACAAAATGCCGTCAAACTTTTTTCTTTCCCTATTATGTCCTGAATACTTGTCCCAGATACTGGAAAATAGTGGAACATACCTTGTTCTAATTAGTGATGCATGAAAATTGTTCATCACATGTGTTCTTAGACATGAATTTGTGAGTGCACATATTGGTTTTGATACATTGATTTTAACATTCTGTAAAATACACAAATAATCACATTGACTATTAATTTATTCAAAATACAGTTTGCATGTCTTAAGTTTTGCTAAATTGTTTACCTAAAATGATTATTTCCAGTGTAAATTATCACAAAGCACTTAAATGCTACTAATTTTAATGAGAAGTAAGGACACTGGCATAGGTCTGAATAAGTGAACCAATGTCTGTGTGGCTGAACCAGCTTACTGATTTGCAGTGTGACAATATAGTTTAAATCCTTCTTACTATTTTCAGCATGGAAATCAGAATGTATTCTGCTAACCTTCTGAGCTTCTAAATTTGGTGTCATGCAAGGGCGTGTTTAAAAATTAGCATTTAAAAAGAAACCCACTTGCTTTAAGTTTAAGCTGACACTGTTCCTTTCCTCTGTGGAAATGAAATTTATTAATCATAATAAAACCATCATATTCTGAAGGTAGAGGTCACCCTGAGGAGAAAAAAAAAAGTCTATTCATCACAGAGGAATTTCAATGCATTTTTTTCCCAGATAATATCCGAGCATGTGTTCTTTCCCCTTTGGAAATATATTCTTCCATGTTTGTGCTTATATATCTCAAGTGTATTTAGGAGGGTGCAAAAATGAAAATTTTGCAATCTAATTTTATATACTTTATTTTCTTTTACAGAAGATATGGAAGAATGCTTTTGCATTTTATTTTGTGTTTACATTGTGCAGATTTGTTTAAGTGGAATTTCAAAATCCTGTAAAAGAAAAAGAAGTGTTTCTTATTTTAACAAGAATATAAGCATTACTAATTCTGAAATATCATTTCTATGTTAATACCACAGTATAAACTTTAGCATTATCATAATATAAATATAAAACATTCTTTTTTAAGGAGCAAGGATTAAGTTCTGATGTTAGGATTACTTCACAGCTCTTTTTTTTAAGGAAGAAACATGGTTTACATAGTAGGATGAAAAAAGCAATGTAAAACACTGACAATAAATGACTACTTTAACATAAGAGTAATAAAAATGCACTCAGAAGTCAGTGCTGGGATGAAACAGTCATATTTTCATCTGTTGAAATTACTTAATGTGTGTGTTTATCCATATTTTCCCCTTAGTTGTCAAGATTTCTGTCAAATATTGATATAATAATATTAGCAACGTTTTATTACATAAATGTAAAGTTGCCAGTTACTTCAATAGTTGGCTTAAATATAATAATAATAATTTAATACAGTGTGAGTACTGTATATTCAGGCTTGTTCCTTCCTTGCAAGTGGCCCTTGCATTTAGGCCACTTAATCTCCTTTGGTAGGTGACCTGTTTGACTTTGTTTTGTGAGGTACTGTGACATAGTCAAGGATCCTGCAGGAATGGGTTGTAGGATGGACATAAAATGCAGTCTTACCACCAGACCAACATTCATATTATTTCTAGAGATCTAAATTTGCAGCTCTTTCTCAATATTACAGCAATCAGATTTAAAAAAAAAAAGGAAATATACTGAGTCCCATTGCTTTAAAAATAATAGCCATGGCATTAAAGCATATATAATAATAGTACAGGCAATTCCTCCTCTGCATTACTAGGGCCATGGGGGAAATTCATAGTGCTGAAAAAATGTCTAGCTTTAGATTAATTGTTTTCTCTTTCTAGATGTTTTCTTACTGTTTGAATGAGAATGGCTGAGAAGAATTCAAATTATAATGACGCTTAAAATAGGTTCTTAGACTTGAAAAATAGACATGCGGAGGTAATGTCTTCTCCACTTCAGTGTAGATGAAAAAGACCTAAGAGGTTCTGTTATGGCTACTATCAAAGCTAAATTTCAAATCTCTAAATTATGTTAGCATCTCAATGTGGAGGGTTACCAAGGCTGAGGTATATAGAAGTTCTTCCTGTTAAAGAGGCTCCAGACTTTGGAATCATTGTCAAACCTGCTCAAAGAACTCTCACCCTCCCTTTCCAACTCAAACAGTCCCCAAGTCATTTACCCAATAAATGTTGGTAATAGCTCAGGTTGATCTGAGCTATTTTCCTTCCTTTTTTTTTTTTTTCAGTGGGAACTGCCCATTTTCTTTGTTGTTAACTGCCTTGGAACATTTCCAAAAATAGGTATTCATGGATACCAAGTATTTAAGTGGAATTGAAATATACATGTAATTTCTCAATCATCAATATTTTGGATGCAAAAGAGGAACTGCTATGTTTTACACAAGTCTTTTATACATATTTTCTTGAGTTTAAGACCAGGTCTTAAGGAAAGTGATTGCCTAACACACTGTAACCCCTGGATATTCATGTATACCTTTGACAGCAACAAGGACTTCTCTACCCAAATCTAGAGTAAACATAGGTCTAGGGTAAGATATAGAGCCCACATTCATGAACTTGTGGTGCTTTAAGAGATTAACTCATTTTTAATGTATTATCCCGTAATAGAAATTTGAATTTACTAAGTAAACAGGACAGTACAACTGAAGGCATTCAGCTTGGTTGTACTTTGTAGTGAAACACCCCCATTTTAGATTACTTTATAAGAATATAGGTAGACTTTACAGTTGCTCAAAATGCTGCACTCTGTTGCTGGGAAAAAACGGTTACTTCACAATACTGAATATTAACCAATGTACACTTGGAAGTTTGTACTTACTGAACATTTTTCTAGTTTTTATGGTTTTCCATCAAGATGTGTGGTTATATATTCTTGGAAAAGGAAAAGCATATGGCTTCTGCAAATGTGAAAGCATAAGTTTGTTCAGAGAGTCAGAGGTGGGGGTGTAAAGTCTCTGCCTTTTCCATACCGAACCCTTTTGCCTTTAGCCAGCAAAGTTGTCCCAGGAGGTGATTTGCTGGGATTTCCATACGAAATGAATCTCTCATAATCTTGCAAATGTTGGCTCAGTGAGATGAAAAATTAAAGACTATCTTCTCTATGGTAATTTTTGCTCCTTGAAGAGTCACTGGGTAGGTGGAAATGTTTAGTTCAGATTATTTGGACCTTTTCTCTATCTCACATCCAGGACCCACAGTAGTGGGAACATTCCTTTCTCAGCTTGCCCTGGCTGATTAGCTAGGAATCCCTAATTAAATTCCACTTGTGGAGGAACAAATACATGATAGTGAAATAGGGCAATTGTCCTCTTTAAAAAAAAAAAGAAGTTTGTACATGTATCTGAAAAATAAGGTATTTGCACAAAATGAACCCAGTTTGTGGTTACTGTTCACATAAGGCTAAACAATCCTGGGGGGTTTTTTAAGAGATATCAAGGGTACTATTAAAATTTAGCTTGTTTACTATATTGGCCCTCATATACAGGACAACACTGTAATTGCAAGATGACTTTTCTTTGTGTGACATGTGAGAACAATTGAAAATTGTTTGATTATGGAAAAAATGTTAGACGTGTGCAGTGAAACCTCTACCTCACTGACATGTCCATCTTCCGAATGGTACCTGTTCACCCTCAGACTGGGCAGCAAAGCTTTGTATTTCAAGGTGAAGGGGAAGCAAGTGGACCAGGTGTACATGTTAAGGAGCTTTGAAGTAGTTTCAGCTATGACAATTTTGTTGGGGGGGCCAGAAATGACAAAAATCTGGTTTTCACATCACTGACTTTGCCTGTTGTAGCAGAAACTGAGACTTCAGCTGTGCAAGTGGTTTAGGAAGACACTGTCTCTTCTATAGAAAGACCAGGAATGTGCATGAAAGACCAGCATGTTCCTTAAAACCACTCTACAGCCACTCTCTTTAGCCTAGTGCTGATTCCTACCAGTCTTGTGAAGCTAATTATACATTTACTGGCATTTGTAACCTTGTATTTCCCAGAGGATATTGCTTTTGAATCTGCAAAATGAATTTACTTGTAAGGAATTTGGTTAGAATGGAATATTTCATTACAATCTTTTTAATATTAATAATATCTGGTTTTAACTTTTTTTTTCCCATTAATCTTAAATCTATTTTCTTTTCAGTTACGGACGAGTTTATGCTGCAGACCCCTACCACCACACACTTGCTCCAGCAGCCACCTACGGCGTTGGTGCCGTGGTAAGTGATCATTTCCTCCTCTTCCTCATCACTGTCTTTCCCATCTCCACATGCTCCACTCTCTGCTTGGATCTTAGCACGGTTGACATCTTCTCACTTTTATTTAATTGAATTTGTCTCTTGTGCTAACGGCAGCTAAAATGCCACATTAATCCTCCCAGTAAACTTGATAAATGTCTTAATTTCTTGGCAATGTACTGCATGTAAGTTATTATATTTCTAATTTTGCAAGTATCACCTAGCTGAGCACTTACCTTAATGGAATAATTAGTCATTTTGATAATTAAATCCATCACTAACAGAATGCATTGTCAATGTGGAACATATTTTCATTTTTTTTTGCCTTGCATTTACATAGCCCCCAGGTTCAAGTCACACCAAAGATTTTATTAGAAGAGCTCTGCCAAAGATTTCAGGCTGCTTCTGTCAGCCAGCTCAAAACTTGACTGCTTTTTCCCCCTCCTCTCCTTGATTATAATTAATAACTGAAATGGTAGCTGCCTGCCATCCTCCAAAAACTACCCCCACAAAAAGAACCCAAAAAACCCACCCCAGAGAGAGAGAGAAGGAAGAAGTAGGGAAAGGAGATAACCTACATGGCTGGAATTGAAACTTCGTTTTTATCAAGTGTGTGAATGCCTTTGGCACTGAACTGTATCTGTCAAGAGGGGAAAATGTGTGTTTAACTGAACTGTATGGGAGATGGATGACTTTCTGTGCAGTAGAAAAGAACCATTCTCCATATCCAAATATTACAGAGCATTTATTTCAGGCATTGAATATATGCAACTCACAATTACCTGCTGCTTTTGAGACTTTAGAGCCTTAACACAGAAATAAGAAATGAAGTTTTAATTTTTCTCAATGCTCGGTAAAATAAAGACAGTTGTCTTCTGTTTTGTGCTTGTTGTAAGAATAGAGAATTGACTAACAAATTCCATAGAAAAGACATTAGTTTTGTTAATTGTTCCTCGGTTTCTAAGGAAGGAAACACGTAAATAATCTTCAATCTAGGCTAGGCTTTGTCTTTAGATGAGTGCGCTTAGTTTTCGCTGACATCAGAGGGAGCTGCATGTGTACATTCAGGAGTGGAATTTGACACTTTGCTCACACATTTTCTAGTTAATTTTTGTTGGATTAAGAATAATCTTAGGTAGCTTCCCTTGCCCTTGGATTGCATTGGCACTGCAGCTGTGGGGTGTTCTGAACGTTGCTTGCCTTTTAAGATGGGGCAGTAGTCATGTCAAATGAAATTGCAAATCTAGTTGTTGAAAAAGTAAATTTAAAAAACAATCCATCGAATTGCTTTGTTTCAGAATGCTTTTGCACCCTTGACTGATGCCAAGACTAGGAGCCATGCTGATGATGTCGGTCTCGTTCTTTCTTCATTACAGGCTAGTATATACCGAGGGGGATACAGCCGTTTTGCTCCATACTAAATGACAAAACCATAAAAACCTTCCAATGTGGGGAAAAAGGAAGCTTTCCGAGGCCTGGGTATTGCAATACATGCAGTAGTGCATCATTTTAGCAACTCTAAAAAGAGGAAAAATTACATTTTTTATCTTATACCTCAGATATTTTGTTCTGTGTATTTTAATATTGTGGGTCTTTAATTTCTGAAGGTTCCGTAGTTTGATTGCTGGCTGTAGAAGTTTTTGTGGTTGATCTAGAAAGCTGCTAGATATGAATAAAAACTGTTTTAGGGCCACAATCAAGAGTGCTATATCATGTAAATGAATTATATATGCTGAATATTAAGCTATCGGGGTTATCACATGTTTTGTAAGAGTGTAAGTGACTACAGTAGTCATTTTTTTCTGCATCTACATTTATTTTAGTTTATGAGAGGGAGGGAGGGGGGAAATTGGGAACATGGGAATGGGGTTTGGCTAAAATATAAATTAATGAAGCAAAAAGGGGCCCCACTGCACCAACTATCATATATCACCTGTCTTAAATTATTCACTGTTTGTTCAAAGCCAAAGGTTATGTTCTTATTAGGGGTGCTTCTGTCGACACTTGTACATAAAAATCAGATTGAAAGCTGTCCGAAGGCACCCTTTTAAAGCATTCCACCAGGCAGTATTCAGCTATTTAACCATAACTAGTTATTTAGGCAAAAACTGCTAGTTAGACCATTAACAAGCATTCTTTTTATATTTCTTCCAGTAAAATAAATTATTGATATCATTGCTGACTTTTATATTATGGGAGGGAAAAAAAAACAATAATAAAAAGGTGATAAAAGCACTGTTTCTATTTTTTTCTTTTTTTTCCAAAAAAGAAAGTAATAAAAACTTAAATTCTTTGTACCAGTAAAAAAAAAAAAAATGTATAAAATTTACATCCGTGCAGTGGAGTTGTTAAGTTCTAGAAATACACAGCCTATGATGCTTTAGATTTAGCCTAGTAGACCAACTGTTAGAGACAGACGTATCATTTTTATGGAATTATATGATAATCATATTCAGATTTATATAAGCATTTTACAAGTATTGCAATCATTGAGTAGAGATAATCATGGTATTTTCATCAGCTTGGTACTTTTTGAAACATGACTGTGTTGTGTAAACAATCTGCAATTTTTCAAGGCATGACAACTTGCCCCAGTTTAATTTCCAAACCAAGGCCATTTTGCTCACTATTGGGCCCAAGACAACTTTCCAACCGGGACAAAAGAAGGACCTTCTCCTGCCCAGGCGCTGCCTGGAGAAAGCTGCCGGTCCGGGTGTGGCTGGCGCAGCCCAGGAGGTGCCTGGGAGGCGTTTTCAGGCATAGTTGAAAAATTGCAGTTTGTCTGTGCATATGTTTGGACTCTTTCCATGTTGTCCTGTTTACAAGTTAACCTAAGTTGGGGTGTTTGTCACGGGTCTTCTTGGTTTTGTATTTAAATAAATAAAGCAGGAAACTGTCTCACCGCAGTTTTGCTGCAGGTAGTTATATCCTCATGTGTAACGTGCGCGCCTACTGGCAAGCACCTTAGTAATGATCAACTCACCGCTGTGAACCTGCCAACTTGCTATAACAACTCTGCTTTAAAAAAAGTGTTTGTGATCAGGCTTTCTCTTTGTCATCGTATGTGCATGCAGTATGATCAGTTGAACAATAACCATCAATAAAGTTTCACAAGATTTGAAAACAAAGTTTCTGTAGCATTTATATCTAAGAATGATAAATAAATTATCTTTAAAATTGAAACTGAGAGAGAAAGAGACTATATTAATCGATGAAAAATGGGGCAGTAACATATATTTATACTGGTGAGGAAATGAACTGAAATTTATTAAGAGTTCAATCCTCACATTTATTATATAAGATATGCAAAACAAGCCTCCTATGAAAATAAAAAAAAAAAAGTAAATTTCATTTAAACACCATGATAAAAGCGACTTGAAAATTGTTTACCAAATGTTAGGCTTCCAATTTAAAGTGTGGATGATACATCTTTTCTGGAATTGCACACACAAAATGTCTAACATGGAGAATAACAGAATTTATTTGCAATTTTAATTTTCCTGAGATGGCTTTACAGCTCCCACTCTCCAAATGATTATATGGCGTTTTAGTCTATTAAAATTATCTTGAAAGGTTGAGGGTGCAGCCCATATTAGAAAATATTTTGTTTATAAAGCTCCTACAGTACTCCTAGTAGTCATTTTAAAATGTATGTCTGAAATAGTTATGTAAGAAAAGCATTTGAAATTTTTTTACAATATATATTGGGAATGTTTTCACTTATATAAATAACTACTGATAATATGACTTATGAAAAAAATTATTACTACCATATGTGGAATATAGTGACTTCTAAACAGATTTAAAAAAACCCCTACAAACCCAGAAAATGTGTATATCTGTCTTTAGAAATTAGTGTTTATATCACAACCGTGATTTGTGAATAAAGAAAAATGGTTTGTAATATCAAAATAAAAGCTTAGTCTGAAAAGGTAAAAATATGTTGGTGTTCAAAGTCATTTTGCTTTCCCTTCTCCCTGTCTTGGTCTCAGAGCTGTATCTACAGATACTGTACATGATATGCTCACAGGCAGACGTGCTGTTGATGAGGGTCACAGTGTTGTTCCTGCCCAGCAGTGGTGCCTGGATGAAGCTGGATCCTGCCCATTTTCCAGCCTTCCCACTGGGGTGTGCAGGGGTGCTCTGTGTGTGTGTGTGTGTGTATGTGTGTTTGTTTTGGGGGGGTGTGTGCATGGTGGGGGACATCAGCAGCACGATCAACGTGGCTGCTGCTGCCAGAGGCCAGAGCAATGACATCCAGGATGGGACTGGGTGGAAAGTTTGCTTCCAAAAAGGGCAAAGCTACACCAGTGCCAGCTGTATTTTTCAGGCAACACTGCATGAAACATGAGGAAGAACTGGGGTTTGTTCATGGGAAATACAACTTCCTCATGAGGGGAAGAGGAGAGGCAGGCACTGATCTCTTCTCTGTGGTGACCAGTGACAGGACCCGAGGCAATGGCCTGGAGTTGTGTCAGGGGAAGTTTAGGTTGGATATTAGAAAAAGGTTCTTCTCCTAGAGGGTGGTTGGGCACTGAACAGGCTCCTCAGGAAAGTGGACACAGCACCAAGGCTGACAGAGCTCATGGATCATTTGGGTGATACTCTCAGGTACATGGTATGACTCTTGGGAATGGACCTGTGCATGGCTAAGGGTTGGATTCAATGATCCTTGTGGGTCCCTTCCAACTCAGCATGTTCTGTGGTTCAAAAAAAGGCAAGGTTACACCAGTATCATCTGTATTTTTCAGGCAACACTGCATAAAACATGAGGAAAAAAAGAGTTTTGTTCATAAGAAGAAAAAAAAAAAGGCATCTTCCAAACTTCCAAATTTCCAGTTAGTCTTCAATTTTAGCTGTTGTTTTCAGGGACATCTTCTATTTCTGTGCACATCAGGTACAGGGTAGAAAGCAGAGGTAGCTGTTCCAGAAGGCTCCTCTTTATCACTCCCAGGCTGTTGCCTAAGCCACAAGAAAAATGACTATGTGCTGTAGGTTTAGACTTATCCATCAGTCCAACAGGTCATGATAAGGCTGATGAGTCTAACATGCCTGAGCCATGTCACGTGCAGGCCAACAGAATTATGGGACTCTTCTACCGGGGTTCCATTATACTGTAATTAAGCAGAGGACGAGAAGACAGAAAGAAAAGGGATTCAATATTGCTTGCTTGGCAGTTTAGCAGTGAGCTTTATTCTAACAAGTGCTTGGATTCTTCTGGCAAGCTAAAGAGAAGAAACCCCAATATTTTCCAGGAACCATGGGGAGGCATTATGCTATTAATTTATGTCTTTATATGAAACACAAGCACTATATGCCCAAGTGTACTTTCCTGCACACTATGCATGATGGATGTATTGGCAGTGCTTCCTTTGGTGGCTGAATGAAATGACCAAAATAGTGATACTGGGTAAGATTCAGACTGAAGGCAGGTGAGAAGCATGTGAACAGATAAAAACACACAGGCACACATGGAGAACCTGAAATTCCACATATTTTTACATGGTTTGATTAATCTGCTATTGTCTGGTATCATTGTTTATGATTTAATGCAGTAGTGTTTCCTTTCTTCGCCAAGTAGACAACACATTCTAAATTAATGAAAACTTTATATTTATTGGACAACTGGACAGAAAATAAGCAAAAGACAAAAGGAAAAGGCAGTAAGCTTTTCAGAGTATTTTTTCTCGATTATTTAAGTTCTACTACACTTTTAGTAGACTAGAAAAAATTAAATTGAATATTTATAGAAAATCTTAGAATTCTCCCTGTATACCATGTTCTGTACTACTCTGTCCCTGATCATCTTTAAGGGCATCCAGGTTGTTTATTAACTTCCAATTTGGGTAAAACTTTAAGGTTCTTTTTTTAAATATAATTTAATTTTCTTTAACTTTCTGGGAACCTTGTTTCAATTGCTGTTTCTTGCCTCAAGTGATTTTTTTGCAATTTTGACATGTTCCTTTTGCCACATTTTTTCAGTTTTACAGTACAGATGCATGAGGAAAAAAGACTGTGCAAATCATTTTCTCCCTAAAGTAGAGCTGAAATACCATCATTTTGGTAGGTGTAAGGGAGATAAGACGAAGTAAAAAAAAAATAAAATAAAAAGCAACCTTGTTTCAGTGGGAAGAGAAGATTTGAGTGGGAGGTGAGATCAGAAGGGAGACAATGATTTTGGGAGGCCTTTGAAGAATTTATGAAAGTGTCATCAAAAGCAGTCATTTTACCAGTATTATAAAGGTTTATCTTGATGCTTCATTTATACCTAAAGGGCATATGCTTCACCTCTCACTATAACATGAGCTTTATGCCAAGTCTTTCCAGACTTTCCAGGCAGCTTTCATGCTTCTCCAGCACTTTCCCAGTGTTCTGCATACCAATAATTATCTTGCAGCACAAAAAGCACAATCAACACAGACTAGAATCAGAAAAAGATCGGTAAAGTATATGCCAGTATATCATCAATTTGAACCTTTCCTCTTCATGAGATAAGACTGAGATGAGCACAGGGAGAAAAAGATATTAAAAGTACTTCTAGATCCAAGAGCTAGTCCCTATTTTCTTACTTGGAAAAGAAAGGGTTTTCTTTCATGCTGGTTTATATTTCATTTTGTGGGTACATTTCCTGTATCCACACAAACAAAGGATGAATCTAATGCCGTAGCAGTGCAGTTGTAACAATTATGTGTAGCTGGCTGGGATGCAGCTCCCACCCAGATTACCCATTCATGAAGAGCAAATACATTGAATTATATCCATGAAAAGCCCTGAAAACATCAGTGTCATTTCATGTGTCCAAGCAGGCAGCATTCAGGGCTGGGAAATCCTGCTCAGCTGTTGTTTATCTCTCCATAGTAGATGTTGTAAAACTCTTCATATTCCTAAATAACATCCTACCAAGCCACTCAAGGGAGGAGACCTTGGTTTATGTGGTTTGCCTGGTTAGGTAGGGGTACAAAGACTGAATTTTGGGTGGAAGGGAGGGTGGAGATCATTGCTCTGTCCACTGAAATCATATTCAAAGCACTCACAAATGTATGTGGGAGATTTTTTTTAAAAAAATACTCTTTTGTCTCAGCTTAATATAGGAATTTATTTTTTTTCTATATGTGTATATTGAGTTAAGTTCTTCCCAGTTCTTCTGTTAAAGACCTCCCATTTTATTTAAATAATTAGTAATTGAGAAACACTTCTGCATTAAGTCTGTTGGTTGGGATTCTGCCCTGGATTCCAATCCCTGTTCCACATCAGTCAGAGTGAAAAAAACATGCTTCCATGACCTTGTTGCTTGGTTAAAGGGTGACAGCCAAGTGTCCCTTTTCTTTCCTATGAGTCAGGCTAGTTTGTTATAGCCCCTGATTCCAGAAGAGATTTACAGTTGAAAATCCAAACTGGAGGAAAGCTTGTCATTTAAGGTACTTCAGAGCACTCCAGCTTTCTGCTCAGCTGTGCTTGCAGGCTCAGGCTGCTCTCTGTCAGCTGTGATTTACCCCTGCACTGCCTGGGCAGCCGGTATGCCTGGCCAATTTAATGATTCCATTCTTTAGCAAAACGCCTACAAGGAGTTCAGGACCTAAGAAAACTGTTAAATAAAACATAAGTGAATGCAAAAACAATCATTTAATGGACATTATGAAAGGACAGTAAACCAAACAGTTCAGTCCAGTAGATGATGTATAACATCTAAACAAATATGACAACTAATTAAGGATTAAATTCTGCATTTTGGATGACAGGCCTTATAAAAATGAACAGCTAGGTTATGTTGAGGGGGAAAAAAGCTGCATTTTGCAAATGTCAGGCAGACAGCTCAGTAAGCAGAAAAACTCAGTTATCCAATTAAAATAAATGTGCAGTGTTCTCTTTATAAAGAGCTAAAGCATCCTTATGTTTAGGAGTTAAGATCCTGAAATACAAGTGGAACAAAAAGTGCTCTCTATAAAGATTAATGTAATCTATCAAGATTAACATTTTGCATGCTGGCAAAGGCAGATAGTAATGTGTTTCAATTCCTGAAATTGAAAACATTAGACTAAGATCAGTACCAATTTAAACCCCAGGTAACCCCAAATATTGAATTGAATTCATTATTTACAACCACAATGGGCTAATAAACTTGCCCTGATGGCTTCTATGGGAAATAGGTACCTACAGTAGGTGCTATCCTATTTCCCAAAATCCTCTCTGGTACTTCATGTGAAATGTAATTACAAGTTGCATAAATGCAATTTAGGAAAAAGTCTTCCACTAGAAATAATTCTGATTTATTCAGGAGTTTGATTCCTGTCCTAAGAAAGATTAAGGATGGTTTGAACATTGTCACGTGCATGGGTGTCATGAGAGAGACCTCAAAGTTTCAAGGCCATCAGTGGGGAACATAGTTAAACCTAATTTTTTGTTGTTGCTTTCTAATAAAAGGCAGTTATTCACAATGGTGGAAAGCAAGCAGTGGGAAGGGACCAGAATAACAATTAAACTACAAACTGATTTGCACTTACTTTGTAGGAAAGAAGAGTCCACTATCTAGACCTCCAGCAAAGCATATCTTTTTTTAAGCCAAGATTTAAACCTGCCTTTTGGTGCAGGTCTCCCAAATAAGAATTTCTAAGGCTGGAAATGTGTAACCACATACAGAATTTCTAAAAGGATATTAAATTCAAGGTGTTTTCAACAGAATTAACATGAAACATATGGATTTTCTGGTGGTTTATAAAGCAGAAAGCAGAACATTATTACTAGGAGAGAAGCTTTACCAGGGGCATTAAAATGAAATTCAAGCTTTTGAGGTGCCTGACTTATAAAATAAAATCTGTCAAATGTTGAAGTGAGAGGTGATATCTTAGCTCTGCAGTGCTTGAGAAAGCATGGAAGATCATGGCTGTAACACTCCCACCTCTGTTTGATTTTGCCACCCACAGGATTGCCACCTTTTTAATGAAGTGAGCAGTTGCACTTGCAGATCTGAGTGTCTCTGCTATCCTCACCTTTATTCTTCTAGAAGCTCTGTTTCACATCTTCTTGGACACAACTTTTGATGTTCACCCAGAAGGGCAACGATCCAACTCCCTATTATTTGAGAGGAATAATGGCCTGGGGATACAGACATTGTTAATTTACAGATTCAGCTGATGAGCTGTGAGGTTTCATCACTGACTTGAAAGATCTGGAGCCGTGGTGCTCCACAGCTAAAAAGCAAACAAAGTTCTATCAGGAAAAATAGCATGCAAGAGAAGAAAAAATAATTTTAGCTGTTAGGCTGAAAAGCAGCTTTTATTGGCAGTTCTCATACACTAAGAATAGAGAGAGAAATATGCTTGTTGCTACAGCTGGTAAATTCTGCTGGAAAGACAAGAAATTTCTATGGGATGTCTCCAGATTCTGATACATAACTTTTTATTTTTTAATTTTTTGGACATGACACTCTGTTAGGCCATGCTATAAAAATTCAGCATTGGCCCCTGTCATCACTCAACTTTGTCCCCTGATTCCTGTTTCCAATGACAAGAACTATCTATAACCCTTGGGGTGTGAGGACATCATTGGGATTAAGAGGAAGGCACACATCACCATAGTGAGCTGTACCAGCCATCCCCTCTGAATCCACTCTGAAATCTCCTACCTCTGGAAAATAAGAAGTGGCAACACGAATATGATAAGCAGAGCAACATGGCCTACTTTTTGATAATCTTCTTTTATAGCTTTATTCTCTGTGGCTTTGAGGGGAAGTCAGTAGAAAAATTGTTTTGCCCAGTGCCAGAATAATGGAAATACATGCAAATTTGTGCTCTCCCCCAGTTGTCTGTCTCTTTGCCATTTAGTCAGCCTGATCCTGTTACTGCTCTGGAGAATTTTACACCTATGTGGAGTCCAACATAGGCTTGAGGAGAGGAAAATAGGCTGTCATTACTGGAACATCCTAAGAAATAAATCCCAATTAAAATGAATTCTTGTAAGGCAACTGGAGATTTGGGAGAGTGAAAACCGTGTAACTTATCCCTACTGAAGGTCAGAAGGAATTAGATGCCAACAGATACCACGGTTAGCATTGATCTGTCCAAAGTAGGTGAGAGAACTTCAGAATAATGTCATCACACACAAAGATACAGACCGGATTATTCGAAAGTCTCCGAATGCTGGTTGCCTTATTTTAATGAAAATCTTCTGCTGTTTTCAAGTTGTTTTATACAAAGCACACTTGGGTTTTTAGGAGACCGAAGTCACCTAAAGAGGTATTATCCAACATAAGGAGATTTGTTTGACTAGATCTTTGACAAGAGATGGTTCCAACTTCTTTTTTGACTGTGATATTTCAGCACTTTTTCCACAAATATGAAAGTTCTTCTCACTTCTAATTTCACTCCTATACTTAAACTTCCATTTTATTCTACATATTGTCAGAATTGCTTTTAAAGATTTAAAAAATAAATAAAGAGGGAAAAAAAGGAAAAAGTACAAAAAGAGAAAATGTGTTAGTAGTTCTGCAGGTCTGCAAAGGGAATTTAACAATGAAGTAAAGGAAGGCAGTTTGCTGAGTGAATAGATCCTAGGAATTTTAAATAACCTTAAGGCTTATACAAGGAAAAGTCATAAGGTCTCTGGTGTTTGTGAACATTCTGCAGAAAACTAGACAGCATTAAAAGCGAAACTTTTCAGTTCTCTTTTGTGTAAGCACAGAGAAGAAACAATGTCTTAAATTTGAATTTTTTTTCTGTGATTATTTGCAGGGTTCAGCCCAGAGCATAAAAGCATCTAAGATGATCTGCTTTCTGTAAATTCAGGAATGGATATCCAAAACAAAATTGATATATTTTTCAAAGTTAGAGGTAAAACTTTTTTACCAGGGAGAAAGAATTTCAGGATTTTAAAACGTTTTGGAAGTAAAAGGCTAGTTTGGGACAGCTATGTGTATTTTTCATGTGTCACAGGCTGGCTTTATTTTGATCCTTGCACATCATATTTCACTGACCTAAGGAGCAATAGAACTTACATTGTGTACTTTCATTGTTAGAAAAGAAAAGAGTTTTGAAGTCAAAAAAGGCGTTTATTTTATATTTGAAAACTCCTCCAAAGCCGGAGAATTCACAACTCTCCTCATCATCCTGGCCACACAGACAAGGGAATGCTCAGCTCTTGTAGCAAATAGGCCTTGGGAAGCTGCAGATTAGACCAAATAAATCCAACCCAGCCTTCCCCTGGGTTAATAAACCCACTCAGGGATGCTGTAGGTGAGGACAGGCTCTGCATCTGCAGGGGTTCAGTACTGTCTGATGCCTTTGTGTCTGTAACCTTGATTTTAGACCACGATCACAACTGCTGAACCATGGACGAGCCGTGGCAATTCTCTGCCAGCTGTCCTGGTAAATTAACAAGACACAGTCCAGTCCCATGGGATTGTAGCTATTCCTCTCCCATCACTGATGCCACTCCTCCTGTGCAATGGGGAATGGAGGGTGGCTCATTCACTTTCCCCTTATTTCTGCATACAGGAATTCTCTTTCAGCATTCAAAGATAAATTTGACCTTGAAGAAAACATAGAATTGAGGCATTTCTCCCTCGGAGTTGCATTCCTCCGCATACACAGGACAAATTAATGGAATGTTTTTTGACCTTATGCTTTCCTGAACATTTTGTATAATAATACAGCCTAGGTGAGTTATTTTAGAGTAATTGAAATCTGAGTTTTCCTACAATCTCAATTGTGAAAGCAAAACAACTCTTCTGTGAATCTGATGATAATGTGGAGAAAAAGGACAAAGGCTATTGTATGAGAAGAAAACCAACCAGTTTTGTCAGGAAGTTTAGAGGCTTACCTTTTCAAGTCACTTTTAATTATCTCCTTCTAAAAAAAAAAAGAAAAACTGGCAGTACCTTGCCACACATCCATAGGACAATCCTTCCTTGTATAACAATATAAGAAACATGCTAAGGACTAATACAAAAAGTGCAGAAGACTTTTTACTATTAATGAAGAGAACAGTGCCATGCCCTCATTTGCAACAGGCCATTGATCTTTCAGAGAGTTTAACTTAAAACTGAAAAAGCCTCAAGATGGTCCACACAGAGATTTGGGAAATTCCTCATAATGGGCATCTGCAGAACATGTGGGACTTCCCCCTGTATGTGGAGTTGCTTGTAACTAAGATGGATTTACTGGAAATATTACTGAAGTTTTAAAGATAACTTCTAAAAGACAGCCACTGTGATTGCACCATTTTCAGTAGTAATTGCATTCCTACAGTGAAGCTTATGAAGGTTTTCTGAGACTTTATTTTTGTATTTGATCCAGGAGAAGCAGTTTGCTTAAATAACTCAACTCAATGGGATATTTTTTGTTGTTTTTCCTTTTAAAGACTCTTTTTTTTTTACAATTCCTAATATGAAAGGAGGAGACTGAGAAGATCAAACAGTAAGTAAAGATTTAAAGAGTATAACACAGAGTCTGGTGCTGGGAAAAAATCCTAACAAAACAAATAAAAGACCAAAGAAAATGCCCAAAGACTCCTATTCTATCAGTATATTAACCTGACTTTAAAAGACAGGAGTCCATTTGGGCTCATTTTTAAGTAACTAGAATAGCTATCTTTCAAGAGAAACCTGGGAAAAAGGCATGGACAGGCAGAGGAGCAGCTCCCAACACTCTTGCAGAGCCACCCTTCCCAGAGAGTGCCTCCACCAACGCTGAAGAGCTTAATGCAAAGCCATTTCACATGGCAACGAAGACCCATCCATAGCCACCTCCTGTTCCAAAAGAAGGTTCATTTCCATTGTGAAGAGCACAAAGACACTTGTATTTCACTCTTTGTAGCCAAGCCATGTGGCAAACGTAGTCATTTGGGTTTTAAAGCCTTTGTTCTTAGCCCCTGACTGATATATAGCACTGTGACAGGCATAAGTTTTCTCCTTATTCAGCATGAAATTAACTTGACATGTTCAAAGAAGCAAAGCTATCAAGCCAGGATCGTAATCAGCATTAGCTTCTTCAGGGGAATCTTCACAGTCAAACACTAAAATGTAATCTGTACATGCAATGACTCCCACGAGCACCTCCGGCGCTGCAGCGGCCGTTCCACACATGCTCAGGAACAGACAAGCTCCGGCTGTCCTTGCAAAGGGGCAAAATGAGGGATGAATGTTCCTCATGCCCTCTCCCTGCCTTCCCACAGTAGCCCCAAAGTTGTCGCAAGCCAGCCCAAATGCATTGTTTTAAATATGCTTGTAATGAGTAAATGCATCCGCAGCCATTTGGAGCTGGTATTTCAAATGTTTTAAGTGCCTTTTGGGAAGCTTTTAGGCTGAAACGTTGCTGTTAAGACACTGAAATATTAGTAAATCTTGCAAACGACACAAGTTCTAATGTTCCTCATTTCTGCGGTGCTGCATGCTGTGCTAATGACCCGGTGACTGGATTTTCTGCTTTTGAAAGCAGAGCTATATGCTGTAAAACTTTCATCTAAGTTGAGCCGCCTCTCTCTAATGAATTTTTTATTTGTTTACTTGTTGTTTCAGTAGAATTTAAAAGTAGCAATTAAAAAAATCCAACCAACCAAACCCTCACCCCCTAACAAGGAACTCGCCTTAGTTCAAGATCCGATATAATGATGGGGAAAACATTGTGCTGTGTCCAGTAAAGGAATAAGGAGTAAAGGAAGATGCATAAATATGCTGGTATTTTTCATGTACAGGAATGTATAATTCATGTGATGATGGTATACATTTGCACCAACCACAGCAGCTACATTTGCCACACAGCTGAGCCTGTGCAGGATTCCACTCTGTCACTTGGTCAGAAATTCCTGCCGTCCTTTGAACCCTGGCCCAGATAACTCTCCAATTCCAATATAGTTTGTTTTCTATAGGGTGCAAGACCTCTTGAGTTCGGCTGTGCCAGGCAAGGGAGGCCAAGCTGGCACATTCAGTGTCTTCACAGTGGTTTGAAACAGAACTTGAGCAACCTGTCCTATGCTCTGTGTCCTCAGAAAAGAGGCCAGGAATGACAAAGAAGCAGCAGTAGACAGGAGAGCCCTTGAATAAAATTAAGAGCAAGCCAAGACCACTGTGCAGGTGGCACCTGGGGACACAGGTGTGTTTCCTGGGGTAGGGAGGGGGCGTGTGGGATCCCACATAGCAGCTGCCAGTGCAGAACAGCTCTGCTCTGCCTGTCATTGGGAAGAGCTTTGTGATCCTGGAGGACCACAGGAATGGGAAAAACGTATTACAATCCCCATGAATGAAGTCAGTGCTGTCATCTCTGCTTGTTCTGGTGGAGCTCACAGGTGGAAGAGGGGGAACATGGTGATGCTCCTGGCACTACCACCTGCCCTTTCTGCACAGAACCCTGGCCCTGTGACACAACCACCCATTTATCCCAGGGTTTGCTATGCTCAGGAGTACAAAAAATACTCTGTGTACAAAAATAAATAAAACCCCCAGCACTTCTGTTTAAAAAGCAGAGACCAATATTTACTTTGTGTTTCTTTACAATGGAGCTGGTCAAAGCAATATTATTAGAAAAACACATGGTTGAAATATAGTTATTTTTTGCCTTATTTCTGAGCCCACTGAAAATATAAAAGTTGCTCAGTTTAGGTGAGAGGTTGTTGATAAAAGTTCTGCTAGTGAAACACATGACTGCTGCTCTCCACCCCTCCTCAAACCTGCTGCCATCACAGTTCTCCAGAACAAGACAGGGTCTGGCCGGGAAGTGTCTTCCCATAGCTGACAGTGAAACAGTGCCTGTGCTGTGCTCACCAGCTGGGGTGGGTCTGGTTTTGAATCTCTAGCTGAAGCCCTTTGGGATGTCCTGTGCCACTCAGCCCAGCAAGGAGCCTCTGCACTGTTTAGAGAGAGGACACAGCAAACTTACCCCTTCCTGTGGAGCAGAGAAGGAGAGTGATTAGTAATTTGCCTCTGGGAAAGGACAGAGAAATGCCAGCACTCACCCACCCCATAGAAGGGGCATGTTTTACTTGTCTTCACCCTTTCAGTGCCAGGGATTTACAGCTCAGCCTCAATACAGTGGTGTAGTGCTGGAGGAAAGTGGGATGCCGTGGTGCAAGGACCAAAGTGAGCCATGAGAGGGGAGGGTTGGAAGGGGCAGGAGGTTTTGCAGGGGTGTGGGCAGAGGCAGTGTGGACCAGCACCCCAAGGCTTCTTCCTGTGACACTCTTCAAAGTGACACAGAAACCTTCTCCTCCTCCCCGTCATATTTTTAAGCTACTCTTAGTTCCAAAACTTCATTTTAGAGCTCCAAAAACAGACGGTGTGTTTTGAAAGCTGTAGGTCTTTATTATGGTAAAATCATAACATCTAAAATCCAATTCAGCCTTTGCTATAAATAAGTATAATGAAGAATTTAATGATATTTCCACTAAAATTAGTCAGAAGGCAAACTTTAAAAAATGACACAGATCATTAACCGGGAACATTGCTCAGAAGATATTTGTTATGTTAAAAAGGCACTGAAATTACTAGTGTTAATCAACTGTATTGTATTAAAAACTCTGTATAGATTAATTAAGAACTTTAAATATGAAGAAATAAAAAAAATTGGGATATAGAGGAATCACAAGCTTGAATCTGGGTCTCCTGTCATGCTGTCATCCCTGAACTTCATAAGCACCTAATTTAGTAAGAATTCAAATTAAATAATTATACTTGGCTGGTCTAAGCAGTTTTTAGTACCCCATTTCATAAGTATCAAAATCTCTGGCTATGAGAGTGGCATCGCTTTTCATTCACTTTCTTCAAACACAGATGCTGGGCTTTTCTCTGCACCTCACCCTGGGCTGAGTCAAGTCAGTAAGGGCCAAAGAGTCAGCAAAATTTAATACCATTTCTGAGATGTTTATTTAATACCATTTCTGAGATAATTAGCTGTGTTTCTTTGCCTACAGGACCTGGCATTTCTGGGTGACCTCCCACTGGAACAAATCTGGGTTTGTTTAGCCACTGACTGCAGACAAGAAGAGCATTCAGCTCATACACCTAAAATTTGTATTTGCCAATGAGGGTAATTTGCCTCTGCACTGCTTCTCCCTTGGGTACCAGACACTTAAAACAACCTCAGTTCAAAGTACTAGCTTTAAAAAAAAACAAGAGCAGAGCTGTCAAATAGGTAGGCTACATTTTATCTTTCTTCTGGAAGGAGACATGGAGCAGCACCTTTCTCATCCAGGCTGAGCCAGCCTTACAGAGAGCTGGAAAGCAAGGTTATTCTGTCAATGGAAAAGCAGCAGGATGAGGCCCACTGTAACCTTGTTAACACAGCCAACAGCTCCAGGAGTACATGTTCCTCTCCTATACCAACATACCTCACTGGCTTATACATTATATACACTACCATAATATTCACTGTCAACTCTGACAGAAAAATATACTTTGCTATTATGGACCAGGAAAAGCAAACTTTGTTTTCCTGCTTAAATGTTACTATGTTTTTCCAAGCCTTTGCCAAATCCATTGACGCCAGGGGTATTTCGAAGACTAGAAAAAACTAACAGAGGTGCTCCCTTAATTTACTGCACTTAAAGAGCAATCTGTAAAAGAGGTCAACAAGGCTGTCCTCACCCTACCTTCAAGATAAACAGTAAAAGTGTCTTTTCTTATAGAAAGACATAAAATTAAATCTATAAATGAAGAAAACTTAAAACAGTCTTCTTCCCATCCTGTCTATGCACAGGTCACGGCCCAGCCCCCTAAGCAGGTTAAGAGCAAACTTAAACCACCTGTATACTGTTCCCAAAACCATGTATACTACAAAAGAATTTTTCTCCAGAGATCCTCTGTTACAGAGGAAAAGGCAGCTGAGAAGTAGAACACTTTTACTGGTTTAAACTAAATATTCAAACTTGAAAGTTGAGAGACTTAGAATTAAAAAAAAAAAACCCACAGGCTGAGCATTAACAAAATTAAAAAAATAATTCTTGTGCAGTTTTGCTGGTTCAGTAGCAGGTATTATCATATATCCTTGTCTCCCACTTTCTTATTTCAGTTGTGTGGTGCTCTAAATGTTGCTGGGTAAGAAGCAGGTCACCAGCTGATTTTCTGCTGCTGCTTTATAGAAAAATATCTTTCTTAAAACTCAAAAGCTCTTCAGCCAAGTTCTCAATACTTGAAGAGCTGTTGTATATACCAGTTTTGTTATAGTGTATCTCACATTCTGGCACACTCCAGTTGTGCAATAAAAATACACAGATTCGTGTAAAATGCAATAACCTAACATGTTTGTAGCCACATAGTATCACTCAAGTAGAATGAGCTGTCTTTATTTATTGTATTTTTATTTGATTTGATTTCATTTTATGGGGGAGACTAAATCAGAGATTGCCTTCACCTGTGAAATTTGGCTTAATGAATACACCTCTAATTATATTAATTGAAACATCTGGACACTGTCTCATACTGGCATTAGGTTTATGCTACATGTAAAACTTTTTTTATTTTTCAATTAATTTAAAACAGCAAACCAGGCATTTTTCAGGAGTCTTGGATTTTCTCTTTTCCTGGTGTTTGTTTTGACTTTTTCCTCCCTTAGCAGTGTTCATTATACTATTGGTCAGGGAGTAAGATAAAAGCCTGAAAGTAACTACACCTGATTTTTACCTCCCAGGCACATTTCATGTTGAATCTCCTAATGAAACAAAGCTGTTTGTGAGGAACCAGGCATTAAGGAGAGGCTTAAGATGTAGCAGTGTTTCTGCTCTTGTAAGCTTTATGGTGTCTGTAAGGTCATTTCTCAGGCCTAGGGAAACTATGGGAGTCAGAATGCATTTTGGGGGAGAAAAATATTTTGGCTGTGAAGATATTTGTGCCTCAACAGAAAAAAATAGTATAGGTGAGTATTACTTAATGCAAAAAAGCCTCTTTTTGTTCTAATTTTCAGCTTTTGTAGAGACAGATTAAAAAAAATCTCAGTCTCAAGATTTGTTTCTGAATAGGGACAACGTAAAGGATGAAGGAGTGAGTTTGGGCCTGGGAAGGAGGGGAGCGTGAGGGACAAGGTATTTTAGGGTTTGTCTTTGTTTCTCACCATCCAAATCTATCTTAACTGGCAATGAGTTAAATGAATTCTCTCCACCCCCCGAAAGTCAAGACCAACCTGCCCCGAGGGGGCACCACCACTGTGGTGGTACAAGAGCACTTTGAGAAGAATTAGTATCATGGAATTTGACAGATTCAGCTGGAGAAAGAGGAGGGAAAGGACTCTGAGGCTGGGAACAGGAAGGCTATGGGCTGAGGAAGGGTCATTTAAGCAAGAGGGATATAAAATGTTTGGCTGACAAAGATGCAATAACTGAGGATTGTTGGATTTTAAGCAACTTAATGAACTAAAACTAATGGTGCATAAGCCTTGTATAAATTAAAAGTTACGTGCAAACACTGAATTTTGAAGAATACTTGGAAAAGAAGCGTATGATGCTATAAGTGCACCTTTAGGCCTCACAAATAGGTGGTCTCTTTATACGTGGTTAGTTGGCTGTAAAGCATAATGCCACGATATAATCCTCTACAGCAGAGAAGAGGAGCACAGGACAAAAAGCAGGCTGTTATCCAGGGTTTAAGATAGATTTGGGAGGTGTGTGGTTATGTGTGCCCAGTCATGAGCTCCTGTCTAAGGATGTCTGGATCAGCTTCAATGATGTGGTTTGTTGTTTGCTCAGGTCCTTTTCTTGCAGGGCAGCAGAGCTGCCACGCTTGGCAGTCAACCAGCACTTCATCTTATTCTTAATATCTGCCCCTCACAGTATGTTATTAAAATAGGGCTGTACCCTTAAGTGAGTTAATAACTCTGCCCATTTGTGGTGCAGGCTCATCCAGCCGAAGTGAACAAGTGTTGTTGCTCCAAACCTGCTCTGATTGTGGGGAAGTGTCAGTAGAGGGGACATCACTTCTGTGTTATTTGATGAGAAACTTAGTAACAGTTTGGCTCAAGAATCCACATAAACTGGAGCACAAACACTGAATTGGCTTTTTTTGCTTCGGCTGGGAGGTGCCAGTTAAGCTCTGTAAGGGGGTAGCAAGGTTAAAACCGAAAAACAGTGAACCGAGAGGGAAGAGGGGGTATTAAGATGGATCAGCTGTGTCCCTGCATTAGGAGAAATGTTCTTAATTTGTGAAGCAGATTCTTAAAGCCAGCAACAGAAGTGCAAACTTGCCAAGAAAATATCCCTAGAGGAGTTACTCCACTTCCTTAGAAGGGAGAGAAGAGGATCATACCTGTGCATGCCCCCACACCCCAGTGGATGAAAAGGTTTGAAAATTTCCTCCAAACTGCCAGTCTGCTTTCTCTGTTTGTACTTGAGGGGCTCTTAATCTCTCTTCTAATTCAGTGGTAGCAGCTGGGGTTTGTTTTGTGATATTGGTATCTTTTAGGTGATCCCTAGTCCCCAATATTGATGAAAGTAATGCTAACAGCAGAAGACATGCATATATTATAACAAAGAAGGCACATCCTACAAGAATATTTGACCCCAGGCTGTATGATCTGACCATAAGTGTGCTCCAGGAAAGGCTCATTAAGTCCTTGCTGGTGCTCACTGACTCTGGCCTCCCTTTCCCTGCTGATGGAAGGTGGTTGTTGCTTGTATGCACCAGGCAGAGGAAGTGTGGATGGAAAAAACATGATGCAATCTTGCAAACATATACCGTGAGTGTAAGTCATCACAGTATAAGTGCCTCATATTCAGGTAGAACTGTCAGTACAGCATGAAAATGGATCTCTAAGTTACAGTGTCTCAATGACGACTCGGGGCCAGACTGCAGAATCCCCAGTCAGTGTGTCCTTACAGTTCTTACTGTGTTTAGGAGAAAAAATGATAGGCAGTCTCTGAGTTGCTGAGATTTTCAATTGTCTGAAGGGATGCAAGGAACCAGTACTTCTCAATGAGGTTTTGTGGTTTCATTGCACGTGTTTCATTTGAGGGTAAAGAGTATTTGCACAGGCACTAAAATAGAGTGGGGAAGAACTGTACAGAATTTATGCTGCCCCTGGAGTTAAGAGTGTCCATATCTGATGGTTTGTGTCCATCTTTTCTTGCTGAAATGATTGTGGGGTGAATTTTAAGTGCTTTATCGTGTGCAGAATTTGTAAACACACTGGAGCCAAGTAGGGTCCTTGTGCTTTTAAGATGGTTGTTGTAAGCCTAGTGCTTTCAGAAATCATGTGTACCCATGCAGCTGATTTAGTTTCAAGATGTATAGGCTGAACACGCTGCACTTGTGCTGCTTGATTCTGATATATCCCCAAAATCTGACTTATGCAGAAATTTTGAGTTTGCACATCTGAATTGGAGCTTCTGAAAACAGAGAATGGGTTCTTGTGATCACAAAACCACTTAGTTTTTATTTTCTTTCTCTTGCTTAAGATGTCAGTGGTAGCTTCAAACATAAATACTTTTGAAAAATACAATCACTTCTAACTTGAAACTTGGGTATTATTGAATGAAAATAAAAAGATGTATTTTGTGTGAAGAAGCTTAATTGGACACTGTGACCAGGAATTTTAATGGAATGTTTAGGGTGCTTATCCAACCAGTGAGTGCTCAGAAATACAGTACTTGAGCAGCAGTTTGCATTAGTGGTAAACAACCATCATGATGTGCTTTCTTGTTATGTTACAGCTTAAATGTTCTGCCATGCAGAACTGTTGGTTCTCTTTGCATACAACTATTGCTTTAAAGGGAAGGAGCTGTCGAGAAGACTTTGTAAAGAACCCCTTTTGAGCCCCACAGATGAGGCCAGGTTCACTATGCTGGAATTCAGGTTCAGCACTTTGAATTTGGCAGTAGGACTTCACTCTGCCCTTCCTTAAAAAAAAATTATGTGTCTCCTCTACTCCTAACCTCCCTCCCTTCTTTTATTTAATATTTAGATCAAAACTAGAGTTGCACAAAAGTCGAGTTGAAATGAGAAAGCATTCATTGTTCCCAGCACTGTGTTAATGTTAGAAAACAAATTATAAAACAGCATGTGAGACCCACTTGGATCACGGTGACTTCTTGCCAGTCAGGCATTAACAGAACATACATTCAGTCCTGTTAATGTGCTTCAACTTTTCTCTGTTGCATAAGAAAGTTGGATTAACATCTCTGTGTATTTTGCCACTTTCTGATAGCCCTATAAGCTGCTATCAGCAGTTTATATGCTGCTATATGCTGATATAAGCTTATGGGCTGGGCTCTGTATTCCCATACAGGCTAGACACTTGAACAAAAGTACAGCTTTAAGATCATCATTGTTTTGACCTTTCTTCTCCTTTTCTGCTCAATTCATACTGTGATCAATCAATAGCTGCTGTGGGAACCCTGGGTCAATATGATTTAAACTGGTTAGTATGTCAGGATGATGCCACTTCAAATACTGCAACACTGAAACCTTGCTGTATAAATTAAAAAAAAAGAAAAAGAGTAGTAGGAAGGAAAAGACAGATTTTTCTTTGAAACATTTCTGAGCTGACAAGTCTGGATTTATGCTGATATAAATTATTCTTATAAAAACAGAAGCAGACAAAAATCCCTGGGAGAACTGCTTCCCTAATCTCAAGCAGATCTAAGGAGAAACCCAGATGTGTCTGAGCACGTGGGAAGCTGGCTTTGTTTCTCCCTTACCATCTTGGTCTGAAGTGCTCTGCTTCATTAAACCTAAACATAATGCACTTGTACTCCAGACTTCTGGCTTGGAAAGCAGCACGAGTTTGTTACAAAACTCCTTACTTAACCAAGGTTTTGTTTTCCCTTGTAAGAAAAGGATGTGATCTTAGTGGTGGAGCTCTCAGGCACCTGTAAGTGTTGAGAGGTGTTCAGGCTGTCCCTTACTGATTGGGGTAAATCCCCTTCATGGGATTTATTCAAGGCATTCCCTATTTTTTTTTTTTTAACAAAGAAAATCTTAGCTTGCAGACTTAATGGAAAACATGAACCATCTGTGAATGTTACTTGCAGCTCATTTACTTCATTGGCAAATATTAAACAATGTTGTAAAGATCCACTGAAATTATGGAAATGGGTTTTAACATTAAAATCAAAGTGCAATTAGAACATTTCACTGCATAATTGTTTGGCAGACTAAGCTAGTAAGCAGAAGATAGCCAGCTTTCTGATTTATTGGTCACAGGTTGTTTCTTTAGAAGTACAGAAGCTGAGATACATTTTTGTATTTATATTTTTTAAATGGTCTACACAATTATGAGAAGACAGTGCTCATGTGTCTTAGGGTTTATTTTGTATGACTGTGTTTTACATTTCCAACCTGTTGTCTCCATTTTCCCTAATCAGCCTAAACTGGAACCTGCACCATGTAGGGGCAGGGGTACGGACAGCAATACCTCATGTTTTACCTCCCTGTATGTCTTCCTCTGGAATGTATAGCTTATTTGTTTTTAATTATTACTCAGACATAAGAAAAATCAGTTTATAACCAGTGTGGCCCAGAGTGTTTGGTAAGTAAACATCCTATTGCAACAGATCTATAATCAATCACAAAACATACCGGTTTGTACCATGCTCAGAATTCATTTAAAAGAGAACAGATTTAGTGTTGAAACACCTAAAAATATTTTATATATGTAAAATACAGTGTTAAAATTGCAATTTGTTTGCCAAAAGCATGCTACAAATGGTCTCTGCTCTGCTGTTTCACATGAAACAATGAGGGGGTATGATATGTAAGGCTGGCCAGTGATGCATAGAGTCCTTGTGGTTTTAATTTATGTGTGGGGTGCTCAGAGTAAGAATATATTTATTGTCTCATGCAGCTGAACACTAGGAGCTCAGCCCTGGGAACGAAACAACATGTAGATGAAATTACTGAACAGTTGTTTTTAGTGTAAAAGCTTTACAGAGACCGTCTTTTTTGTTCAGTGTTTGTACAATAGGGTCCTATTTGTGACTAGGTTCCCAGGTGCTATTGTAATGCAAATAATTATTTTTTTTTAAATGCACACTGTGAGCTCCATTCTAGATTCAGGAATAAATATTTAAGTACCTTTAATATTGAACATTTGCTGAATGCCTTAGTATTTCTGTTATAATTGTTTAGTTTATTTATTTGCAGAATAATTTCAGTCTTGGGGGAAATATAGTGTCTGTTACTGAGATAACGTTTGGAGTCCTCAATACTTTTCTGGATAGGGTGAACAAGAATTACAGCAGGTGATTTCAGCTCTAAGGTTAAATTATATTAGAATATTGTTCCTATGAGGACAGAGGTGTACTGCCAATCAGTACTAAGGTGACTTACTTCTCCGGGAGCACTATTGAGCTGCTCTGTTTGAGTTCTACAGTCTGCAAATCACTGAAGAAGTAGCAGAGCAACTATTGTAGCTTTTGGCATTACAGTGGTGCAGACATGAAGGGAGTTCCCATAAGCATACAAAGATAATGCTAAGAACTAGACATTTCCACACTGTTTTGTTCAAAAGCAGAGTGTGTCCTCTGGCTCCTGCAGAGGTTGGGGTGTTCCAGCTACACAGCAGTGCTGGTGCTGGGGGCCTCTGGCTCTGGTTGTAGCTTAGACACTGCTAACCAAGAATATTTATGTCTTAGGAAATGCTTTAAAAAAAGATACTGAGTTTCAGAAGGATCTTTGGTTGCTTCTGCTTGTTCTTGGTAATCTGAGTGGGATGGAATTCCATTGTTTGAGCAGGAAAAGCAGTTCTTGTCTCGTGGGATTTTTTTATCCAAACCCATGAATTGGAGCTGTTACCACCACACTGTTCTTCAGTTGTTGAAAAACTACCCCAACAAGAAGAAACTGGACATTGTTCAAGAACTAGCAATTATACTAGCAATTATAAAATTCTCAGCAAGCATCAATGTTGAGCCCTTCACCTGACCCTTCATATCCACTGTGGCCACTGTGTGTATTTGCTCTGGGAGCAATAGCTGTGCTGAAGGCAGAGTGTGCCTGTACTTCTGTTAAGTGCAGCCTTCACAAGAGCTGAGCGGGTGCTGGTGATAAGGCAGAGGCTTGGAAGTGTATTATGTGGTTAAGATCAGTAGGTGAGGGTGGGAACCAGGTGGTACCTAAAGGCCAGAAAGTAAATTTATACCCTGATGCTGGGGTGGGCAGCTTACGTTGTGTCTTTGATCACTTCTGTGACCTGAGCTCCTCCTGATTTTGGACAACAACGTGTGGGAACCTATCTATAGAGGTGGTCTGGCAAGCACATCTGGAGTAGCCTTCCCTTTCTGGTTTTGGCCCAGGCTCTCTGCCACAGCCAAGTGAATTGAGACATTTGGGAGCTAAGGATTCCTCTGTGTATTCTGGGATAGTCCTCTGAATTAATGTGCTATAGGGTTTAGCATGGAGAGGTTGGCAGGCTCCTTTTCTCACCACTATTAAATACATGGATCAAACAAAACATTTCTCTAAAGGTAAAGAGAGCTAAAAAAAAATCTCAGCAAGCATCATGCAAATGAGTCTGCCTTCTCAATACAATTTCCCTGCAAATACCAACACAGTGCAGGTCTTTGTAATGTGATAAATCAGCTGAAGCAGCAGGAATTTAACTGAAGAAATAGAAACTTTTTTTTGAGCACCTCTGGAGGTTAATTGATGAAAGGATTTTGAGTTGATAAACACAACAGGAGGATTTGGATGTTTTCTCTTGGATGAAAAGCTGTATAGTCTGTGCTGCAAGATATTTATTTAACAAGAACTGTAAGTATGAACATATGAGATGATAAATTCTCCTCAAAAAAAAAAAAAAGCTTTATTTCAGTCTGAAGTAGCCCACTATCACTGTGACATTCCAGATAATTTCATATTCCTTCAGGGGTTTGGTACTTAGATACATGTACATGCTAATCCACAAAGTAGATGGAGCAGGAAGATGACCTCCGAGCTGTGAATCCCCATGGATGGGAAGCAAACAAAAAGGAATGGACTAAGGCAACTTTGCAATATGAAGCTGGCACATGGTGATGATAAACAGTCAACACTGGCACAACGCTGTTGTTTAGCTTTCAACTCAGTTAGTCTTGCTGCTACCACTGGGAAAACTAATAACATAACAAATGAAACTATTGTTCAGTTTCATTAAAAAGAAATCTGATAAGATGGGGAAAATTGAATTAGCCAATCTCAATAGAGTTACTGCTTGTTGGAGCAAAAGCAATATCATCTCTAATAGAATATGTCCCAGATAGTTTTGGCTAGTCCAAACAGCCATGGAGTATGAATTCTGCGTGCGGATGCTGGCACAGCCACACAGCAGGCTAATGTTAGCATTAGTGGGTCAGCACTCTCCATCTCCAGCAGCAGCTCCATAGCCAAGGCTGGCAGTGGTACTTGTTAGATCAATGAGATGAATTGATTTCTCTTGGCAAACCTGCACAGGGCTTCCTTCCATTGAGGCCCATGTGCCACTGCTGCGTGTCTGTCAGGTAAAGCCTCCCCTGAAACCTCAAAGCCCCAGTCTGCTGGAGCTACTCTGCCACGGTGGGTGACCCTTGGATTTCTATTTTAAAAAATCAGTTTTGGAATCAAAGTTCAAAGACTTTGATGCCCACACCTTCTGATGTTATAGGCCAATGTTGGTTTTATTGTGACTTTGAGTCTCCTGGCAGAGCCTCAGCAGAACACTGCTGTCCACAACTCTCTTCTCTGTGATAGTCCCAGCCTGAGCTCACAAGGTTTAATTTCTTGTATCTCTTATCATTGACTCAAAATCATTATACCTAAAATAATCAGTACTTGCTCACTTTATGCTGGAAAACTAAATCATTATGACTTACAATTAACATAATAGCCTTATTAATGGAGCCTGGTAGGGCTCCTGAACTACATATAGCACAACCCACTTTTCTGTTCTGTGACTTGTCACCAAGTAGGACTGGCTTTCTATAGTTTAGAAGGACAGAGAAGTGCTGGATTACAAGGCAGTAGTCATATATGGAAAAATTATGGTCATTTCGGTTTTTGTTTGTTTTTTAACAAACCTGAGAAATACAGGATTTGAAGCAGTAGAGAGTGGAGAGATGAGACAGGAGGGGCACAGAATCAAGGGACAGTATACTTTAGGTAGGATTTATATAGTTTATATGTAATATAAACACCTATATATGATATTGGGCAACAAAAGGGATATTTAAGGAGATTAATCTGAATTAAGATTTGCAGGCAATTACCTAGCAAGAAAACGCTTTGAAGTCTTGGTATCAGAATGTCTCAAAATTCAGTTAAGATTTTGTATTCTTTCTGTAAATTAAGATTACTTCTGAATTAGAGAATTACAAAAGGTTATTTTTAGACTTTTATTCTGCTGGAATTAATTTTCCAGAGCTGCTTTTTTTTGTTGTTGTTTTGGTAGACTTCTGGCTGGCTTCTACTGATCAAAACAGTATGCTATAGGGAGGACTTTTTTGCTTGGCATGGTTGTCTGGGAACTTTAAAGCATTGCAGTGGCTGTTTGGTAATGCTGTATTCCTTGTAGAATTTTCTAAAATATCTCTTATGTCATTTCATTCTTGCAGAAGTGGTGCATTCTAACTGCTCAGGTTTAAATAATATGTTATCAGATTCAAAAGCCTACTGTCCTTAGATGATCAGAGTGAACTACTTCATTTTCAGTATGTGAGACAATGAAACATTTTGTAATAGAAACTTAAATCTCCTGCCTCTGGAATGAAATGACCTTGCACGGTACAAGATTTACATTTAAGCCAATGGGCACTAAAACCTGCTATATACAGTTTTGTATTTCCAACTAGCTGTAACTCCATTTTGTAAAATCAAAATGGAAATTGTATTCTGAACGCTTTTATTTTAGGAGATTTAAATATAGTCATATAAATAAAACTATTACATGTCAGAGAAAGAGATTTGAAGAGTAATATGTTGGAGGGAGTGAGGATGTGTGGAAATTGTCAGAGGGAAAGGGTTCTTCAGCTGCCACTGGGATATTCCTGAAATGTGAAACAGAAACAGGGAGATGGAGATGAGTAGAAGTTTGAAATTAGAAAACAGCTGGAAAGTGTTCCAAGTGGGCTACTCTCATGACAGTCTGTGGCCCTCAAAGCAGCTGCAGGGCTCTGTTACAGCACAGTGCAAGGATTTTAAAGAAAAAAAAGGTCTTTTCTTTCTAGATAATATTCTTTGGCAGTGATAGTAACTGTTCTCTCATATGCTAAAGGGCAGATTGAGTACCTTCCTTTGCATATTTTCTGACTTGTTTGGGCCGCCAAGGTGTGATTGACATATAAATGTGATTTGAAACTTGGTGCATAACTACACCAGGGTTACTGGTGGGGATGGGGAGGACGAGCTGTTGTGATGCAGTCTTGAAGTGTGTACTTGGGAAAGTGGCTGTTTGGAATACAAAGTTAGTTCAAAATCATGCTGCTGTACCAAACCAGAATACCAGGAAGTTTTGCTCCAGGAAGGAGGAAAAGTTGGTTTCCCTTGGGACTCTGTTCTGCAACCCACATCTCAGCTGCTGTTTCCCATCAGCTCTGCCTGTTTCCCCAGCACTGGCGGTTACTGGCTGTGTCCTGGGTGGGCTGGGAAAGCAACAGAGAGCTGTGCATGCCTGGATGTGGGTATGCTGTCCTTGTGGTTCTTTAGGGTAGGGCTGGAATTACCACTGCAATCCTGGGAGGGAAGGAGAAGGATGTGTAATGGGAAACAAAATAATTCATGTGTTTCTTCTGTGCCTGCCATGAGCATTGTAGAAATGTCATGTACTTGGGAATTAAACTGATCTTTCCATCAGTCTTTGAGATATCAACTTTTTTTAAGGTTATTGGAGGAGTAGGGGCAAGTGTGGACAGACAGTGCTTGTGGATGTCATGACTCTGAGGCATCATCCTATTTATAGTTTTGGTGTAGAAACTAATGCTCAGTTTAATTATAGTGTTAGAGCTTTTGTAATTTAAAGAATTTTAAAGAAGCTCTTTTGCTTTGATAGGACAGAAGATAAAGGCAGTTTATGCTTAACGTAATGCTAGAAATTAAAGGTGTTAGGTGTGTTACATTTTACAGTGAAATGACTTCAGGTTCTGGAAGTCAAAGGAAGCATAGTGGGCCCTTGTTGGTTGACCAAAGGAACTCACTTAATCTTGGACTTTTGGCATCCAAAGTAAAATTAAAATTTGATTCACAAAATTAGTCTTTCAAAATTAAGTTATTTGAATAGAAATTGGGACATCCACACATGAGACTACTTGGAAATGAATGCCAGAGTGTAACGTTTTGCTTTCCTGTAATCTGGGTCAATGTTCAAGAATAGATAAATCCTTGTAAACAAACTTGAACGTGTTCGTATTTCATCTCAGCAAATTAAATTCTCGATAGTTCCATGGAACTACAATATATACTAATTTTTTTACTATTCTTCAATAAAAAGTAAAATGTGAAGATGAAATTTAATGAGGATACAGTAAAACTCTAAGTGTAGCTTGGGGTCTACTGCCAACCTTTATACATCTTTATTTCTACAGAACTTCTCTTATTAAACTAATGCTGCAGTTTTACAGTTTAGAAAGAGTTGTGACGTGTGTGATCAAAACCAGGGATGGTGGGATGATGTATGACTATCCATTATTAACCATTTATGAAAAATAGTGAAACACATCTACAGCAGAAAAGGTGAGAAAAAGGCTATTAAAAAGTGACCTTGGTTCAAAGGCAAAACATAAGCAATTTCAGTGATCAGTGCAAGTGGGGACCTGGTTTAAAACACCATTCAGATGACAATTTTTAGGCATCTATAAAGTAAAAATTGAAGAAAGATATTGATTTTCCTGTAAGACTTCATGAAGATCACCATTTCTCACACACTTAATGTGTTGAAATATTTTAACTGGAAACAATACAATCTTGATAGGCATACTTTTCTCTAATAAAAGTTTTTATTGTGATTGCTTTATTAATTAACTGAGCCTATGGCATCTTTGGGGAACATTCCCTAACTTTAAAGTCTGCTTAACTGCAGATGGAAGTGGCCTTTATGAAAGGAAGAGGCAGTTATTGTTAATATGTGATGATGAAGTTATGTTAATATATATGTTAATATGTGATGATGTCGAAAAGCTTTGTCTCAGCTGAGAGAAGGAAGACATTTGTTTTTCTGCAGTATTTGTTGCATTTTTTTCTTTCCTATATCCAGTTTGGTTTTTCAGCAATAACATTTTAGAAGTTTTTACAAATAATGGCCACCTTCGCATCAAATTGTGAATTCCAAGGTGGATAGAAACCGTTCTCTTGGCTTACTTGTGAATCTCGGGAAATCCAGCTGCTGTTAGGTAATGCTTTGTATGCTGTGAGAGATACCATCCTTTTGATGGGGAGCAAACAACAGATCCCTGCAGTGCATGACTGCTAAAACATTACTGAGCTAGCAAAATTCAGAGTCTAATGTCCTGGGCCTGATTTCAGCATTTCCGTTTATTGAAACTGTAGCACAGGTAACCATTTCTGCTATACAATCACACTGGATTTCCTGCCTAAAACTACACATTTCTAAGGAAGACAGAGACTGTAACATAGTTCGTAGTTACTAAAAAAAAAATTTCATGTGTGCTTATTTTATGAACTAAATGTTTTCTTTTTGTCTGCTATACTTGTGCAAGTTCTCATTAAGGGAATAATGATTTTTGGTGCCTCTCTTGGCTGGGAAGTGTAACACATTAGTCTAAACTTCAGCTGTGTTTAAGCAGCATTCATTTTCCTAAGATGACTGTGCTGTTTCTAGTGTGTTGTTTTTCCCAACGTGTCTGGCCAGGTGCTATGTAACCTGTCTCAGGGGCAGCTGTACCCTAAGAAGGCATTTTGGGCTCAGTGACCAGCCCACCTTGTATAACCATTCCCAGCCCCTTGATCTAAGCAATGAAAGAGCCTGATTTACCTGTACTTTGGCTCCACTGACAGAACCCAGTTTCCGCCTGTCACTGTGGAAGCTCTGGCACAAAAAAGCATCTGAGAAGCTTTTCCTGTAGCTCCTGGGCACTGGCAACTCAAAACTAGTCGTTTTTTTTAAACTTGGATTTATGTGTCTTTAGGGGTAAGATTGTGAAGTAAAAGTTAAAGCACAGAATCTTATCCAAATAGCTGCTTATATTTTAATTTTTTTCTTAGTGATTTGGAATAGTCAGCCTATCCTGGTTAAGGAAGGACTGCTGCTCTCCATTCCTGACTGCTTCAGTGCATTAGCTGGCAATAGTTCCCTTGTCTTGCTATTTTGACTTGAATAGGTTAATTTCCTTTGACCTCACTGGTTATGAAAGTGGCCTTCCTCTTTTGATTTTATTTTCTCTCTCTATTTTTTCCCCTTTCTTTAATTTCTGGGAGAAATGTAGCCTGCCTGGCTACTGGGATCTATCCATGTGTTTTTATATTAATGATTCTGCTAAAATTTCTTTGCAGGCTTTCACTATTTCAATGTACACACATGCCTGGTCTGCTTTAGCCCTGAACTACTTCTCACACAGGCAGTCTGAGCACCCTGCACATTTGGAAAGAAATATTAAATAGGACTTCTACAACACTGTGTGCCAAAAGGGTCTGTGTGGCTAAATCCTTTTCATGTATAATGTACACATGTTAACGGGATGAGAGGACACTGTCACTTTAAAATTAGATACTAGCTTGTAGCAGAGGAAACAAATTCCCATGGTTGTTACCTAGAAATGCACTAATTGGGAATGAATGCATTGTGTGGAATAAATAACACAAAGGCAGCTTGATAACTAACACCTGTCTGGTGGTGCATTAGGGTATTATGCTGGAAGGTTTTTGAAGAAATAGGGCACATAACTTTCCGTGGCTACACTTTGTACTTCAGGTAAGTCTAATGCAAATGAGGGAAAAATTGGTGACATTAGACTAATAGCACTACTTAGTTTGTAATATTCTCTACTTAATAATGACTCTGTACTTAAAATTTTCAATTGAAGGGTAAAAACAATTCACTCCACAGGAGGCCTCATGCTTTTTGTGTTTCCTGTTTTCCTAAAGTGAATATTCAGACTAAGACAAATCAGGGAGTATAATGAAACAAGATGAGCATCTAATGCCACTTACCTCCAGGGAAGGGTCATTCTATGGCATAGCATAAAGAAGCAGTTACAAACAGAGGATTCTTGAAATCACAGACAAATCAACATGCTGTATAATTCAAACACAGGCAAATTTAGAGGAAATGCCTTCTGTACAGTGAGACTCATACCTAGAATAATTCTTGTCCCATAGGTCTTCCAGTCATCTTAGGTGGAAATTAAGGCCAGTACTAGGACTGATCTTTGTTTTGTCCAAATGAGACTGCCAACATGTCCAGCTCCCACTACCTCAATGGTATGAGGAAAGCCAAGAGAACTCAGTATTTACTTATTATTTCAATCTCAAGTCAGACATTGTAATAATCAACAGTGATGAACAGAAGCATAGGCCATGTGGCTACTACTTGATAATCTAGATTGAAGTAAAATAAATTTCTAAACTATATCAACTCCCGCTGAATAAATGACTAAGGCTCAAATATACATCCTGCCTTTGCAGTGATAAAATGGCAGCACTCCTGGTTGCCTTTCCATTTGTGATTTGTCCATACCAATGACAAACACTTTTTAGCTGAGTGCACTGCTTATGGTGCAGGTTCCTGTCAGGGTGGATTTGATTCATTTTGCCTTATTGCACCAAAGTTTAAATCATGTCATTTCTATCCGTGGCTACATGTGGTTGATTTGTGGTACATGTCTAACTGGTGAATGCATAACACAAGATTGATTACGATAGCATTTCTAAGAGTGTAATGATAACTTTTTATGGCTTTCAACTCTGTCATTGTGCTGGTGTCATGCTGTTCTGAAATGAAAGGCAGTTTGGGATCTCATGTTATACATGTCATACTACGAAGGAAAAGAAGGTAGGTAGAGTAGCAATATTCAAAAGAACTGGGAGGAAATGACATTTATTCATTAGGTTTGTCTATAATGTAAAAACTGTCAAAGTATACAGATGTTTCGTAACACCCTCTAGAAAAGAACATACTTGAGATAGCTCCACAAATGGAACTGTATAACAGCTGAAAAGGAGTAAACTGAAACCTGCATTTCAGTGTTAATGAAATATTAAAGGTACTCAGGGGTTTTAAGTATCTGGATTTTGAAAGGTTAGTTTTCATGTTGACTTTAATTTGACTACATGAAGTGTGTTGCATTCACTGTGACCATCTTTTCAGATACACAGTGGTTCCACTCTTAGAAGCCGTTAGTGATTTGGGCGTTCATTTAAAGGCATCAGAACTGATAGGATTCTTCCAAACCTCTTAGCTATATGGCCTGTGTGGGTTTTTTATGTTGGCAAAAGAGCTCACTGATACTTTTGAAGGTGCTTAAAACCTGTGTCAGCCACTATTCAGAATCTAAGTAGACAAAGGAAATACAGAATAAATGAAAATTAAAAGATACTACAGAAATTCAGTAGCAGATCTGGGAGTGTCTCTAATATTCTGGGTCCCTTAATGCCTCCTCTTCAGAAGCAATGAAATATTCTTGACTTATCCTTGGCTATGTTACATCTATTTTTTTTTTTTATTTCATTTGAATAATCTGACCAAAACAGAAAAAAATGTTTGCAAATTGTGGAATTTGGCTGTGGTCTGAGTCATGGGGAAAAGGCAGTGCTCGCTGCTGAAGGAAGTGACCTTGATGTCCTATATCTCGGAACCAAACAGGCTAAAGATGAATGCTCTATATCAGAAGAATCCTAAAAACATCTCTCTTCTAGAGCTGATCAGTAGCAGAAAGGTCTATAAAATGCATCTGACTGTAAATGGGCTCTAAATATTCAGGCGTCTTCCAGAATGAAGTTAAGGTCTCATGACCACTGGATGCTTTTGAAGTTGTATTTCCTATTTTGCATCTTCACATTTTTTCCTTTGTTTTCCACATATACAGTGGGGTTTTGTGGAGGACAGGCAGATTTTAGCTTGTGGCCACAGCATGTTTTATTACAACCACTGGTCATACCTTCTGTTTTCCTTTCATTCCAAAGCAGAGTGAATTATCTTCCCTGCTTAATAGTGATAGCTAAAACCATGGAAGTCCCTCTCCAAAAAGTGGACTAAATTCCAAACACTTTTGGACTAAAGGCAAACAGAATCCTCACTTTTATCAGGAACAGTGTGTCCCAGTAGCTAGTGACCGTCCTGGGCACTGCTGGGGCACCTCAAATCCTGGGGTCATTTTTGAGCCACTCACCATGAGACAGACATTGAGGTGCTGGAATATGTCCAGAGAAGGGCAGTGGAAGGGGAAGGGTCTGGAGCACAAGGAGTGGCTGGGGGGCGAGGGTTCAGCCTGGAGGAAAGGAGGTTCAGAGGACCTTATCATTCTCTACAACTCCCTGACAGGAGATTGCAGAGGTGTGGGTGAGGGTTGAGCTCTTCTCTCAAATAACAAGCAATAGCACAAGAGGAAATTGCCTCAGATTGCACTGGAAGGTTTAGATTGGATATTGGGAAAGAATTTCTTCCCCAAAGGGTGGTCAGGTATTGGCACACTCTGCCCAGGGATGTGATGGAGTCACTGTTCCTGGAGGGATTTAAAAGATGTGTAGATGTGGCACTTGGAACCATGGTTTAGCCTTGGCTGTGCCGAGTTAGTTAATGGTTGTCTTAATGATGTTGAGGTATTTTCCAAAACTGTTCTCCGAAACACAGGTGCTGTGGTTGATTAACTATGACAGGCAATGTGACTTTTCATAGGTCCCCGGTAAGCAGCAGGTACTGCATTAGCAGAATACTCAACAACTCTGTTTCTGATCAGCTTAGAGCTCCAAATAACAGCAAACCACATGGGGTAACAAGATATACCTTGTCAAAGATCATTCAAATGCAATGATCATGTTTTTACTCAGTGTTAACTGGGCCTTCTTGTTTGTATAACAGTGTTTGCAAGTACTACTCATAAGCTGGATAAGTTAATTAAGCTGTTCAAATAATGTGTAACAATACCTCAAATTAAAAGCAGATTTGATTTGTCCTAACAACTGTGTGAATGTATTAGGGACAGGATTGTCATGTCCTTTGAAAATGCAGTAATCAGAAAACCACACTGACCATGAATTGAGTGCTAGCAGCAGATATTATTGTTTGGACCTAATTGCCGGTTGGTATATAAATATGTGTGAATATATACATATAATCTTACACCCCAGGCATTTAAATGGAGTCTAGTTTGATGTGTTCTAACATGGTTTCTACTGGCCTCTTTCTAGTTGTTTCCTTAACTTAACAAAATGTTTACTGAAATTTGCTCCCTGCTATTCGTAGGGTTTTCCAATAACAAGTGTTTAAGAAAGTTGTGCTTGTGCAATTTTCAGTTCTTGTACGTACACGTTATCTTCTACTGTAGTCAGTATGTAGATGTTCCCTCAGTTGAAACTTGGTTTTTAAAAGAGAAGGGAATCAGTAAAACCTAACTTTTTCGTGGAGTGGTTTGTACTGATAGGCCAATTAAATAATTTGCTGTTCTGAACATAAATATATAGGAAGTAGATAGGAATTTTGTGGCAGTGAAGTATACCCAAACCATTTATCAAGCTGCAAAGAAAAACATTTGCAAGTACTGACCTAAATCTTGTCTAGCTTGTGTCTCCCATCTTCTACCAAAGACTTTGAGTCTGGTCAAGGTGGGCTGTGAGTGCCCACTTGGCAAACTCTCATCTTTACATGTAGAGTACGCATTGCCTCTGAGGCATTACATAGACCTTTTATTCCTGAAATCTGAAGCCAAGAAGTCCTCCAAAACTACAGAAAATCACTTTTTGACAGTTCACATTGTTTGAAAGTTAAACATAGAGTCAAATGGGAAGGTTGGGCAGTGAGGGCTGGATTGTGAACAATTATATTGTTCCAGGGAGATCTGAGGATTGATGCTTGGATTTGATTAAATCTGTTCACTCATCCCAAGGAAAAGTAAATTCTACTTGCCCAAATTTTTTATCTTATGGACCACGTGCTTTGCATTACATACTCTCTCTAGTCATTGGGAGATAAATCTGTGTGACAGAGGGTCTTTAAAACGTATGATAGTTGCAATAGGAAGTGAAAAAGCCAAGAGGGGGAATAGGGAAGGGAGTCAGACTTGATGATGTTTTTTTATTTGTGTGCAAAGTGAAAATACGTTGAGGAGCACCCCACGCGGCAAAAATCATAGATCAGCTTTGCAAATATCTGTGTGATCTTTTATGCATCTTTCAAGTCTTGTGTGTAGTGTTTGCATACCTGCCTCTCCTGCAGGTCCCTTCACTAGAATGCTGTAATTGCACA
Organism: Calyptomena viridis; assembly: GCA_013390005.1. Lineage (NCBI taxonomy): Eukaryota > Metazoa > Chordata > Aves > Passeriformes > Eurylaimidae > Calyptomena > Calyptomena viridis. The sequence goes on from WEIV01004345.1 coordinate 65,685, forward strand.
CTTGAGGACTGATGGTTTGTAGCTCTCTCCAGAATCGCTTCATTGGACACTTCAGCAACTTCAGCTGCTCTTCTCTAATTACTAAAACCACTAGAAGGAGAGTGGGAGGAGCCCCTGAATTTCAGCTGAAGAGCTAGTCTACTTCAGGCTAAGCATCACTTCACTGGAAATCTGGTAGGGGTTTTTTGTAAAAATAGATGGCAGGAAAACTTTCCCTTAGTAAATGCAACACTTTTTGGTCCTATTTTTACTGTGAAAGTTGTTAGGAAATTGAGTTCAGAGTACTGTGGACACAGTTCAGACGTTTTGAACCCTAACGTACCTGATTTACTGAAGGAGAATAATGAAGCAGAATAGCCTTAACTGCTGGAATAGTTTCACTCTATTGAATTGCATCAGTTTTAGACAACTAGATTTGAACTGTGACATGTGAGCTGGGATGCTGCAGGTAGCACGTCTGTGTGCACAGCACAGCCCATTTCTTCATCCTGCCTTTCCTTCTGAACCTTTCTACCTTAGAATTCAACACAAGCTTCTTTCTCACCACTAAGAATGAATTTTGGTAATTCTGAGATGTCTAGACATCTGAACTCCAAGCTACCCAAATCTGAGGTGTATCTTTTTGGAATTTTCATTATCCATATCTCACACAATCTATGTGATCATGTAGCAGTTTTTCTCCAATAAAATTTTAAGTTGTAAGAAAGTACCAGAGAATTTGCAGTGGTTCTAGGAGGAATAGGAGAACTAGTTCAGGCAAAATAAAATTCAATTCAAGCGTGGGTAGGTTTATGGGATTGTAGGGTTTTAGTTTTATTCTCACACTCCTCTGTAATTCCTAATTTTGGACAGAACAGATGGACTGAAATTCTCTCTTTTCTCTAGTTTCCCTTCTGGGAGAAAACACGTTTGCAGGGACAGATTCACTGGTATAATTGAAGCAGGGAACAGGTCTGCTGCATTTCTGACTAGCTCAAATCCAGAATAAAACAAGAAAATGAGCTTTCACATTTTATTTTAGCTAAAGAAAAAAATGTAACCCATTAAATAAAAAGTCAAACAAGATGGGTATAAGGATCAAGTCATTAGGCAAAAGGGAATTATACAGATGGGTTGAATAACGTTGGATAAAGCAAAGAGGAGCTCTCCTCTGAGGTGCCTGAGAAATTTTGTGCTGGTGATGTGCCTGCATCCCAGATGAGATGAAAATGTATAGATCTGGGTTTGCCTGAGCTCTGATTAAGTGAGTGCAGGGTAATCCTTGTTGATCCAGGAATCTTCTTGTGCAGCTTCTGCACCCACACAGTGACTCAAATTCAGGTTCAGGGAAGCACAGTAACTACTGCATCCACGGATGGATTGACCCTACTCTCCAAGGGATGTATTGACTGTACCATGCACGTTCAGCTCTATTAAACATGGAACAAAGCAACATCAGTTAATCCAGGAACAGAATCCTGGTAGGTGAAGCTGCAGAGCTGATGTCTCGAAGATGCCAAAGAAGCTGTGATGTAACACAAGTTAGGGCTGCAGACCTTCACTAGCCCTGCTGGGACATTCAGCCTCACAGAGATCTCTGACTTGGTGAGTTGGCCACACCGCCAACTGTGACAGCCGGGATTAATTTGTGGCTGGTGACAACAAAGACTAAGTCAACCTCAAAATGTTTTCACCAGAGACACCTAGTTTCTGTGAGAATCTTCTTGGTGACTTAGGCAAAGTCAAATGTTTAGCTTTTATAATACACTTGTGCAAACACTTGGAAGTGAAATATTTTGGAGGACATCTAGACAAACCAAGCTGGGCTCAGGAATTCTCTCCTGAGCTGAATATAGCTGGAGACTGAGAAAGGACTCAAAGCAAGTGTTAGACAAGCTGATACTGCTCCTGTTCCTGCCTGGCTGTCTGCTTAGAGCTGGCATGGGAGACAGGAGGCTTGATGAACAGGTCTTGATGAACCCTTGTCTGAACCAATATGATATGTCTTTGCTCACTCTGTGGCACATAATGCACTACAAAGTTGAAGAGGATCCACAACTCTTAAAGGCAAACTTCTCCCAACTGCTGGATTTAAATTCTAATAAGTACCCATATTTGGCAAAGAATGGAATAATTATTATATACTGACTCTACTATGTAAGAAAATTATTTAATAACCCCTTTAATGTCTATACTTAAACGCTTGCCAGCTGGCTCGGTTACTGCAGGGAAGAGAGGCTACTCTATTCCTTTAACAACTTGTTTTCAATCAAGCAAGCTACATTTTTGCAAGATCAATATGAGATGAAGAGAAAATATTTGATTACCTCAGGAGCTGTCAGTGTCTGATATTTTTCTAAGCTGACATAAATAACATCTGGGGCAGCAAATGTACATACTTCTGCTTTCTATTTTCTAACATTTTTCATGGAATGAAACTTAGCTTGAAATTGAAACAATAAGAGTTAGAATTCTGGAAAAGCACCACTTCAATTTGCAGCAGAGAAACAACTGAGGCTGCCAGCTGGAATGAAGTTTCCCAGCACACAGAAGGCAGAGAGCATGTGTAGCATCATGTAAAGTACAGTGAAACTTGCTTGTAAATCACACTGCCTTTTAAAATTCCAGTCCTTCTCTCTGGCAAAGCGGTATGCTGCTGAAGTATTACCCCATGCCTGAAATTATAGTACCTAAAAATATTCTTGTCCTGTGGAAGAAGCTGTGAGAAAGCTGAACCAGTCAAATTGCCTAGGAATAAACAGGTCATGCTGGAGATCTGGGGTGGATGCTGCAGTCATTTTTGCACCTTGCTTGTGCCCTATCTAGGCAACAACTCTAAAATTTCCAGGTTCTTTAAATATCAGGTGTTATTACTAAATCTGAAATGGCTTTGTGAAAGGTCACTATATTCACACCTGCTATACAGGTGGTTATACTTGGTAAGTCTCAGAGCAGGAACAACAAGAATACATCCTACGATTTCTATTCTGTGCTCTGAAAGTGCCTTTAAAATGCAGCAGTGTTCCCTACCTAGCAATTGTCCCCAGCAACCTCTCGAGATCTGAGCTATTAACTACCTGTGAATGAGTACATGTGCTGTGGCCTTTAACCTCATTTTGGGTTATCATTTCTGATGTTTCTTTCAATAACTTTGCCAGATCCTTTTCTTTTTTTTTTTTTCTTCTGCTCAGTTTTTTTTTTTTTTTTTTTAACTGCCCCTGAGATTTTTTTTTTTTTTCCAGAGCTATGTCTCACACTTTTGGGCCGTATCCCCAGGATAGAAATACTTACCTTTTCTTTCATATCTCATGTGCAATTTGTTGGCTTTGACAATTCCTTTCATTCTGAAAAATATTGCTTTAGAGAAATCAGTTTTAAAACCCAGCAGCAACTGAGACTATTTTTGTCTGTAGCCATTCCAAAGAAATACCAGTTGCCAACTTGTCTGGAATGCTGCAACAGTAATCAGCACCTCCAGGTAATGGCTTCTGACATGCTTTTGTACAAAATGTTGCTGAAAACTCACGATCTAGCTCCTCTTTTTAGGCAAACAAAGAAAAACGCTGGGGGAGAGAAAAGATGAAAGCATTTGCTCTCCTCCCTCTTGGAATAAGGGTTGTGAAAAGGGTTGAGGAGATGTCAATGTGGGATCCTGAACTTGCTGAGGATGAGCAAAGGGATACCGTTGTCATGTTTCTCCAAAGGAGCTGTCACCTTACATTAGGATGTGGTGCCATGGCAAATTGCCACCCCCCACATGGGCATACTTTGAAGTGGGCAAACCAGAAGTGATTCAACTTCCCAGTCACACCAGCTTGGATAATGCCATGGAGGGGGAAAAGAGAAAGAAGCTTACTTGTCAAAGTTAAGAGAATAAATTAAAAATTAACTAAACCTTTCCCATCTGCTGTGCCAGTAACTTTAAAACTGACCTAGTGGCTTGTAACCTTCTTTTTTTGTTTGTTTGTTGGGGGTTTTTTGTCAGGCTTTTGAGTGACAGTTTTAAAATAACCTTTAAAATTCAGTTTGTGCATGGATGAAGTCAACTTTTCTCCTTGCTTGCAAGAAGAAGGCACCCGAGGGAGATGGAGCACATGTGCCAGTGTTATGCCTACAGTAACCTGGGGAAAAGGGGTGATTACTGACCCTACATAACATGAAGGCCAGCTTCCCTAGATGCTGTGGATTGTAGGGAGCTTTGGAAGTAATGCTCCCTCTTAATTTTCATGGGAAAAAGTTTTGGCCCCAAGAGTCTCACAGCTTGAAATTGAAGATACTTGGCCCACATTCAGCAATATCTGGCACAAGGAGGTCAGCTTCATTTTTTGTCTATTATTGTATAATGACTAGACATAATCTCTACTCAAACAAGGCATTAATCAAATTAATCAAATTAATGTATTGTAGTGATGCCCATTACTATATTGAAGGATACCCAGAGACATGGCAGGAGATGATGACCCCCAGACTTTCATGTGCTTAGACTGTGAGAGTATAAAAGCCCAGGGGTTTCTTTGTTCTGGGTCCCTCCTCAGAGGCACCAGCTTGAGCTGCTAGTTAGTCATTGCACCAAGATTAAATTATTTTAATAATGGAGATGTCTGAGAATTTGCTAAGGGAAACCTGGGGCCGAGCCTGTAAGGAAACCTGGTCTGACTCTGAGTGTGTAGCTGTGAAGGGCTTTGCTCCCGGCTCAGGTGGTGCAAGAATGACTGACAGTGGCTCCTGGATGGTCATACAGAGAAGTTTCCTAACACCAACAGAGAAGGAAACCTTCAAGTCTTCTTGACTGCTTCAGCACAAGTGCTGCAAACACAAATGGCTCAGTCTAGGACCAAGGACTGTCTGCTACCCAGGACATCAGATAGGAACATGAAGTGATTTTTGACAGTGCTATGTAATGTCTGACTGTATAAACTGGATTTGCACCATTGTTAAGTAGCTTGTGATTTTCAAATGAATTTCTAATTCAAAGTTTTTCTACACCAAAAACTTTCTTGAGAGATTAAGCTAGGTTTCCAGGGGAGAAATCTATATGGCCACCAAAATAATGTATTAGAATAAACTGAACCTATTTAGGAGCTTGCTTGGTAACAATAGATCAAACTAATAATGTTCATTATGTCCCAGCCCCAGCAAGAAGTTTTGCCAAGACGAACCAATGCTTTCACAAAATTCAGCTGCTAAAGAGCTGTACTTGGATTTAACACTGCAAGAAGAGGAGTAATTTTTCAGTAGTTGTCTGGGTCTCTTTTGTGGCACTCTGCTGTATGTAGGATGGAAAAGGCTGCCTCTGAGGTGACAGCATTTGGTTTATAGTGAAAATATAAAATTAGTTTACCTTTCCTTTCCTAGATTCTATATGTTTTGTGGTTTTCTGTACTTACAGCACAGCTGTGGAATCTTTTGCATCTTTGCAGCCTTCCATTTGATTCTTCAGTGTGTTTAGCTGTTGCTTGGTCCTCACTGCTATTCGCACAATGAAATGCACTTAAACGTGCAGTTTGTTACTGTTAATAAAAACTCAAGCATTCCACTTTTTTATCTAACACTGATGTTCAGGTATCAGATGTCTGTGGATGTTTAAAATTGAGTATGGTTATAAGTCTTAGGAAATGGGTATGGAAATACCATATGCAGCAAGAATGTGATTTGTCTTATCTGTTTACATAAATGCGTTAATATCAGGGGAAAATCATAGCATTTTATGAGTTTAAATTAATTCTTTCTGCCTCATTAAATAAACCTTTATAATGTTCTTTTATTCACCTTTTTTTTTTTTTCCTCCTTAGGTTCAAGAACCAACCATGCTCTGGCCAAATCTCTACCAAGCCAAGCAAAAGCTTTCTTTTTATCCTTCACTGATACTATAATGCTTTAACAGGACCAGTGTAAAACCCTTCTTCTACCCTTGCCACCTGACATTTTAGAACTAGGATTTATCTATGAATGTTTATTCTCCTTTAGCCTCCATTTTAACAGTGTAAATATTTGACTTCACAGCTCTGAAGTTAGTATAAACTTCATAGTAAAAATTTGGCTTAATTAAAACATCAAAATACCTGTCAGTTTTGTGTATGTACAAGAGGATGGATCAGAATTAGCTACCTAAAAATGATGCTACTTTTTATTCCTTTTGGCAGAAGGGCTTTCAAAGGTGAATTTTGTGGAAGTATTTGTTTAAAATTAGATAATGAGAAGGAAAGCTTATATTCCTCTAAATACAGAAAGTTAGGCCTTATCCTAAAACTTCTTTAAATGTACTTTCTATTTTTAGGACGTTTTTATGTCTGCAATCATCTGAGAGCACAAAAAAAATCCCAGAGGTGAATCCAAATGAAACAAGGATACAACCAGTTTGCTTGCCGTATAAATTTTCCCTTTGCAGTGGTAATTGCTTAAAGATGTGGAAAAAGAGATCATCTTAAACTTGCTGAAAGTAGAAAATAAATTTATAGAGAAAAGTACATTTATTACTTTGATCCACAACAGTTGTGTTTGATATTATGGCTAAATTTAACAGTTGTCCTGGAAAATTATATATATGTATACATATATTTTTTTTTTCAGTTAAAGACTATATAGGACAATTTGCTGAGGGGCTGAATGTTCCATCACAGGATGAGATGTTTGTAAGATCTGGGTAAGCAGAACTGGATTGCAAACAGCAGCACTTCAGGTTTTGTACAATGCAATACCAGGTGCAGCTTGATTTCATAAAACAATAACCCCTGGCTGATGGAGTGTAATATGGCACATCTTCAAGAATAAATGAGACAAAATATTCCAATTACCCACTAATCTTACTTCTTTCTATCTTGAGCCAAGCGTTTGCCTCAATTGTTCAGCAACAAATTACCCCAGCAGCAGAGAACTACCACGGAGGATAACAAAGTGGCGTCTGCTCAGGGAGATTAACTGGTGATCGGATTCTCATATTAAGTTCTTGAAGGAAAAAAAAACCAAACTAATTCACAGCAGATGAGACACTGATGTCTTGCTCTTTGTCTTCAGAGGAACCTTCTGTGCTGTGTTCACAAGGATTTTTTTGGAAGCTGCTTTTTTGAAGATTTGTGTGTGCCTTCTGCACAACACATGCTTAAAAAAAAAAGTCAAACTTACAGAAGCAGTTTTATGGGGGCTGGAAAAATTTTAGGAATGTTGAGCTGTCATCATTAATGCCTGTATTCAGCACCTCTGAGGGATTTAATTAATGATTTGTCATTAACTCTTTCACATATGCATAACAATGTGTTTCTTTTCTATTCTTCTGTATTGTGTTAAAACTGATACCGATTTTGGCCTGCATGCTGCAGAGGGGGATTTATAAAGAGGCCAAACTGAACTGTAGAGAGACAAGCAATGAATATACTAGTTTAAACCATGCTGAATCTACATCTATTATTGTGTTGAAGTTTTAGTGAACTATATTAATGTCTTTGCTGCAGTTGGATTTACTCCCTTTTACTTTGAACTTTGGTATTTCCCCTTCCCTAATATTTATATTAAAGGGGAATATTTATAGCTCTATAAATATTTTTATGTAGCTGCTCTAGTGACAGCCTTTCTGCGTGCTCTTCAGTCAGAGCCTGGGGTCCCTTGCAGTCATCCACAGCTACACCTGGGGCTTGGGTGGATATGTAATTCCTCATTTGCTTCAAGCTGATGTTGTTGATGCAAACAGGCCCATTACAGAGTCTCAAATGCTTCACAATCAAGTACAAATTACAGCAATGATCAATTAATTTGTACATATTTTCTACAACTTAAAAAGTTGGAAACTACCACTTGACACAATGTGTGTATTTTAGACTATGAAGATCTGCTGCAATTTTAAATGTGTCAAACCACTGCATTGGAATGGCAGATGGCAGAACAAATTCAGCCAAGATTTTCATTGAGTGGCTAGTGGTCGTTGTTTGGAGAAATTTGGGATTTAACTTACCATGTTATCTCAGTATAACACTTTACCTGTGTCTTCTCTATTATTAAACACCCAGATCTAGGTTAACTGAGCTGCTTTGCAACTGCAGGCTGTTAAAGGCAGTTCCTGACATCAGCTCTTTCCTTCTCTTTCAAAAATATTCTCTTGAGAAGACCAAGCAGTATTTAAAACAAAACCCAGCAACCTTACATGGTCCTGAGTTATTCCTGGGATGGCCCAAACCATGACTCCTGATGAATCTCTGTCTGCTTGCCCCTTAGTTTAAAAATACAGGTTTTGTTGACTTCGTTTCAGATTGTACTGAGCAGCACTTCTAAATCCCTTCAGTTAACAGGTGCTAAAAGTCTGAGGTTAGCTGGAAAACGACAGCAACACTATAGAACACTGGAAAAGACTTAAAACTTTCAGAATATTAAAAGAAGCTCAGAACGACGGGGCTTTGCAGAATTGTGGCATTTGACTGTGCTTAGGGGGTGGCTGTTAAATAATTGTGAGAGTAACAAGCAAAAGGGTGGCTTCTGTTTGTTTAAGAGGGTGGGACTATTGTGTTGCTGCTGCTTAGGGCATGAGTAGCTTCAATAGGTAGAAAGTAAAAATAGAATGCAAGTTCAAAGATGCAGCTGAAAATCAAACCTTGGGAGAACCAGTGTAACCAGCACTTGATGAAGTGCTGGGTCTCCTTGGGAGTGGTGCATGAATTGCCTTTAGCTGCAAATCATGGTGAAAAGGCTTGGTTGCTCCAAAACAGCAATCCAGAGAATGACTTTGCTGTTCCTTTCCTCCTGCACTGTGAGTAACAGTGTCCGCTCATGTTGCTATTTTGGCTCCAGCTGAGATGTGCACGGATAGTAAGTCCATTGCCTCCTGTACAGATTGTCTGTAACACTATAAACTAAATTATGAAGGTGTTTGCCAACGCTTTGGATTCTCAAAATGCTCATCTATCCTTGAGACATTTGCAATCAGCCCACTGCTGTAGACTTGGCCAGCCAGGCTGCTTGGCAAATAGGAAGGCAATCTCATATGGATGGTTTGATTTAACATACTTTCTCAGAAACACAGGTGACTGTTCATTTAGCTAGTGACATATTAAGGCTGATATTTCAACAGGTTGTTTTATTTTGGAATTTTCTTTTTTTTTTTTTTTTTTACATTTCTGGTGGAATTTAAAGTTGACTATTTTTGTAAGTTATGGCAAAACTCTGTGTACTCACTTTGCAAACTGTTCCACCAATCCACATTCATGTAAATGCATATCTCTTACATTAATGAGTCTAAAAGACTCTTGCTTGCTTTCTACATTCTTTTAAATATGACTTTAGGGGAAAAAAACCAAAACAAAACAATTTGTTTCCATGCTTCCTGACAGGAAATTCTTTCAAATTTGAGCTTTCCACCCAATCTCCTGGAGTATAGATGCTCCTCTGCCGAGCACTTCTAGTGGATAATTCTCACAAGGAAGATATTCTTATGATGGTTCCAAGTAGGTCTTTGTGCATTTTATTGAAAACAGTCCTGAATCTCATAATACTGACAAGGTATGGCCAGAGCTGTATGTGGGCAGATCCAGCACTCACGAGTTTGGACAATATAGTGTTCTGTGTCATCATATGGCCAAGAATTACTGACTCTTGCTTCATGGCCTTTTCTGTATCCAGGTTGTCTTCACATGGTAAAATTTAGCATGCATCTTCGAGTCTTTGACTGGGTGACAAAAGTGTGAGAGCCAGGCCCTAAATGCAAGAGATTGCGCTTACTAGAGCTAGAAACATTCAGTAGTGCTTCTCTTTGTTTCCTAATGGCAAGGCTTCAATATGCGTTTCTCCGGCCTCCTGAAATGCCATAGAAAAATGGGACAGAACAGGTATGCAACTCATTACTTTTGTACCTTACTGGATGTAGTAGTTTGACCCTAGCTGAATGCCAGGGACCCATTAAAGCCACTCTCTCACTCCCTCCTGCAAACAGATTGGGAGAGAAAATATAACAAAGGATTTAATGAGTTGAGATAAAGAGCGTAAGAAATCCCTCACCAATCACTGTCACAGACTCCAAGTGTGGATATTAAGAATTTATTACTAACAAGATCAGGGCCTAAGTATGAGAAGTACAGTAAGTCCTAAAGATGCCTTTCCCCCCACCCCCTCCTTCCAAGTTCTACCTACTTCCTCCCTCCCACCCCTGCGGTGCAGGAGACAGGGAATGGGGGTTATGGTCAGTTGTTATTTCTGCCACTGCTCGGAGAGAAGAGTCCTTCCCCTGCTTCCCATGGGGTCCCTGCCATGGGAGACAGTGCTTCATGATCTGCTCCAGTGTGAGTCCATCCCATAAGCAACAAGTTTTCACACACTGCTGCCACATAGGTCATTTTTCCATGGGTGCAGGCCTTCAGGCACAGGCTGCTCCAGTGTGGGTCACCCACAGGCCACAAGTCCTACCAGGAAAGTCCTACTCCAGCATGAGCTCCTTTCCCCATGAGTCAGCAGCTCCCTACCAGGACCCTGCTCCAACATGGGCCTCCCACAGGGTCACAGCTTCCTTACAGCATCCACCTGCTCTGGCGTGGGCTCCTTCATGGGCTGCAGGTGGATCTCTGCTCCCCTGTGCTCCTCCATGGGCTGCAGGGGAACCTCAACTCCGGCACCTGGAGCACCTCCTGCCGCTCCTTCTGCACTGACCTTGGTGTCTGCACTGTTGTTCACGTGTTCTCACTCTGCTCTTCTTTGGCAAACATCTTCACCTAACCTTCACTTTTTTTCTTCCTTCTTATATATGTTATTACAGAGGCCTGGCCTTGGCCAACGGTGCGTCCAACCTGGAGCCAGCTGGCATTGGTTCCGCCAGACATGGGAGAAGCTTCTGGAAGAAGCCTCCCCTACGTTCCCTCCACTGCCAAAACCTGGCCACAGAGAACTCAATACACTGAACTGCATAGACTTTATGTATCATGTGGGGGTTTTTTTACAGCATGTATTTCTTCAGTCATAAAGCTGTATTAATGCAACGTAGGTATATTGGAAAATAGGATGTAAAAGAATACGCAGTCCTAAAATTCCTAGAGGCCTTAAAAATGCATTACTTCTATATTTACAGCAAAGGAGAAGCCTTTCTGCTAATGCCCTGAAATGTGTGCCAGGTCTTCAGGGCATGCTACATAATGTGGCCCTAGGAAGAAATGCCCTACTTTCAAAGATGAGGAAGTAAAGACAATGAATTATAGAATTAGATGGTGGGGAAATACTGAAGGAGACATAAGAACTAATTGCACAGAGAGATGTTGCAAAATATTTCTAAACTTGTACGTGAGAGCAATAGAAGTGGAATCAAAATAATTTGCACATGCACATTAGATGTATTAACTATCTTCTTTCTTTATGTAACATGTCTAAATAATTAAAATGTGCTCTTTATGTAACTAAAAGAACATATTGCTTCAAACAAAGTTTAAGGGGTAAGGAAAAGTTTTGGAAAAAAAGAAAGATTTTTTAGCCCTTTAGCTGTAAAAATGACAGCCCAAGAATTATTTTGCTTATTCCATAACTGTTGGGGCCAAAATTGAGTGAGATGTGTATTGGAAAAGTCAAATGAAATTCGTGAGAGTTCTTCTGCTTCTTCCAAGCTTAAGTTGGGCTATGGCCATTATTAGTTTTGAGGAAAACTGTGTCTTCAGTATGTCGCATTTGCAGCACCCACTATGTGCAATGGAAATTTCCTTTCAGAGTCAGAAACCAGATCTCTGTTCAGATGCTTTTAAACAGTTTTAAATCCAATCTTTTTTTCAGTTTTTTGAATCCTTTTTTAATCTATTTTATCTTTTGTAATGAATCGGGAGCAGGTTAAAAATCAGTTCTGCCCAGGTTACACCTGGAAAAGGTGAGGTAACCTCCGGGCAGCAAATTAACTGAGGTGAGATGCAGGTGTGGGCAGTCACCAGTCACCTCCTTGGGGCAGTCGAATGCACCTGGTCAGTTCCCAGCCTCCAGTTCTCTGTGGACCATTGTGAAGAAAACATGTAGCAGCCATGGTACGTTTTGTTGGGTTTTCTTACACTTTGTTTCATGTCTGTTTACAGTTGTGTAGTGATGATGTTTTTGTACTATGGTGTTTATGTTGGAAATCATCAGAAGATATTAAGGGTTATTTTTTTTTTTAGATTAAATCATGATTTTCTGTGCTAGAAACAACCAAAGAGTTGGAAGTAGCAAGCTTATTTGTACCTCAGTAGTCAAGCAGAGGCACTGCAGAGCTCACATGTAGGACAACTTTTAGAAGTCTAGCAAAGCATCACTGTAGGAAGAGAATGTAACTTGTTATTATTTGATGCAATTAAGAACAATTTGGATAACTAATCAAAGCTTTTATTTGTTTGGCTTTTTTTTTTAACTGAGTCTTAATTTTGGGTTTTGAAGTTCTTTGTTAGTAATGTTAAAAGTGAAATGATGTTCTTTAGACATTTTCCCATTTCAGAAGCTCTCTTCTGTTTGTAGCTATATGATGTGGTGTTTCAAAGTACTCTTCTCCCTTCTTTGACAAATACCTCTTAATTTTATTTGGCACACAGTTAATATTTATTTTTGTCCCCCTAGAGATAAAGAATTTGCATGCTAGGTTTTTTGAGCTGTTTTGAAACAATATTTGTCTCGATAATTGGATGCGTTTATCCTGTTTTGTTGATGCTTTTTTTTTTAAATAAATGGGTTGCTCTTGTTCTTCAGTAAGCTCTGTCCCTTAAAGAGTTGTTTATTGGACTTAGCTTCTTAGCCTAAAATCCGCTACATATTACATGTTTATACCATAAGCTGTGTGGAAGGAAAACTACAGTATTATTCCATCTAGCCCATTAAATTCTTGCCTAAACGGGGTGTGTGCTGGGGACTATTTGTTCCCTTTTTAAAGCTATTTCAACACCTGGTATTTACTTAGGAAGCGTCAAGGGCTCATGGGGTTCTCAAATTGCTGCTCTTCTCTAATATTCTTTCTGTTGCTCTTTGGGTGAGCATGATGGACTGCTTTGTATGCCTGGGAAGCTTCATTTCTCACTAGGTAGAATCACGTGTTGACATCTCTCAGGGAGTCCCATATGCCAAGACACCTGATCCAGTCTTTAATGCCTACCAGATACATGTCAGGCCTGGAAGAACCTCTTTCAAACTCTCTCTCCTGTCACTATGCTATTTTTAAGAGATATCTTAGCAGCATGCAGAGAGGAAAATATAGGAGTATAAGCTCTTATGTATTCCTTTCAAGTAATAAATAAATAAATAATGCATTCCAGGCTGTGCTACCAGCAGATGTTTGTTGTTCCAGCTTTATGGTTCTAGAGGTAGTTAGTAAGCAAGTTCAAAAGTAGCTTTATGGTACTTCTGGGGAACAAAGGGGAAAAGAAAAAGATGCTGAGAACTATTGCTGTTTTCAGTTCTTGGAAGGAGACTTAAATAGTGAAGTTTTGGATGTTAGGAAGAGACAGGTGAAAGGGGAGTTAAAATTCTGAAATCATGGAATGACTTCGATGTAATGAGTAGACTTCAGTCTCAATGGTCTCTCTAGAAGATGAATTCTAGTCATTAATAACGAGGGTGTCTCTGTGTTATGATATACATTAATTTGTTTAGCTCATCTGATGAGCTGAAGATTGTTGTTGACTGACTTGTCTTCAGTGTCAGTATCTTCTGACTGCAATAATGTAATTTGTATTTCTCAATTATAAAGGAAGAAAGGCACTGATTGATAAACTGACCAGGATAACAGTCTCCTTATTATGGTTTATGAAGGTATTACATTAATTGGAAAGAGACCTACACCTGGATGTGCTCCGAGTCCAACCTTCAAACAGGGTAGTGAACAGGTACTGTTTTGGCAGAGGACAGCACTGTGCTTGTTTTTCTAGTAATACCTACTGGCCTATGTTGGGACCAGGGTCCCTTTGACACAGGGTTACACACAGTGAGTTGCTAGTATGACCCTGAAGAACTTCCACTACAATGAATCCCACCTGATATTTTCAAGCGTGATAAATATCTTTAAAAAATTTCTTGCGTAACTTTTGAATCAGCCGAATACTGATTTTCATTTAATTTTCATTTCAATGGCTTTGAAAGAAAGAAAACATTTTTTTTTTTCTAAATTCTAGAGGATTTACTTTCAAGTGCTCTTAATTCTAGTAGAATTGTTTTCTAGGATTGAGAAATAATGACATGGCTATATGCCATGTGCTGGATGTGTATCTCTGTATATGCACAAGCACTTTCAGTGTTATTATGGAACACTTTGTCAGCAGATATTGGTCACTAGTTGTATGTATAAAATAAAGGGATAACAAATAATTACAGGCATTCTGATACACCCTCCTATCTGCCACATCAGCCAACAATCGTTGCAAATGGGATTACGCAGTGATATAACAAATGTTGTTTGGTTTCTGTCCTCCAGCTGTAATCAAATAGGAGGAAAATAGCAAAAACACTCCCTCATGCATATGGCTTTTTACTCCATATTCTTTTTCTGTGATTGCTGTTTCACTTTTTTTAATGATTTCTTTTTTTCTTTAGCAGAGGATGAAAAATGTGTACGCTTTCTTGAAATGACAATTAATAAGCTGGAATTCAGCATTCTCTTATGTCAGTGTTTCCTGCAATTCTGCTTTAGGGAAGTAAACTTAGATCTATGAGAGTGCTCTTATTTTGACAGCATCTAAACTGATCCATACAGTTTACACAGAACCATTTGTTGTGATATCTGAGATAAACATTACAAAAAGTAAATTCCTGTGACCAGATTTATGCTGAGTGCAAACTCTTCAGAAGTCTTCTACACTTTGTGCAGCTTGCCTTGTCCTTATTGTTACTTCAGTTTAGATGCATTGATTTGGGTAGAAAGCCAAAATATAATGTTAGGGTTTGGTTGGTTGGGATATTTTTCCCCTTTTATTCAGTCCTTTAGTGGTCATATTTCCCCACTTCTGTAAGTACATGTCTTGTTTGAGAAAAGTTTCACAAGCCATATTTTTTTGGGAATGAAGTTCCCCTGCCAGCAGAAGAGGTTCTATGTGAGACACTAAGGGTACACAGGGAAGTGGCCTTTGGGAAAACTCACATCTTGGGACATGGGGAAGGGAAGAACAGGAACCTCCCTGCAGTCACTCTTGAAGTGTGTCAGCAAGGGCTACACATGGTCTTCATTGAATCCCTCTGATGGGTGAGGGGAGAAGGAAAGGCTGAAAGCAAACTTCAATTTTTGTTGAATATTCTAATGTTCACTATCAGTTTCCATTTCTCTGCTTTTCTAAGTCAAGAAGCTGGTATGAGAATTGAATACCTGCTCCCTTCCAGTGCTTCTGCTTTAGCAGTTGCTGTGCCAAAGCATGAAAATTCCTGTGGCAACGTTACCATTTTGCTAATGGTTCATGCCCTAGTGGATACCCTCCATTGCCCTAAAATATGCAATCATTTAATTGCCATTGCAATCCTATTATATTGCCATTATGGAACGTCTGGTGGGGAAAGCTATGAACATGTTATTAGTGCTGAAAGGGACAATTTACTGAATCTCTCTAAATGCCATCACTTCTCAAAAATGAAACAAAATTACTTTATTATGCATGTCTTACTTTAATATTCTGCTCAGATAATGATTGGGAGCCATTGATCATTTTCCTAGTGGAGATTTTTTTGCACAATTCTGAGTTTGTTGAAACAGTAGAAATGCTAAAAACTTCTTGACTAGGCCTCTTCCTGCATACCTCCCTTATATCAAAAAAAAAAAAAAAAGAAGAAAAAAGACAAGTGGTGTTGAACTGAAGTTGAGGGTATGGATTTTGAATCCTTTTGTGTTTAGTGACTTCACTAACATCCCTATTCATAAGTTCATAGAAGTGAATCCAATCTCGTCTCCCCCCTTGCACTCTCTGTATTTTTTTTCTTTATTTAGTTGTTTTGTAAACTCTTCAGAACACAGGTTAAAGCTTGGTGAGTATTTGAAATAACATTGTACTATGCGCTGTACAGCCTCACTCCAGGTCTCCAATTACAACCAAAATAGAGATAATTAACTTCCCATGTGTGACTCTCGCACTTGAGGATTGGTTGAATTTGAAGCACATGGAACATGTTCTTAGTGTGACAGCTTAAAATTATAGGCTATTCCCAAAGATGGTTTGGGATTGGTGAAGTTTTGCTTTTTACGGATTCTAGGACTTGCCTTTCCTTCTGTGGATGGCAAATGAGGCTGAGTGAATCATTCCCTCATCTTTAACATTACTGTGCAAAGTGCTATAGGGAATCCAAAGAAAATGTCTTTGTGGAACACTATAGAGACTAACAGGGCCTTCTCCAATGTATTGTAAATTTTGGAGAAAAACCTTTTTTAACCATAATGAAAGAAGTATCATAGATGTTCTTTAATATCTTTATAGCTTAATGTCTTTTTAAGTACATGTAAACTGAAAAGTAGTACATGCAAATTATGATTAACAATTTGAGCTTGGGGGGCATTAAAAATCTTAAGGTATGATAAATACAAAATCTATCAGGATTAAGAATGCAGATATATGCTTACATTGCAAGTGTGTCGCTTAGCAAGTTGTCTGTTGTGAATTTTTCCTCTTTTTAATTCATGTGATATGTTTAGCTATTTCATATGGATTCTGCAAATATCTTTTTTTTAACTTAGATTTCTTGATGGCAATTTCAAATTTGTAGTTCTGGGCCAGCTGACACAACACAAATAGAATTATTACTATACAACTTAGTTTGGAAAAGGGTTTTTGAAAAGCAGTTTTGAATTGGCTTGTGGCAATTCTCTTGTACATAAACTCATTTTAACTGCATAAAAACTACTATATTGCATCTAGAAACTGCAGTGAATGTGCATTTAGATGTTATGAATAACTGCAGTTAAGTAGAAATGAAACTGAAATAAATCTGAATTTTATTTGTACTTTCCCTTCATTTTAATACCACTCAAGCTGCTGCTACCTTTTATTCTCGGAGTAACATAGCTGTTAAGGATAAAGAGTGTGTATGTGTTTATCTGTGAAATGCTGAAGTACTGTTGGCCTACATGTTATGTGGTTTATAACCACAGAGGCTGTGCAATGAAATTTTGACTGCTGGACATTATTTTAAAGCTGTTTGCTGCTGTCATGGAAACGCATTACAACTAACACAAGATATGGCTGAGAAACATGAATAACCACTTCAAAATTTAAGATTTCTGTGAATGATAAGTGATACTTAAGATTGACAATCCAAGATGTTGTTAAAAGTTGATGGGAATGTGCACAAGGACTTGTTTCTACAGACACTAATTGGCTTGTTGCATTATACTCATGGCATTCCAGAATGCTTGGCTTTGTGCTGTGACAATAAGCCCAATGAAACCACATGAATGACCCTCTGGGCTGCAACAACATCTGACTTGCAGGACCCTAAATGTCTGTGGGGAAAATTTTCAAATGCACTTGAAAAGTTTGGTCAGCTTTGTCTCATTTCTGAACATGACTCACCTGCTCAGGAATTGCAGTCCATAGAAAGTTAATGTCTTTTGTCTGCCAAAGCAGTCAACAGCCTCTGAAAATTTTACCATTGAAAATGTTGGTTGCCAAAGGTTTCCTTGATTTGTCAGGCTGTAATGACTTTTATTTGTTTTCCTGCTGTTCTTTTTGCTGCCAACTCATTCATATGTAGACTTTTGGACCTTTTCTGTTCTGTCAACTCTCAACCTTTGTCATGCATACCACCATGAAGAATTACTATCTGAGTGCAATTAGAAATTCTAAAAGTGGTAGTATAAGCCTGTGCGTTGTCCAGCAGGCTTCTGTCAGCAACAGATGAACAAGCCCTCTGTCCTGAACACATGGATGTGCTGGAAAACCAGTCCAAATTCTGAACACAAAATCTCTTAGCAAAGCCATTGTGGAACCAAGCAGTTGGGTAGATCATGCTGGTTGTCCAGAAGGCCCATCCGAGGAAGTGCATGTGTTGTGCAGTGCTGCTGGTGGTGACTGTGCTTCTCTAATCCCCCTGTGGTGCCTGGAGGCACCAGACTCTGCAGAACTCTGTGCTGCTCCCTCAATTACTATTCCATTCATAACAACTGCAACTGTATTGTTATCCAGACTCCGTTTCTATAATAGTATTCTCTTTTTTCTTTTTTTTTCGTCTTTTAATGATTAAATCTGCACTAATAGTGATTCTTTGATTAGTATTCAATTTTGATTAATATTCAATTACAGTACTAGGAAGACATTGACTGGATATATAAGGTGGGTTTTCGTTTTGCCCATAGCAAGATTTTGAGCATAAAATTTCTCTGATCTCTTTTGAGATCACAAAGGCACAAATAAGAAATAAAAAGCATGGAGCAGTCTGCTGGCATAGAGACTGCTCAGAATCAGGAGTTATGCCACAGTCCAGTGCTTCTCCGCCTCTTCTTTCCTTAACTTTTAACTTGTTTTAAAATGCCCACCTCCTTTTTCCCTCCTTGAAGTTACCTAAGAGATTGAGAATTAGTATAGCTTGGACAATTTTTAATTCATGCCTTAATTAATGAACATAATGTAATGTAACATAATGTAATGTTCACCCGTGGTGATAATATCTTTATTAACATTGAAACTCTAGATGTCAAAGCTTTATATCAGGCAAAAACATCTATTTCTAATTTAATGGAATCACAAATAAAAGTGTGTTTTGTTGAAACGAAATCACATCATAACTGGAGTTCTGCATAGTGAGCAGAAATCCTTCCATCCCACATTGAAGATTAATATGTTCAGTGTGGCAACTGAAGTACGAGGTCGCAATACACGTTTAACATCACTGAACATTTTATGAATTCACTTGTTTTAACACCTGACAAGTGTCTTAAGAGGTAGATGCATTAATATTATTTTTGTTTGATAAATAAGGGTGAAACAGTGTTCCTGCCTTAATGTGAACAGTTTCAATAAACAGAAAAGCTGCAGCTTTTGGAGCAATAATTCATTTCCTGTGTGGATAAACTGAGGCTGAAGGCAAAGTAGTTTGTCTCTATCTAGTATTGTAACTACGTTACATTTCACCTTTTAAAATTGAAATCCTTCCTATTAGACTACTAGCAATGCTGAGGTTTCTCTCCCTCAGCTTTGTTTCTTTTCCAAATTCCTCTGCAGTTAATCCTATTTTATAAAAATTTGTTAAAGATTTTTTATTTGGTTTTGATTCCTCGTCTTTCTAAAGTGGGAAGTTTGTTCTGGATGAAAAAAATACCTTGGAGATTTATTGCATAAAGCCTGGATGTGCTTACTTTGGCAAAATTCTCCATCATTTCATTGTTCTTTTTAAGAACCATGAAGAAAACTGGTCATGTTCAATATTGCCTGTTCAGGCAGTGTCTTGTAGGCATGACAACAAGCATATGTTGTTGGGGAGGCGAATGCAGCTGGGTTTGGAATTCATCCATCTCTTGAGACAGGGGTGGGAGGCAAGGGAAAGGTAACAAGAAATTTGTTATAAGACAAATACAAGACAAACACACCCATAAGAAAACAATAAAGAAATTCCCAGTATGTAGGGTTTGATTTTCATATTCTCTGGATCATGTTCATATTTCTCTTCTGTCAGGAAGGATGAAAGAACTAATAATGGTGTTTTCCCACTCTCCAACCTTCTTCTCCCTCTTTCCTCCATGGATTCTTAGATTTATTTTTATCTTGGAAATGCTGCAGTTTGCTGGTGCAGTAGGTTAGCTTTTATAGTTATAAAATTTAGGAGAGAGTGATATCCTTTCCATACAACTTTCAGAGTGCTTTCTAAAACCTTTATTGCTGTAATCTTTCAGATTCTGTAAGAATCCATGAACTGTGCTTGCTCCATTATTTTAGAGATGTTGCATCACTTTGATTCTCCTGCACTACCACATCAAAAGGGAAAATATCTTTCCTTATGGAAATGGCATAGCTACATCAGACAAACAAGTCTTCCACTCTTCAGTTATCACAGTAAATGCTATAGAGGAAGAGTGTCTGTATTTACATGGAGAAGTAACTATTGCTGCATTGCATAAGAGGTACAATTTGAATAGATAGAAGATACCTAGAATGGAAATAGAATATCTTCCTAATGTACAGTCATTACCTATACAAATACTTCTTAGTCTATACAAAAAGCATTTCTTTGAAAATCTGAAAATGAAACTGTCCTTATTCTTCACATTTTGTGAATTTGGAGCTTGAATTAACAATCCGGAAACTTGGTCTGGCTGTCAGAAACAATGGATTCTTCATAATCCTTCTATATCTGCAAATACAAGTGTTGTCTTTCCATAATATTTAAGCATCTTTGGCAGATGTAATCCATAGCTATGCTTATATATACATAGATGCATTTTTGCTCACAGAACTTTAGTGGAAGGAAAGGAAGAAACCTTATTCCTGTGTTGCTAACTGGGATTAAACATGGAATATATGAGAAGTTTCATGAATGGCAAAGGCATATTTGTAATAATATGCTTTTAATAATGATAATTTGTAATGAGAACTTACATTTATGTAAACTCTCATCACCTTTAAGGTAGGGATGTAGGTGTGATTGTGAGGAGTTGCTTCTTGTCAAAGCTAATGACATTGCGTGTCTCTCACACTTGTGCTGATACATTGAACAGTGTCAGAAGCGCCCATCAGATGACATTAATAGTTTTCATTTACAAATTTATTAGGGTAACATGGTGTAACATTTACAGTTACATTCCAGGTGTGAAGGGACGTAATCTCATAGGAATATATTTGAGTCTCTGAGGAAAAAAATTCTAAAACACACATAAAGGGCACCATAAGTCCGATTAATGCCTGAAACTCCCAGCAATACAGCTCCTTGGGAAAAAAAATGAAAAAAAAAAGAAAAATGTTGGGAAGAATATTTAGAGTTTACAGTTTTGCAATGCTCAACATCTCTGTGTTCATTAACTGGCACATCCCTTCTAATTTGTGATCTTATTTGTACTGTGTCAACAACTTTTAGCTGAGCCTCTCCACATTCTGTTTGCTTTAAAACACAGTTTCTGTAATCAGAAAGAAAACTGGGAGTTAAATCAGCATTTCAAAACCTGTAGTCATATGCATTACTACCCACTCCTCTGCTACCTGGTTGAGTTTTGACTGGTTCAGCTGTGAGTTGTGAGGTTCTGTGTGTAAGGCTTTACAGTGTAATATAACTGATTAGTACTTTCAATGAGTCACTACAGATTTTGTGACATTGTAAAAGCATTCAAGAATTGACTTTTTTTCCTTTATGCTGTGTTAAAAAAGTAATCTTTTCTTTCATGTTTTGTGATGTGATAAAAACATGACTGCTGTGACTTGTACAGGCAAATTTGGCAGTCTCTGCCTATTTCCTTGAACTGGAAGGTATGTATCAAACTGTGCCTGAATACATTCCTGAAGAAGAGATAGTGTGTTAGTGGATCAGATATAGATTGAGGTGCTGTTGTAAAGGTGTGTGCTAGGTATTATTTACAGATTAAACTAGTTTCCCCTTTTTAGTTCAGTTTGCATTTTGCTCTTTATTATGTGTTTTGTAGTTCACTAATTTTGTAATTTTTGTTATGTACTTTAACATAAAAGAAGCTTATACAATGACAGAAAATATTTTCCATAGAGTTCATCAATTTTTCTCATTATGGTACAAAATATTTTTCCACCTGTTACAATACTATTTTTTTGACAGCAAGGTATTTTAAAAGATTTTACAGCATTCCAACATTCCTTGCAATTTTGCATGGCCTGAATCATCCTAAATCCATTTATAACATGCCCCAGACCAACTAGAGACACTGGCCTCCTCTTCTTGTCCCAAGCTCTGACTCAGTTACATCAGAAGCTCCAGCCCTGTGACATCAGGGCCCACTGTTGTCAGCTGGGCCCACTGCTTCTCAACAAATTCAAAAAGTATAATTTGCCTGCCTGAGAATTGCCCTATTATGTTTGCTGTCTTCTTATTAGAGTTTGTTCCTTTGCTGGGTTCATCTGTAACAAGTCAGAGTTCATTTATTATAGAAACTCAGAGACATATTGAAGCAGAAATTGTGAAGAGAATTTAATAGTCTCTTTTCCTTACAAGAGAAATGTCCTTAAATTATAAAGTATAATAAAGAACTTTTGCTCTTAGCATTAATTTTTTGAAGCTCTCAGTCTCTTTGACTAGAAGAATAAGAAGCAGAGATATCACCTGGAACAAGGAGTGGGGAAAAAAGCCATCCAAAATCAACTTTGGCTGTTTGATAAGTTTACAGGAGTCAATATAAACCTTCTTTCTTAAGGCATGTTCTGTTTTGATGCCATGGTAAAGGAAGAAGGACAACGTAGGCTGTTTCCCCCACATGCTTTGTGTGAAGCATTCTCTAGAAATGGCCTGCAGTTATTTAGGTTTGGATTCTTTCAGAATGGAAACCAGCAGGAAAGAAGTAAGATTAGAATAAATAGCATTTGGTTTTATTGTTAGCTGAAGTATTGAACAGGAGAATTTGAGATATTAGTAACCTTCAAAAAAGAATTAAATTCAAGCAGGTGGGATTGGAAACAACTGTGTATGTAGTGTAACAGCTCACACAGCTTTGCAGCTACCAAAATAGCTTTGTATGTACTTGGTTAAAAATTTTGGTTAGTCTTCATTGCAGCCATCTCCTTATGTAGTCTTCCTTATTCTTTGCTGCTGCTCTATCAATAAAAGGGAAGGGAGCCTTGGAGCACTGCCACAGTGTGTATGTCTGTAGACTTTTACAGCTGCTGATGAAAAGACAAGCTTGTACAGATGTGAATGGGAAGCTGAGCAGTTTCCTCAAAGCACAGCCTTTGCTTCATGGCATTTTTCACTACAGTGCCCTTATTGAAATTTGTGTGGGTGATGTCAGTTTGATGGGCTCAGCACTTTTTGGGGACATTGACAGAAACTAAATTGGAAAAATGCAACAAATGTTAGGTTTTAGCAGAATATCGACTTAATATAGATTGAACAGGGGAGAAAAATATTGCGTGGTGTGCAACTTGAACTTCACATTGTCTCATTAAAGACTCTGCAATGGATAACACTGTCTGCCTGTTTTGCCCTCAGCTGTAGACCTGGCAGATCATTCATGTAAGGAGTAATAATATACCACTCCATGGCACTTCACTAGAACTGCCACGAGGTATTGTGAAGATCTGTTTTTATTACTTACAAAAATTTACACTCCATTTATTTCTGTATAGCTGTTTTTTCACTCCATCCCCACTTTTCCATGGCCCCACATCTATTTCTTATTCATTTGTTTGACCCAAATTTCTTTTCTGTATACAGCAGTCAATCACATCTCCCTTGAAACACTGAAGTTCCCACACCTGGGTATTTATTTAGCTGCACTTGCTTTTTCCCCCCTTTTAATGGTGTGCCTACAAAAAGTGAGTCAGATGAGGTATCAGTTTCTATCAATGGGAAAATTTTGCCTTCTGTCTAGATTAAATGGATTGACTGAAAAATTGAAAACTTTCAAACAATCAACTTAGATTTTCACAAGAAAATGCACTAAATCTCACAATACATGCACAATGTTCAATTTGATTTTTCAATCTTGACATGTTTCATGTTATTAACTATGAGTATCTGGTTTAGAAACATATAAGCCATGGGTTGAGATAACATGACTTCCATCAAGTGTGCATCCAAGTAACAAAGGTGGGTTTGCCTGGTGGAGGTGAGGCCACTGACAAGATGGCTGAGCCCACGGCTGCAGGGGATAACAAAGTTACTGAAGAGCAACTAATTGGTGGTTTGTTTGTTGGGAAGGTTTTTGGCTTTGCTTATTTTCTCCTCAAAATAAATTGCTTAATATAATTTTATTGTTTACTCACCAGAGAATAAAATAGATGGTATTTGTCAACTGTGCAAAGTGTGAGCTTTTTGTAAGGAGGTACTTTTTATGTATTTGTGGACTGAGTTCCACAATGGACTGTGACTGTACAATACTGATATTTAGTGCTTTCAATTTTCTAAATAGTAATTCTACACAACTCATTATTTACATTCCGTATGTGCCAAAGCCTTTCTTTTTAAAAAAAAAAAACCCTCATGAGTTTATGCAATAACCTCTGGAATACCGAGTTTTGTCCCCTCAGTGAAAGAAAATCTGTTTGTCTCCTTTCAGAAAGTGTATAGGTTTGACCTTTCATGACCAAAATATAATGTGAATATTAAATTCCACAAAACTCAGAGTAAAGAATATTAATATTTCTCCAGCTTATAATCTTTTCATGATTGCAAAACAAGCACTGTATGTGCTTTTCCTGTATGTGATTTTCCTGTCTTGAAACAAATACAGTAATAAGTCTATCTGGTCTGCCAAGAAAAAATGCAACATCCAGACAGTTCTTTGTACTGTCAAATGAAATGAGGCTATTTTGACTAGTGTTTAGGATATACAGCATATGGCATGCTGCCGATTTCTGCTTGTGAAGGATCATATCGGATTCTTGTATCTGATGATATAATTCTAACTGCATCCTACAAAATACTGAAATGATAACTCGGCACATGTTTTTGCATAGTATCAGAACCATAGAAAGTTATTGCTGGCTCTGTTCCAGCTCCTGGATGTGGCAACAAATTGATCATTGCTATTTTATGTCTTCCATGTCATAGTGTCATAAAATGGCTCAGGCTGGAGGGACCTTAAAAACGAAGGTCTCATTCCAAACCCAGGGACACCTTCCACTAGATCAGATGGCCCAATGCACCATCCAACCTGCTCTTGAACACTTCCAGGGATAGGAAATCCATAGCTTTTCTGGGCAACCTGTGCCAGTGCCTCATCACTCTCACAGGGAAGAGTTTCTTCTAATATCTAATTTAAATCTACCCTCTTTCTCTTTAAGGCTGTTTCCCCGTGTCCTGTTAGTGTGTGATCACATTCTGATGCTTCATTAAGATTTATATTTTTCTCAGAAGGTACACAAAAATGACATATATTCCTTGTATCTTCACAGCATGATTTTCAAGCTAATTTCATGTTGGTCAAGCTGTCTTTTCCATCACAAGAACATTATGATGTAAGATGTTTAAAACTGTATTATGAAGCATGACTTTGTGGTTAAGTAAACTTCAGGCTGTAGTGAATCCTTTNATATTTTCTTGCAGTCTCATCTTCTGGTAACTTTCAATTTTTATAGGCTGAAAAATACCTCAGGGAAAGAGCTTGTTGATTGGTATTATTTTTGAATTTTTTTTTCTGTAAAGAGCTATTTTTATAACCCCTACA
This sequence comes from Calyptomena viridis, assembly GCA_013390005.1. Taxonomy (NCBI): domain Eukaryota; kingdom Metazoa; phylum Chordata; class Aves; order Passeriformes; family Eurylaimidae; genus Calyptomena; species Calyptomena viridis. The sequence goes on from WEIV01004345.1 coordinate 90,871, forward strand.
GTTTCTTCTCTTTTTTCAGTGCTTGCTTTTTCAGAAAGAATAGCAAATCTACTATATCTGAGAGCTGATATACCTATTTTGCTCATAACTTTTAGCGGTTCTTTCCTTAGGAATTTCCTGATGATACATACGGTGTGTATGAACAAGCTGCCTTTTCTGTATTTCCTTTTATTTCTTTCTTCCCAAAGGCTTCATGTTCCTAAAATTTTAATGTAAAAGCATTTTTTTTGTTTTAAATCTGTCTTACTTTCAGATGATCCCTAACTCCGTTTTATTCAATCATTAAATTATAAGGTGCCACCTTGTTATTTCTGTCATTTCCTTGCTGATCCACAAACGCGCAACCATCTATTTTAAAGTCTTCTAAAAATATTTCTTCCTGGAATCTGTTGCTACAACTTGCATTTGACACAAGCTGCTGCTGTTATTCCTTTGCTCCATTTCAATGTGACTGCAGGAGCAAAACCCATTTGGGCTGTTTGGTGTGGGCAGGGCACCCACTTAGAGGGCAAGAGCTGCACAAATTCCAACCTGTGGGTGCATGAGGATTAGTTTTTGAATAGATAGTTAGGAAATAAATGACACCTTTGTAACCCCAGTGCTATATTCTTGAGACAAAAAACATTCCAAGGGAAAATAGAATTTGTATGTATATTATATATATATATAAAAAAACATAATGAATTTTGCAGAAGCTTTCTCAAAAACAGTCCCAGTTAATGGGAATGTCCTGCTCTAAAAAACATTATGCTGGAATTTTCTGGGGAAAGTGACAAAATTTCCAATGGGATATGTGAATTTAGGCCCGTGCTGCAGTATCTGGATTCTGTAACTTCTGTTGGCTCATATGAATCATCTGATTCAGGTTAAACTGGCATGAAGCAATCTGGGTTGTTAATTGTCTCTGCAGCCCCTGAGAAGACAACGGATGAGACAGAGAAGACATCCCAAGTTAAAACGCAGGCTGGGCTGTGCTTGCTGCTATTTTAAGTTAGGTTGCTTGACATAGTTTGAGGAGAATATTTGTTTGGGTGTTGTTTTTTCCTGGTAGATATTCCCTAGTGTGGTCTCCCCACACTTTGCCAAAATATTTTTAAAGTCGTTAAAGTGAGCAAGACATATAGAAATTAATCTGAATTAAGCAAAATTCAAAGGATTGGGCAATGTATTACTGGCAAACTTATCTCCATGGAGTGTGAGGGTTGGTGACAAGGCAGACAGTTTTCCAGATAATCTGTGCACATTTAATCTTTGTCTTCCAGTTTTGAAGCTATATGGGTGTTGTATCTTAAGAGTTAAGGACCTGCCTAACAGCTCAGTCTGGAAAGGTGNTAGTGTGTGATCACATTCTGATGCTTCATTAAGATTTATATTTTTCTCAGAAGGTACACAAAAATGACATATATTCCTTGTATCTTCACAGCATGATTTTCAAGCTAATTTCATGTTGGTCAAGCTGTCTTTTCCATCACAAGAACATTATGATGTAAGATGTTTAAAACTGTATTATGAAGCATGACTTTGTGGTTAAGTAAACTTCAGGCTGTAGTGAATCCTTTCTTCCTCCTTACCTGTGCACTTCTACACCTCCCTTCTGTCAGCATCACAAAGTATCTAGGGTGCTTGTTCAGCTCTCTGGTAGCAGGGAACAAACACTTTGTGAGATTCATTTTCAGATGGGCTGGGAAACTGAGCTGATTGCCTGCTCATTTTCTTTCCCCCAAGAAAACAAACAAAACCGGGCACCGGCTGAGCTGTTGTGTGAATTTTGTTCTTAGAGTGACAGTGGGCAATGGCTTAATGTACACATTTGGACTTTTGGGTTGATCTAGGTCCTATAGCTCTGAAGAGCATTGTACTGCAGCCTGAAATCACCCAGCAAATGTGGTTTGGACAATGCTGTTGTACAAAACAGGTTAAAATTAGGAGACCTTTTTGTTTTTTTTTTAATGTCATTTTGGGGTACCAGGTATTAAACATGGGAACGCTTCCCTTTTGGTCTGGTGTTGATAATTGCAAAAAATTAGTGCTTTTTCCAAGTTACCTGTGTGATCCAACACACATAATGTGATTCTACCCATCTCTTTTACTTGTCTTCTTACATAAATTTAATATTTCTGCTACAATATTTTCTTGCAGTCTCATCTTCTGGTAACTTTCAATTTTTATAGGCTGAAAAATACCTCAGGGAAAGAGCTTGTTGATTGGTATTATTTTTGAATTTTTTTTTCTGTAAAGAGCTATTTTTATAACCCCTACAGTTTCTTCTCTTTTTTCAGTGCTTGCTTTTTCAGAAAGAATAGCAAATCTACTGTATCTGGGAGCTGATATACTTATTTTGCTCATAACTTTTAGCGGTTCTTTCCTTAGGAATTTCCTGATGATACATACGGTGTGTATGAACAAGCTGCCTTTTCTGTATTTCCTTTTATTTCTTTCTTCCCAAAGGCTTCATGTTCCTAAAATTTTAATGTAAAAGCATTTTTTTTGTTTTAAATCTGTCTTACTTTCAGATGATCCCTAACTCCGTTTTATTCAATCATTAAATTATAAGGTGCCACCTTGTTATTTCTGTCATTTCCTTGCTGATCCACAAACGCGCAACCATCTATTTTAAAGTCTTCTAAAAATATTTCTTCCTGGAATCTGTTGCTACAACTTGCATTTGACACAAGCTGCTGCTGTTATTCCTTTGCTCCATTTCAATGTGACTGCAGGAGCAAAACCCATTTGGGCTGTTTGGTGTGGGCAGGGCACCCACTTAGAGGGCAAGAGCTGCACAAATTCCAACCTGTGGGTGCATGAGGATTAGTTTTTGAATAGATAGTTAGGAAATAAATGACACCTTTGTAACCCCAGTGCTATATTCTTGAGACAAAAAACATTCCAAGGGAAAATAGAATTTGTATGTATATTATATATATATATAAAAAAACATAATGAATTTTGCAGAAGCTTTCTCAAAAACAGTCCCAGTTAATGGGAATGTCCTGCTCTAAAAAACATTATGCTGGAATTTTCTGGGGAAAGTGACAAAATTTCCAATGGGATATGTGAATTTAGGCCCNATAGTTTGAGGAGAATATTTGTTTGGGTGTTGTTTTTTCCTGGTAGATATTCCCTAGTGTGGTCTCCCCACACTTTGCCAAAATATTTTTAAAGTCGTTAAAGTGAGCAAGACATATAGAAATTAATCTGAATTAAGCAAAATTCAAAGGATTGGGCAATGTATTACTGGCAAACTTATCTCCATGGAGTGTGAGGGTTGGTGACAAGGCAGACAGTTTTCCAGATAATCTGTGCACATTTAATCTTTGTCTTCCAGTTTTGAAGCTATATGGGTGTTGTATCTTAAGAGTTAAGGACCTGCCTAACAGCTCAGTCTGGAAAGGTGGGATCATTCCAAAAAATAATGCAGATGTGTGTATCTCTGTGGTGGCCCTTTGTACATAGAGCCTGGAAACCTGATGATAACGCATAAACATAATGATTGTATGTGACACTTGGTCTATTTTGAGGAGCTTTCTGTATTTAGTGACCTTTAGAAATATAAAACTTATAGGTAGGCTTTCCTTGTTTGTGCTAAAACAGGATGTGAAGAATTATTTAATGGACCTTTATTCTTTTACAGCTCTAAAAGAGCCACTGCAAATCTCTTCTTTCTCTTTTTGACTTCTGCCTCTGCTGGCTCCCTTTGCCTTTGATGTTATCTATTAAAACCAAATCTGATAACAGATAATGGCTGCATTAGATTTGAAGAACTACTTTGCTTGATCTGTCTCCAGTGGCTCTGGAACAAGTTCTAGGGACTATCCTTTGTGATAAACACTGCCAGAGACGATTCCTTCTCAATCAATTTACTAGTAAGGTGTATGTAGACACGAGCATTTCCCAGACCAAATGCAAGTCTGAGGTTGTTTGGATTGTAAAAAGAGACACACACAGAAGTTAAGGGAACAAACTACCAAAATTGATGGGAGTTGTGCTTGTCCTTGTGCAGAGCCATGCTGGGTCTGGGCAGGGAGGGAGGAGCAGCCCTGTAGATGGGGAGGGAAGGAGAAAAGATGCCATTCAAGCGAAGCTTCTTGTGCACATACTGCAGCAGGAGCTCTCGCTGGTATACCAATGCTATGCCTCTGTATCATAAATGTGCCCTATCCATCAAGTCAAGAGCCTTCATTTACTCACAAATAACTTAATTATTTTTTATGCATTTCATAATTTTCAAAGTATATGTGCTTATCTCTGTTTATACATGGGTATACGTATGCAAAATGGATGATTCTAATACAGGATGTATATAAATATAGAAAAAAATATATACGCACTTAAAAAAATAATAGTTCTGCCTCCTCTTAGCAAGTTAAGAAAAAAAAAATGTGTGTGTCCAATATTTATTGCTGGGAATAATGACCTAAATTATTTTCTTGTTAGAGTTCAGATAGCTTCATTATTATACAGTTTCCTCAGAGCAGCTCTTCAGAGTTTTTTGTATAAACTGTACTTATTTATCACAAGGGTCATTATCTGTGTTGTAATTACAGTATGCATACTGATTTTAGATAGCAAGAGAACTAAAGCTTTTAAAAAGGTGAGGATAAATTGAAAAAAACTCAACAAAAAAATTACTTCACTAATTCATCTCCTGAATTATGAGGTTCCTAATGCTGATTCATAAATTATAACTAACATAATTTGAACACTTATTAGCAAACCAGTTACCTATTTAATGAGGAAAGAGCTCATCCTTCCCTCTCCACCAAAATACAGAGGTCTCCCATATCACTCTGGGAAGTGTGAAAATTTCAGCAGTCCCACTGCTGTAGGATCTGCTTCAAAAGTCATTTTGGGTCAACTGACACATTTACACATTCTAGCTTGGAAATCTGGTCTATACCATTTCCATGAGTGAGTGGATTCTGTAGAAATCCACTTGCTGTAGATAATCCACCATCCTTACACAACCATCCATGTGCCAAGATGATGCTGGAGGGGGTGGCAAGGTGCAGATGATGGCGGCTGCACAGTGACCTCCAGGTCTTCCTGGCCATCGTCTCCTGCCTAAACACGGCCCCTACCTGGGCCTAATGGTGCTGATCCCAGCACAGCAGGGCTCAGCATGAGCTGTGTGTTGGCTGAATTCTGGCTCATTGAGTGAGGAGTTCAGTGAACTTGGTCTGTCTTGTCTCAAAATTAATGTGCAATATAGTTAAAAGATATTCAAGGGGGTTTATGTAGGCCTAAAAATTTATATGGTACGATTTCAGAGTTTTTTTAAAAACTGAGGCGCACCTATCAACAATTATCTGATGAAGTAAATGTATGGTTTTGTAAGCTCATGAAGAATTTACCCTTTATTTATTCCATAATAACTTCAGGAAAAATGCTGTGCCAATTAAGGTCTAATTAGGTCTAATTAAGAGATTGTGAACTTTATGGAGTATATGGTAATTTAGGTGCTGATGGCTGTTCCTAAGCAAGTTTGGGTATATGGTGAACTTTGAATATAGTCCGGCTTTATTGTTTGATGGAATTTAAACATACATTTGTGGCATGATGACATTAAACCTGGATGTGACAGTGTGAAAAATATTGACTCTACTTGTATTAATGCTGTACTGAAATGTGTTTTGCGCCAGAACAGTTTGAAATGAGTTCAGTTTGCTAGCCCACTGTAACATATGACATTTTTCTAATTAGGGCAATGTTTAATTTACTGTCTCATGGCTTTTTGAATAAATATAAATTGTCATACTAAAGTGACAGGTGTAAAACCCTGGGTAGCTGTGTTAGAGAGGTTAATTTGCTCTTAATCAAATCAGTTCTGCTTCACTTTCTCATGGGGAGTGAGAGATAATAGGCCTGTTTAACTGGAGATTAGGCAGTCTTTTTCCTGGAATTCCCGAAGGGTTCACCTGAGACTTATTGTGTCATATTTTCTATAAAGATATTTGAATACATCAACATTTAAAGATGTGCTACATCTACTCACAGGGGTATTTTGTTGCCTGCATTTGGCTCAGCAGCACTGGAAGGGAACCTAAGACTAGCAGAACTGTAGGAATGTGATCTTGTGGAGAGCTGCAATATGCCACCCAAGAAGGGATCCATCCCTTTCCCAGGTTTGGAAAAGCAAGAGGGTCAGATTTTTTCTTTATTTTTTAATTTTCTCTTATTGAGCTGAAAAGGGAGAAAAGGTCCTCACCCCATCTTATATTTTGCAGTGAGAAAGTTGTCGATATGCTCTGCTTGAGAGTTGATAAAAGAGGTAAGAAACACAAATGAAAGTGCTTGTCAGTTTGTGGGAAGTGAGAACAACGTGGGAATCCATCAAGGGAGCGTAAGCAGGAAGCTTGGTTTGTGGGATCAATAGGTGAGGGCTTTGTGCTCGAAGGCCAATTGCTCCAGTGCTTACCAGGATCCAATGGGAAGGGGCAGTCCCTGTTGAGACATAAGCATCCTGCCATGAGGGGTGCAGGAGGAGAGCTGTGTGATGTGAAAAAGATTCAACAAACAAGCTTGCAGGAAATTGTGTGTGTTAAGAGAGAAGTTTAGTGTGTTAAGGAATGTCTGAGGCCATGGCCAAGAGCAATGTCAACTCTGATTCCCTGCTACATCCAGGATAAGAATTTGGCACGGAATTCAGGAACAAACTGGCATCTTATCTTCATGATCTTCACTGTAAATAACTATACTTACAAAATGGGAGTGAAGTAGGTTTTAGACTCAGGTTGTGATGCTTCCTTGCACAGTTTGTAAGCAGTCCTATCTTGTCTTTTGGTAGCAGTATGACAATGAAATAACCATCCTTGTCAATGTATGTGCAAAGGAGAAGCCAGGAGCACAAATTTTCCCAGCTCGTTGTGCCTGGCAAGAACAGCAGGTGAGGTTCTTACTGATTTGTCATGTACGTGGAGGGTTACAACATGAGGAATGGTCTTGGTCTTCATTCTGCTTCAACATCAGGAACACCCTCTTAAAAAACATTAACTTCTGTGGGCTGTGAAGGTAAAGGTGTGACAGATTTGAGTGTAGAATTGATACCTTAGGAAACAAAGGTGTATCTTGACCAAGTACATTGTGAAGAACCCAGGTCAGGGTGAAACACTACACAGAGCTCTAAGCAAATTCCTCCCTAAGTGTTTGTACATGAAGAACCACCTTTGCTTTAGTAATTTCAGAGATGGAAAATTAAATTTTTGTAGTCCCTTGTCATAGATGAATGCTGCAGTGAATTAAGACTGATTTTTGCTTGTGTGTATCTTTTGTTCCTGAATTATAACATGCACCTTTTTTGTGATTTCTGTTTATTTGAATGAGGTTTGTCCAAACCAAATACTGAGAGAAATGTACCTTTTTTTATTTTTTTACATAACCTATATTGTATGTAAAACAAGCAAATCCTTTGACATGTTTAGAGTCCTATATTCTGGATGTGCTGGGCAAAATAAGAAGGATAGATACTATTGCTCTTCTATTATTTATGGACTATAAAGTCTTTACAGTGGCATTGACAAAGGGTTTATAGTCAGTACACAAGCTGGTTATACCATAAATTGTAATGTTATATGATAAACTGGAAGTTTATAGCAGTAGTAGATATCAAAGAAAAAAATGAATTTTGGTTTGAAATGATCTATCATGGGATGGAGTTGCTACACGTTTAAATATTCACCCATTTTTTGTCTTCATTTATTTTGAAGTTACTGATAATTCATGTGCTACAGAACAAGGATTTATAGATTTATTTAGAGACTGCTGTGGGGGAATGTAGGAATAGACCCTTTAAACTCAAGAACAACACATTCTGGTGCAGAAGCTGAGAAACACTGATGCAATTAAATTGATTCAAGTCTTTGGTTTCCAGCTCTAAGGATGGCAAACAGACCTGTTGCTAAATATTTGGTCTGTTGCTACAGGGCTCCCAACAATGCAATAAAATAGTTGGATTACTATTTCTAGGAATGTAAATGGAAACTACTTACAGCAAAAATGTCTTAAACATAATTTAATTGCTTTGAGTTTACATAAAAACTAAAAGCAGGAAAATGTCAACAAATGTTAATTCCCCTTCCTTTGTGAGTTACATTCCTTCCTTTAGCTAATGTTTCTGTAAACAAGAGCCAAAATATTCCTAGTGTTTACTTACAACTCTTTAATTTAAAAAATCTCATTGTAATTTTTCCCATTGCAAGGAATTATTATGTATTAAATTTATACTCTTTATTTAAATTCATAATTTCTCACAGTTCTTTTCTCCCTTCAAAGTGTTTTTGTTGTATAAGTACATTACAGATGGAATGACACTACAAACTTAACTAATAATTTTGAGGTAAAATGAATTATTTTTAAGGTTTTCAAGTGTGAAGTGTACCATAGGAATTGTCAAGCTTTGAAAGCCATTTTGCTGTCTTAATTTGTAATATGCTCAATGCTCAAGTACAACCAGGATTTTGGGAGGCTTGAGATTAGACACAAAAATGGAGGAAAAGAGCTTTTTCTGTAAATGAGCCCCTGAGCTGCCATAGACCATTTCCGGTTTTTTTAAATGTCACCCAGCACTGAGTTCAGTTCAGAAGGGTCAGGGAAACTTAGCGTTGACTCTAAACTTTATCAAAGCTTCCATTTCTGTCCCTCAGTTCCTCCAAAGGAGTAAGTCCTTCCTTTCTCTCTGCTTTGAATTTCATCTGAGGGTCCCCATTCCTCTTTGTGGCTGACGTATTCTTCAGAGATGAGAGTATATAAGTTGTGAAGGGAGAGAGGCTTTAAAACCTCTTCAACAGTCAGCAGAATGGCAGGAGAAATTATGTTCAGGGAGTAAAATATGAGCAATATTTCAGTCTCTCCCTACTGCCAGGGGCCCAGGTAATGTCTGAGCATATGCATGGCTTGCTTCCAAGCTCTGTTCCAGTCTCACTAGATAATGAATATGCATGAAGGGGAAATGAGGAGGTGAAGGTTTTGTTTGTTTTGGTTTGTTTGGTTTTTGTGGGTGTTTGGGGTTTTTTTTTTCGGGAGGGGGGGTTGTTTTTGTGGTTTTGGAGGGGAGGTTTATTTGTTTAATTGTTTTTCTAAAGAAATATTTTTGTTGCTGGGAGGGGAAAAAGTAACTGCTGTTTTTCCCTTGAAGTACAAGTTTTGCACTGTGTATGTTGTTAAAGTACAACGCTAAGGATGAAAAGATGTACCTCCCCAAGCAATTTCTTGAGTTGTTTTTCATGCAACATAACAGTTTTCAATTGTACCATGTAGCACTCAAGTGGTCTTGTTTATTTTAGTTATGCCCGAGGAATTCTTTGAAGAAATTAAAAAAAAATAAACCAATAAACCATTTTTGGGTTAGACTCAGCTGGTTTTCAGCCTTCTCTGGTCTTTGACACTCCTGAAAAGAGATTGAAAAATTGGGATTGGTAGCATTTCCCCACTTACAATGGTGTAAATAAGCATGTGTCCTAAGACCCGTCTGATTTTTGACATCTGCTTCTTCTCTATTACTGATGCTTTGAATATGAAATAGTTCCCCAGGAATTTCAAATAGCAGAGCTTTATGGGTGCTTTGGCCACTGTTCCACCCCATAAACTCTAATAAAGTTGACATTAGTGTCTACAAGGTAGGTGCTTTCAAGATGGGCGTGTATAATAGTCTTTATGGTTGCCACTGCCACTGCAAATCAGCACTGAATATTCACAGAGGGACAAATTCATTGTGTAGCCAGAATATTTGTGGTGAATTGTAGGCAGCTTTGTGTGGTGGGGTTATCCATGGGAGAACAACTCTGCATGGATCTGCTGTTCCCCGAGATGGGCACAAGGACTGGTACAACACAGACTTTCTATGGTTCAGTCCACACTTTCTGTGGTTCGGTCCAGACTTTGTCCTTAAATTTCCTCAAGACCCAGAGAGGGCTAATGAGCCTTAATTGCTCCAAGCAGCCCCACCTTCCCTCTTCCCATGGCCCAGGAGTCCTGTTTAAGCTCAGATTGACTGGGGACACAGCTTGTTTTCTCTTGGCATTTGTTGAGTGCTGGGCTGTCACCTGGTCCTTCCACATCACCCTTGCTTAGGTATCACTGTACTGTTCTGCAGGTGTTCTGGGATGGCCTTTGGGAGCACTCCCACTCCTACTAACTTTGCAGTGGGCATTCCCAGCAGACCTGGATTTAAGCTTTACAAGAATTATATGAGTCTTATGTAGGTTCCCAAATTTGCCTATTCTCTTCATTGTGATGATCAGTATGTAGGGTTCGCGTGTCTGTGAAGAATAGTTAATTTTTGCTTTTTTTTTCTACTGAAGTTTCTTCCTGCTTTTTCTAAGAAGTTGCATAATTTATCTGTAGCTTAAAACTGCTCCCTTTTTATGGCACCAAGAATGACATTTTCAGTTCATCAAAATAAATAAAAAATAGGGGAGGGAAGTGGAGGGAGTCAGGGACATGTTTATGTGCCAGTGGCTCTTGTTTGTGCCTGGCAGGTAAAGTGAGTGAACTGTTAAATTGCTGTTGTGTTCCTATATGAGGCCATCATTGATTTTTATTAAATTCTTGAATGTTGTTGCTAACTCCTAAAATCTATAGCAAATACTCATTGGACCATGTATATTTTTGAGGATTTATGAGCTGTTCATGATTCTTTTGATCACAAATATGATTGATATAATTTAAATATGAAACAATTCTTTGGGTGGTAATTGTTCCTTTTAAATTTTCTGAGCAGAGTATACTCTTGTAAGCATAGTACCTGTTTCAATCTATCACTATCTACGGTAAATAACTAAAAATGAATTTAAGTTTTCAGTTGCTGCGATAAGCACTAACTTGTAGATGTTGAGGAATCTGAGCTGTGAAATTTCGATTTGAATTCTGTGGGCTGATGCTCTCCCATGCTGGTGGAAGAAACAGCTCCTATCAGTTGGTGCCAAGAACAATGTCATTACAGGTCCTTAAAAAAGGGTTCTTAGTTTGTGTCTCTGATGTAACCTCGATCTTCTCCCTGCTGTCCAGGTAGAGCTCCCATGGGGAGGTGGGATATTTCTGGATGCCTCTGTAGAGTTAGATGTCAATCCAGCTGGAAATGCTGCCTAAAAGTCTTGAAGGATATGGATATTTCTGCTGTAGAAGAAAACTACCTATTATACAAACTAAGGTAACACAAGTCTTTGGTATCTTCCCAATATATGCCTGCTGAAATGCCAGTTGTAATACACATACAGCTCTGTACAATGCTTTGGTGTCTAGTACTTTGCTCAATACACTTATATTTTCTGGAAAACTAAAGTTACCTCCAAATCCGGGCTATTAAAAGCTAGTTAGTGCCTTTTCCTAGTCATGAATATTTTTTACTAATAAATGCAGCCTCTACTAAACCATCGAGTGAGGTGAAGGGATGCTTTTTACTCTCACTGTATAGTACTTTCAGTATGGTGTCTTTGGAAAGAGGAAAAAGGTTGATGGTCTGCTTGTGCAAGGCTTGAGCCCACACGAGTTTACTGCTCTGAAGTGCATCATCCCAAAACATATTGCAGTGACACCTTTCAGCTGTGCATAGCAAGAAGGATGAGCCTTTGCAGCTGCAGGAAGGACATTTAGATATATTCTCCTACTTCACATCCCTCACTTTCCAAGAGCTGTCTTGACACACTACTTGAGCTGGGATTTTTAACTATGCAGTTATGCTGTCAAAAAGAAATAGGGATTGTGGTCCATATCTGAGCTGCTTATATTTTATTTACAAAATATCTTATTTTTTGATTCAAGTCTAGACACATACACACTTAGTAGAGTATAAGCAGAACGTAGCACTGAAAAGACGTGATTTTAAATAACATTTTAAAACTAGAGTAAACATTTGCTAAAGATATGTGCATGCTATATCTTAAATGCCTACAGTCTCTCTTAAGTCTTCTAGTAGCAATTGTGGCTTATGTGGCTCAAAGCTAATTTTGAAACAAAATCTTCCAAGTATGGTATTTGGAAAACTAAATTGTGCTTGCAGCCAGAAATCAATCCTGACTGTGGAAGGTCCTAGGTACAACTTAGGCTTTCCATTAACAGCTCAAGTGAGCCTCCTGAGTTGGAGGTAATTTCACACCAGTGCAGGAGTAATACAATAAGAACAGTTTAACAACTGCACAAGGGGAAAAGCCTGAAGAACGAGCTGGTTTCAATCACTGCGAGTCCATCATACAGAACTTAGGGACTGCAGGACCCCTGGTCATGGTAAGAATTCAACACTGATTTCAAGACACTTTCTCTTGTTTTATTTTTTTTCTCCCCCTCCCTTATTTTCTACAGTGCCCCTCCTTCCTTCCTGAGATTCTAAATAAACCCATGAAATAACCAAAGAATTTCTTCCAAAAGGGAACATTTGTTTTTCAGAACTATAGTAGACATAGAGAAATTTATTTGTAAGGAAGAAACTTTCCACCAGGTTTGTCAACACACAATTCCTGCTCAGATTTTACGTAGAAATGATTCATCTAAATGAACCAATTTGCTCATAGTATGGATAAAGTGGTTATGACTGCAGTTATAGGTGGCTTCTCACCTTTTCATTATGTACTGTGATATTGAAGAGATACAGACTAATCCTTAAGAATGACTGGCATCACAGTATTGAAGTTCTGAGTGAGCTCTGAGTAGCAGAGTAAGAAGTGGCCTCTGGACCTAAAGTCAGCTCACTGAATCAGGCTGCTGAATTCTATATATTTCTGCATTATATATCTCATCCTGTTGATTTGCCATCTTGGTTTTGTGGCATATTCTTTAAGTTCATGAGGTATTCTTCTAAACAATTGGACTGTTGAATGTTTGTCAGACAGATGTGTGATGGTCAGGATACGGTAGTGATCCTTTGAGCTCCAGTTGTTATTTGACATTATTTGATGTTTCTAGTGTGTTTGGTAAGAAGTAGCTGAGACATGAGATTACAGATGTGAATGTTGCTGGCATAATAAGTGAGACATACTGGCTTGTTTAAAAAAAAAATTTAGTAAATGTGCTGAAGTTTTCAACTGGTGTAGCACCAACGCCTAGTGTTTACTTAAAATGTCTGCATTTGCATCTTATGCAACCCTGACTAAAAAATCTTACAGTCTTTATGTTTTTGGAATTTTACTTAGAAATGTTCCTCTTCATCTATGCTAAACTGCTGCCTGAGGCAGAAAGCAGATTTTGATTCTGTCTGTATTTTCCTCATTAGTAGAGAAAGCATGATCCAAGCCCACCTCGAGCTAATACCTTACCTGTCTGGCCTCAAGCACTGATGAATGCTTCCTCAGGCCTGTGAAGCAAGAGGTAGCTGAACAAGCATGAGGAAGATAGAGAGCAGGTTCCCCTTTACCCCATAAATGAGCTACTCTGTGTGCTTCTGGCTGTCCCAGAGCAGGAAAGAAGC
>WEIV01004345.1:104331-124535 GCA_013390005.1 Calyptomena viridis
AGGGATCCCCTGGCTGTATTGCAATGACTGGCTTTCAGCCTGTTTTTCTAGGAAAAAGGGACTTGTACAGTTCCATTACTATTTATCTGCCTGTTTGTCTCTCAGATTTAGTCTTCTAACCACATGAAACAAGTCTAAAAGAAGTTTCGAAGACAAACCAAAGCCTGTGATTTGGGGTAAGCATCTGGTAGAGGAGACCCAGGGCAAGAATAACCATACAAGCTTGTTCCTGGCTGGGATCAGTGAAACCACATGTGAAAGAATTGCTAGAAATGGCTAAATAGCAGGATGCTGTTCCATGAGAAGTCACAATGAGCTTCCATTGCATGTCAGTCAGGTTTCATTATTCATGTAGCTTCTGTCTCAGTATCTTCAGTATCTTGTACCGAGGTGTACAATTTTAGAAGTGCAGCCCAAAAGCTTTCTCCTTGTGGATTTGGTCCCTTATTTTTGTAATACTTTGGGGTTGTTCAGTCAGTCTCATCATTTACATGTGGTAAGCTTTTAATTGTTTGGGTACTTTCCAACTAGCACTCTGTTTCTACCTTTTCTAGCAGTATAAGAAAATAGTTATGTGATTCTATTTTACTGCTTTGTGCTATGCTTTACATTCTATGTGAATACAGAACTTGATATAGGTAAGGTAAAATAAAGAGAGAATATTTCTCCACAATATGTAAACAAATTTAGCTAATTATCTGTTTGGTAATTATCACTGCATGGCACTTCTGCATAATTTTTGTTGCCCAAATTACACAGAGGTTAAACTAAAGCTTACATATAAATAGAAAATATTTCCTGTATTCGGCTTTGCACCTCCCCGTAAGGCAGAGGAACACATATGTGCATATTTTACAATACTACTGAGCACACATTTTTCATTCTTTTTAAGTCTCAGTCGGTTTATGTGGCTGTGACTGTTGGGCCTTTGATCAGCCTCACTCTTTGAAATCTCGGAGTGGCTAATAGCTCCCTGTTAGTGAGGGGGAGGAGACGGGCACTGGAGCATACAATCACAGTCAGTCACTTGGTGAACTCCTGAACCGAAGTGTTTTGGAGTGATTTTTAAAGAGGGAGTTTGAATTCACAGCGTTTGAAGTTTGCACTAATATCAGTTCCTGGGCACAGAGATGGCACAAGTGGTTTGATAAATGAAACTTGAGAAATGCACAGGACACAAGTGTGTGTAGCTGCTCAGGTCCACCAGAAAATATCGCACAGAGATGTGTTGATCTCTGTAAGGGTTGTCCTTTTTGAAACATTGTGCTATTGAGGATGTGAAGAACCTCCAGTTCCAAACCCATAAACCAGCCCACTGTCTTCTCACAGCCAAAGTCAGAAGCTGTACTCAGCCTGGAGAGGAGGATAAGGAATGCACTTGTTACCCCTGTTCTGCACCATGGGATAACTTAGAGGTACAAATGTAAATGCTAGAAAGAAGAACAAATCCATGTAATGTTTTTAAGTATTTTTTCTTTAAGATAACCAAGACAAACTGTGACAAGTTATGAATGTAAAATACTGGCTGTAGCAGCAGTGTGTTACACGTGCTACTGGTTTTCTTTGGAAAAAAGGTATAGGTTGGGAGGCCTGCAGATCAATAAAGAAGAGCAGTGAAAACAGAAGGGTAAAAGTGGCAATAAATTAACACTTATTTTGAGTAAAAGCATTGGTAATGAAGAAAAAAGATGGCAGAACTGAAACAGAGAAATGAAATTATTACATAACTTGGATCGCATTATTAGAAACCTGGTTCATAGAGGCCTAAAGTTTGCTGCTGAAATAGGTGACGTGATTTTCTCAACTGAAATATTAGAAATCAATAGCTGTGACTTATTTCAGAGGGATTTGGTAGGCATAGAGGTAAACAGCTACTGTAAAAAAATCATATTTCTAAGTAAAAGATACTGAAACAAAATTATCCTGAATCAACTTCTGCTCAAATGACATACTACCATAATTTGTATAACGACCACTGAATTTCAAAGGAGAACTGGATAATTCTTTTCCTACATTTAGTTCCAATATTTAAAGTGGAAGAGCTATGGCTAATTTGTCAAATTTCAGTTAGACAACAATGCTGGAGGCTGAATGCTACAGGGAGTAAATACAGCAGGAATTTTCAACTGCCATGTGCCCCACCTTCAAAACTATTGTATTCAGTATGGGAAAATTGATATTATTTTTTTCTAATTAAGGGTAATGGAATTAACTACAGAACTAACTACATAGCTAAATGTTGGTGGTCATTTAGCTATGTAATTTTGAGGTATATATGATGAAATTAATCAACATGTACTTTGATAATACTGATAATATATTGAGTTAACAGAGAGACGGGGACGTGCTTTTGGGTTGGGGTGTTCACATACTTTCAAGAATTGTGTTAAAAATAGTTGAGGATCTAGGAAATGTGATGTTGATGGGATGTTAACAGAAACAATGATTACTGTAGTCCAGACCAAAAATATATTTACAGAGGAAACCAAAGCAGGTACAACCCTACAATATTGTGTTTTACCACTGTGAATCACAAATGTTGTTTTAGCTCTGCTGTTTGAGGCGGGGCTGGGGTTTGTGATTTTTGGTTTGTTTGGTTAGGGTTTNGCCTAAAGTTTGCTGCTGAAATAGGTGACGTGATTTTCTCAACTGAAATATTAGAAATCAATAGCTGTGACTTATTTTAGAGGGATTTGGTAGGCATAGAGGTAAACAGCTACTGTAAAAAAATCATATTTCTAAGTAAAAGATACTGAAACAAAATTATCCTGAANTTAAGAAGATTGAGAAGCACTGGAAATCAGTGCTGGAAAATGGATATTACTGCATCTTCCACTTGACTATATCTACCCTGCATCTGAATATGAGATTTATATATATATATGAATATATCTGTACAAGTTTAAAATATGAAGTTGTTTGAGAAGTCTAGCTTGCCTTCCTGGTCAAGCTTGAGTTTCCAACTTTTCAGGAAGGGTGTTGGCTCAAAGGGGAAAAGAGTTATTATTCTCTACTACTTTCAAGGCTTTTTCTGTTTTCCCCCAAAACCTGTATAGTAAAAGGTGTTTTGCTCTTGGCCTGAGGATGAGTTTTCATTTAATTTTTTCATTGCTGTGAGATCTTAATAAAACCTCAGAATGTTCATTATCATTAAAACTTTGGCCACAGAGCTTCTTGGAAAATTGGTCTGTTATATGATCTTAATTTGATACTAAAGATCTGGGAAACCAGTAAATAGATGCAAGAAGTGCTTCAGAGGACAGTGCATTCTGCAATTCCGCAGTTCTCATTATCTCCCCTCGGCAATGCATCCCATCCATGACTGTCAGATGAACTGGATCTTGCATTTCGAGAGGGATTTTCTGCCATTGGGAAAAGATGTGCAGGAGGCATCAAGGAGTACTCTGAGAACAAGAGCATCGTTTAAGCAATGAGTAGCTGCTGACTCACCAGAAAAAAATTCTGCAGAGGCAGCTAATTTCCATACATGGATACTTAGCATTTGTAAACACTGCCGTGCATCTACCCGAACTGTGCAAACATCTAATCATACATCACTTAGACAAACAGATTAGTTCTGTTAGCCACTTTGGACTGCTCCATTCCTGAGAAACATAATCCAATCTGTAGTCTCGGTTTAACTTATTTACCTTTCCTTTTAGTGGTTTTTCAGGAAGGGAAAAGGCAAGTAGAAGTTCTAGGATTTTTCAAATTGCTTTGGGGAGTAAGGATCCAGCTCTACTGAACAGCAGGGGTAACTGAGGACTTAATTGCCTCTGAAAGTCACTCCTTTTAAATTAAGTTTTAATCTCACCCACAAGAGATGATAACAGAAATTTCTGTATTTCTTACCTCTGAAAAGTGTTTATTGCTGTGAGACACATTTGTGTTTACAAATGTCTCAAATAAATAGTGAGGTGAGGAGGGAAACACAGGCTCAGGTGACAGATGGGGGGAAACTGACGTTTGCTATAAATTTACACTGACCTTGTGTAAATTTAATACCCGTGTAAATTTAATACTTGACTTTTCAACCCTCTGGCTAAATGACTCTGTGTTGTAGATGGATAAACTCAACAGATTCAGAAGATTCTAGACTCTTTCATTATATTTAATATGATCATAGACTGATGAGGCTGGAAAGGTGCAAAATAAGAACAGTAGTTTAGTTTTTAAGTAGTCAGCTCAACGTTCCTGTCAAACTGAGCTAGAAATAAAAAGCTTTATTGCTTTAAAGACAATCTGCCCCAAAATTTGGGGGGCATTAACTTGCCATAGATGGCAAATTAATTATTATCCTTTATGTGGATACATAAATGCAAATCCAGTGAGGAACTAATATTTTTCTAAGTGTATGTCTATACATATTAATATTAATTGATAGACATTATGAATAATCTTCAACCATTGTTTCTGTCTTTCTTTCTATAAAATTCAAACCATCAATAGTTTCCATAAAAGACAATATTATGGCTTCTAATGCTTTTCAGTGAGCTCTGTCTTAGCAAAAAAGTAGTGTATAGCAGCTTGTAGTATGTATCAAAAAGATGCGTGTCTTTATTCCATTTACTTCTTCATGAGCAGAAGTTGATAATAGACTATTTTAATACTTTTTCAAAAGCTGCCTAGGAAACCTAGCTACTAAACCATAAAGGGAATGGGTAAGTCTCCAGGAGGCTTCCTTTCTTTTCTTTTATAAATATACAGGGGGGAAAGCAAGATAAAAAAATACAGCCTCAAAGATAAATGTAAAATAATTTTACTTTATGTATTATCTTGACTAGCGCAATGCACTAAATCAGTTTTCCAAATGTTATGGAATTTAACGTTAAACAAAAATAAGCAGAAACAGAAATCTGTTTTAACTTCCTTCTAATTACTTTCTCAGAACCAATCAAGCTGCTAGTCAGGGGGCTTGAAGAAAGCACACAGATCAACATTTTACTTAATTTTTACATACAAAACTTGGCTACTTTGTTAATGGAAAAAAAAGAGACTGTTGAATTTTGTTTCAAATGTAGGCAGCTGATCATTTCTTCAAATATTTACATGATTTTGTGTCAAGTTAATCTTAAGGTTGCTTTTTTCCAGCACTATTGGTTAAAGAAAGATTCCTGCCAAATCTCAGGGAGGTTCTTCTAAAGCTGCTGAACAAAATCCTAAATTAAAGTAACAGTGATAATACTTCTATTCATCGAAAATAACGATGAGAATGCTGAGTTGAAATGTCTTTAGAACAAATATATTTCTAAAGATCAGAAATCAGTTTGAAACTGATTTCTTTTGCATCTGCAATTGTGTAGTCTTGTAGGCATCACTAAAACTCTCACAATTTCTTCTTCTGATGTAGCAGAAAGCATGGTCTTAAGGTTTTCAAAGTGTTACCTCTACCCATAGGAAAAGTACAAATATATACTTGGATTATTGTATTTCTTTATGTTATTGTATTTCTTTATGTTATTGTATTTCTTTATGCTGGGTCTGGAACGTTATCTACTACACTTAGGAAAGCATGTGATTTGTTTTCAGAGGAAACTTCACTCCTAAACTCCTTTGAAAAATCTCTCTCACTAAATCTGTTATCACCCTAATTCTTTATAGAGATAACAAAAGGCATGTGTCCTGTCTTTTCTTTATATGCTTAACAAAAATAGTTTGATTAATTCTAAATGACAGGCATGGCAAAAAAAAGTGTCATAATGAATCTGTGAATTTTACTTGGGTTTCTTTTTTCTTTTGTGTTCTTTCTCTCTCTTTTTTTTTTTTTTTTTTTTTTTTTTTTTTTTTTTTTTTTTTTTTCTTGTGGTTGGTTTTGTTTCCTGAAGCTTTATTAAAATAGTCTGAAGGTAAGGAAGGAAAGGGTTTATATTTAACATATAGGTCTGGAAAGAGTTTACATCTTTACCGGCCTGAGATGTTTATTTCTGAGTTGGATACCTGTTGTCTTCTATGTTGGCATATTTCTGCAAAACACTGATAGCATAACATTCCTGAAATTCTCAGAAAGATGGATGTGGGAGGGAAAGCAAAGCCTACACAGTGCCTCAGGTTTTGTCTAATTTCTTGTGAAATAATGTTTAAGTTAGTTTGGTTAAGAGCAACAGACAAAACAAAAGCAGGAACAGAAAAACTCCAAAAGTCAGAAACCTCAGCTTTAGCCCCTTTCCATTCCCTAAAACCTCGAGCACTTATGTAGTAGTAAGGATGCACTCAACATGTGGAAGGATGCCTGAAGCCAGGGTACAGCTTCTGGTAAGGGGGGGAGAAGAGGGAAGACCCTCTGATATTTAGCACAGTGTTTACTTACATGTGGACCATTGCCAAGTAATTATTTTGTTGCTTTTGCTCTTCTTACTGTTTTATTGCTTATTTGTGTATAGCCTTTCTTTCTCAGCTAGAATTTGTTTATTAAGTTCAACTTAGTTGAATATTTTAAATAAACTTGTTCCAGTTTATGATTTTTTCATGAAAAACTCATTTTCCTTGCTTACTTTCTCTTTGGATGTGGTTATTTAGCTCACTCCGTGATGAGTTCTGCTTAGAGACAGAATTACTGAAATGCCTATGGAAAATGGCAGCACAAAAGTTCTTGTTGTGAATGTGAAAACATTTGCATGGGCATAAGAGGGATTTCTGATTGCCCACAAGGCAAAACTTTGTTGTGTGGGCTCATGGTATGGACACAAACCTTATTTTTCTGCAGCATTACAGTTTTGTTTTACTGCTGCAAACCTTGATATTCCTTGGTTTCCAAGTCTGAGTGAGATCTATAAATGTCACAATATGCTGAGTTAATGAGGGAGCATCAGGCTGGGCTCTCTGCAAGACTTTGCTTTGTGGTTTTAAATCAGAAAATCAGACCCTTAAATTTATCCGAACATAGCCTCCTTTTTGCCTGTGTGGTTTAATGTGGCTTAATTAACTAATGCCTTAAGTGAAGAGTCAAGTATCCATGTAGATTAAATGAGCCAATTTAGGATCCTGCAGGAGCTGAGTCCCTCTGAAAATACATTACATCTCTTTTTCCACAGAGGAATACAGAAAACACTTAGAAGGCTATATTGTGTTTGTGTGGTGAGATTTTGGTTGTGGGGGGGGTACAGAGGTGGCTTCTCTGAGAAACTGCCAGAAGCTTCCCCCATGTCTGACAGAGCCAATGCCAGAGGCTCCAGGACAGATCCATCACTGGCCACGGCTGAGCTCAGAAGAGACGGCAGCACCACTGGGATGGCAGATTGAAGACAGGGGAGAAGTTACTGTGCAAGAACAAATTTGCAGTCAGAGAGAGGAGTGAGAACGTGTGAGAGGAAGAGCATTGCAGACTCCCAAGGTCAGTGCAGAAGGAGGAGGAGTTCTATGTGCTGGAAGGGAGATCCACCTGGAGCCTGTGGTGCAGCCCACGCCAGAGCAGGTGGATGCTGATAGAGGCTGTGACCCGATGGAAAGCCCGTGCTGGAGAAGGCTTCGGCCAGGACTTGTGACCTCACAGGGCACCCACACTGGAGCAGTTTGTTCCTGAGGGACTGCACCCTATGCTGGAGCAGGACCAAAGTGTGAGGAGTGATCTCTTCCTGATCTTATCTCAACCCATGAATCTTTGGTTTTATTTTCTGTCCCCTGTCCAGCTGAGAAGGAGAATGGCAAGGCTATTTTGGCAGGCACCTGGCATCAAGCCAGGGACTATTCCCCAACCTCATAAACATCTAATAACATCTATAACATCTAATATAGCTCAGCCTGTTACACTCTGTAAACCTTGGCTGGGCAGACAACAAATTCCTGGGTTCCTATTTGCCTGCCCAGCACATTCCCTGTTTCCCATGAGGACTTTCCAAATGTGACACCACCTTTATCTGGATCAAGCAACCAGCTTTGCCACATGCCCCAACAGGGCTCCTGCTGCCTCTGAGCCCACATTACTTGCAGACAGTGTCAGATGCTGGTCAGTGTTTAACATCGCTGAAAGTTCACACTTATTTTCTCATAAGTGCTTATTCTTACATGGTTGAATGTTCACTGCAACAGCTGAAGAGCCTGCTGTGCTAAGAAGCTGACTTCTGTATAAGTGAGGATGCTGTAGAGTAAAACTTAGGTAGAAATACTTTAAACAGCTAACAGCAAGTCAAAGGGAGTGTCACAATACTAAATTTCCACAGACAAGACAAAGGAGAGGGACGTATTTCTTAACAGTCACCCTGAAGTAGACACTGAGTTTAGAATAATCGAATTGTTAGAATTAAAGATGTGCAAATCAGAATCAAAAGACTTTTCTGGATTTAGCATCTCAGACAATATTACTGTTGAAATAGGAAAAGAATTTTATTATAGGTGTTAAATGCTAAGCAGCTACATATGGAACAATTACAAACTGTTCAAAACTCTTTCTGCAGAAGGGCATTTATAAAAATGCAGAGGCTCATCACACCTTGTATAGACTTTGAGGCAGTTAATGGTGAATGCTTCTGGAAACAGAAATGAGATTTGATAAGTAATTGCTAGATAAACATTACAGAAATGCTGAGGTCCTGGTTTTAGAAGAGAGAAAGGCTTCTAAATATCTCAGGTGCTGCTGTGAATGTTGCTATTTGTTATATCTCTGCAGCATTTTGGTGTCTAAGTACCCATTTTAAGATACTTTGAGCCTGATTAAAAAATAATAATAGCTGAGCAGTTGGGATAGCAACATAATTCAGTCAAACTGACACAAGGCTGAGTCGTGTTATGATTGGAGTCAAGGTTGTCAGTGGTCATTTTGTCAACTGGTATTTTAATATATAAATAACAATTAAAAGATATTTTTATGGCTAATAAGTCTTTTATGTCTGAGCACTGGTTGTCTTGTTTCATTAGAAATGGACCATGCCAATGCAACCTGGCCTCTGGATTTGGGCTGGCCACCACTTGCTTGAATTCCTAGATGAGAAGGGCTTCTTGGTGTTCTCTGGGGGATATGGGTGTGATATTTAGGTTCCTCTCTTTAAACCTCTTGTTTTCTCTCTGATGTTTTCTGTGGGAAAACATTTGAAATTTTAAATCATTGTTTATGATACAAGAAACTGTTTTCTGCTCAGCTTCATTTACAGCTATAGGAAAATAATAAAATATTTTGGTGGAGAAGAATTGGTAATTTTAAAATATTATTAGAAAAATATTTTTTCCAGACCTTTAATACAAAGAGTCAGCTTACATGGATGTTTATTGTGAATGTTTTTGCATGTAGCTGTTTTAGTGAAGCTATTTTGATGTTCTTGAATGCCCCTTCATGAAACAAAATATTCTCATTTTGTTAGTTACTACTTATGAAAATGACTTTATACAAAGTATTTATAACCTAAATGTAGAGTTGTGACTTTATCTTGTTTGTTATGCCCTATTGGAGTAAAAATACCATTATATAGAGTTACATTAAAGCACCAACAGAGGAAAAAAAGCCTGTGATTTCTGTAGGTAGCTATTGCACTCTGTATTTTACTGGGTTGGCTTACAAGACAAAAATGTTCATTCTTTATTTGTGTGAACAGCCAACTGTAGCAGCACCACTGTCTGTAACTGGATTTCATTATGGAAATTCAGCTAAAAAGGGCCACAGGCACAAAAATCCATTAAAATGTTTCTATTGCTTTACATATTCTTCTGTGATAAAAATAGCCCTATATTTGAATTTAAGAAGCTTTAGCCTAAAGGGTAGCAGATGGATATTAAGGAGATTATAATAAAGAAGGGTATTATAAAAAAAAAAAAAGGCAGATGAGGGGGAACTATTCTTTCATGTTTAGGGAAACCATTTGTAATAACAAAGGTATTCCAAAAATGTGATCTCTTCCTAGGTGATCAATAAAGAATTGTTGATTCTTTATGTTACTGTATAAAGGTCTTGTACAAAAATGGGCTCGTTCCATAATAAACTGATACAAATGGCAGATAGACACTTGGATGGATTTAGGACACTTGCATTGTCACTGTAACAATGTAAAATGTGATGGGTGGTTGCCATCTGAGCATATTTTGAAATAAACAGCAAATGCTGTTTGGTTTATCATGAGTTCCAAAAAGCAGCCTTCAGAAATTTCTGAGAACATGCAGCCTTTGTCATTTCCAGACCAAAGTTCCATTCCTGTACTTTTACTTTCTATCTGAACTTTTTTCTTTACCTTTGCAAATTTGTCCTGGCAGATTTAAAGGTTTTCTCATGTTTCTTGAAAATTTCTGGTTCCCTTGGAGTCCAGACAGAGCTTTCCAGCAGCCAGATCAGAGTTTGCTTCCACCAGAGAAATGAGTCCTGACCTCCTGTGTGCGCACAGGTCACTTGCACTGAACAGCTCAATACCTGCATGCAAAATTTGGGACAAATCAGACTGACCTGCCATATGTGCATGGGAGGAAGCAAACCTACAACATACCTGGTGATTCCCAGGGTTGTTAGATTGAAATATTATTGAGCACAGGGAAAGGCTGTAATAAAACTGTCCAGCAACACTGAGCAGTAAAGCAGTAGTTCATCATCTTTCAGAAGTTAAACAGTAGCTCTTCATGCTGTGTCCTGCATCCTCTGCCCTTTGGGAAGGGATGATTCTCAGATCGCAAGGGGTTGCTGCATCATTGGATGTCAGTGATGAAAGGTAGAGAAGCTGACAGGAGGAAAAAAATTCCCATGTGGCTCATCTCAAGCTCTGTGGTGTGCTGGCTGGAGGTGGCCCACTTAAGTCTGATGGGATTAACTGGCTTCAGTGGGCTTGACATCTGTGTAAGGTTAGACTTTTCCTTCCTTTTAGAGTCTCTCTTACCTAGTCGGCCCTAATAACATTTCAATGATTACATTCCCCTTCTTATACTTACCATTTCTTGGTTGAATACTGAGAGCTGTGTTACAAGGATGGATTTGTTAGATATTACTCATGTTATTTGAGTTAGCTCTGAGACTTTTCCAGTGAAAGATAAGGGAAGAAAGGAAGGAAGAGGAAAAAGGAAACAATTGTAGCTCTTAATAACTAAGAAGGGTTAAACAAAGAGATGACTGCTGCAATGCCTAAATGTTTCTGGCATCCCTTTAATGTGAAACCTTTTCATCTGTGTTACACTTCCAGAAGTCAGATCTTGCTAGACTCCCTTTGAGTTTTATGCTTCCATTTCTGCCCTAATTACCTTTCTCAGAGTGAGATTGCTCCTCTGTCTTAGTGGAGGGGGATTTTTTTTTATGCAGTGTTGTATTTTATATCTATATCTATAGAGAGTCGGATTCAAATCTTTTGTTCTTGGCACTCACCATATGCTACTGTTTAATATTTAATCAGCCCCACCTCATCAGAAACACTGCTGGCCTCATTAGATAATTAATGGCTGCCTGCGTCTCATTTGCTTCAGTTGATACATCTGCAGCCAGTAATTAGAGCAGGAGTTTATTAGTTGCACTGGCTTAGTTTATTTGTGAAACAATCTCTCCTTTGATTGAAGCCGCTGGGATTGGCATATGTGGACAGCCTGCCTCCCTGTTCAGTAGGGCTCTTTTGTTTACATTTTTGCTACAGTTTTGCAACACTGCACATCCTGGCAGTCCTAGGAACAGTTGGTGGTGAAGATTTGCCTTTTATAATTTAGAAGATAATTGGGTAATTCAATGCAGTAAAGCTACTGCAAAGCAATTCTGTAACTTTGGGGGAGGGGTGAGGAGGGAAATCTGGTAGACAATTTGTTCTTTTATTGTTTTTATTTTTGTTTAATTATTATTTGTCAAACATCTTAATATAAATCCTCTAGATCTGTGAAGGATATATGTGCATAGAAAAAATGTATTTGGAAAGCTTTTAATTCACAATTTTTATTTTGATCTATAAGCTAAAATTTAACCAGTGTTCTTAAATATTGGTGAGTGATCACATGCCAGTGTAAGTAACCCATCCTCCTTAATGAATTCTAGTCTTAAACCTCTCTCCTTGGTCTGTCTCCTCATTTGTAAGTGTATAAAATGTACTGTGATATTTTCTTCTGGCCCTGTGAATTTATGACAAGTCTCTCACAGAGTAGTCTGAAGGAAAACCTTTATACAATTGAGTGTATTAAAATAATGAGATGAATTGTTCCTGCCTTGGAGAGAAAACACAGGATCTTGTCTTGTCAAGATTGTCTCTGAAAGATCCTCTCCTATCGTTACACCTCTTGAGGTACAACAGCAATCCTGATTAAGTTGGTTTGTTTTCTCTAAGAAAATAGTTCTTAAAGCTGTTTCTCTTCCCCTTAAACAGTTTTCTGTACCAATTCTTATCTCCCCTGGCAGCATTTGGAATGGGGAACTGCTCCCTCCTCATTGCCTTTTTTGTCTTGTGTGTTTGCTGACCACCTTGCCTTGGCATTGCCTTTATGTGTACAGGCATTGCAGTATTCCACTCTGGAATGGCAGGTGTATGCTGAACAGCCTCTAGGAATAGGATACAAGTATTAACTGGTAATGTTAGGAAGAGATCAGCAACAGATTCAGTTATCTTTACCACTGTAACTGTGAAGGTAACTGGAAAAGCAAACAGAAAAGTTGTTTTATTTTTGGCATTTTTATTCTCCAAAGGGCCAAGTTATCAAGTTGGCAGTCATTCTTCGGTGTGAAGAAAGGTAATTGAAGTGGTTGGCTTTGGCTCTCCTGTTGCCCTCAATGAGGATTTGACTACAGTGAATATTTCTGGATAGGTCTTGTTCCAAGATAAACATGTCACATCAAGCCATCTTTGCCCATGTGCAAGGATCCCTGCAATTAAGCCTAATTTCTCTTATAGCACCTCTGTCTCTACCAGCGTATGTACTCCTGAAAGCATATCCTAAAGCTGCTGCGCTCTGGGATGCTCTTTCCTCCTGCTTGTTTTACTTTGCATAGCCAGGGGAAGGCTCTTGTCAAATGATTTTTGCCTTCAGCCTTACTGCAAAGAGACAAATTCTAGTCAAAATTTAAGCTAAACCTTCTTTTAACCTTTGTGCAAACCAAGTAAATTTACTGGAGGTTGGAAGCATCCTCAGCCTCTAGAGGACTAGGCTAAAAGTAATCCTGGGTGAGTTGTTCCGGTAAAGACGTAAACTGTCTGATAAGAGCTGGGGCCAGCAATTCCTCACCTTGTTCTTTTCCTGCAGAAGTGAAGCCTTTAGCTGTGTTTGCTGGGAAGTCTTCTTTTCGTTATTCTGTGCATCTGAGTGGGTTTTTATTGTTTGTTTTTTCCCTAGTTGCAAGCCACACTTTGTACTTGAGCCCAGCTACCTCTCTCGCATAGCTGATTTTTTTCCTGATGTTGTTTAGAGATTTAACCCTGGAGAGTAGCTTGAATTTGTGATAACCACATCTTTAAAGAAATGGTGCCAGGCAGTCTGGCTTCACAATTGGAAGGGGTGTCAGCAAGCAATAGTTTTACTATAGCTCCGAGCAATGGTTTCCTTATCAGTCTTCAAAACATTAAAAAGTCTTTTCTTCTACTAGATAATCCTTTATCATACCTCTGTAGCTCCACTTAGCCTACACTGGCAGATTCAGTGTGTTTTGACAGTTCTGACCTGATGAAAAAGCTTGTGCTATGTTTGTAATTGATTGTATCCATAAATGACTCACGGACTCTATTTTGTTTCTGTTGTTCGGTGTGTCACTTGAGCTTTTTGTTTGTGTTTCTCTGGTTCGATTTCTCCACAGTGAGAAGAGCTGTGCAGAAACAAGTTTAGATTCTCATTCATAAGGTGTTGTTGGGCTGCCTCTGGAAACAGGGGAGGAAGTAGAGCCAGCCATCAGGGTTTTCTGAGCAGAGCAGGAGCCTAATGATGGCTGCAGTGCTCCAGGGAGGATGCGC
The DNA here is from genome assembly GCA_013390005.1 of Calyptomena viridis. Taxonomy (NCBI): domain Eukaryota; kingdom Metazoa; phylum Chordata; class Aves; order Passeriformes; family Eurylaimidae; genus Calyptomena; species Calyptomena viridis. The sequence continues at coordinate 118,143 of WEIV01004345.1, forward strand.
AGCCCGTCTGGGCAGTGCTGCCTAGAAGTTTGGATCAGGCTTCTTGGTTAAGAAGCACTCATTCCTTCAGACTTTTCTGTCACTGTTTTTAATCAGTAATGAAGTCCTCATCCCTAGTAATGGTTACCTTTGCTTTACTGTGTTACTGGTACAGGAGCATCTACCGAACCACATTTGAGTTGTATTTTTAAATGGCAATACTGGATGTGCCTACACAACTAATTTGTAGCATGTTTTTGGCTAGAAATGTAGGTATATGTGCATATTGCTTGTACTGCTTCATAGATTTTTCTATATTTTAAATTGTTGTGAATTTGCTAAGCTTTCCATTTTTTTACCTGAATCCTCCAAATGTCTTATGAATGGTGTTTTAAATGCCAGGTTTTTGAAGGCTGATTATTTAACGGTTTTTCATTCCTGGATCTCCAAAACAGCATTTGACTTCCTAAGTTGCCTTCAGAAACCACAATTTTGTTTCTTGAGTCCTAAACCTGAAGTTTGTTTATAGTTTGTATTCACAATTGTTTTATTAGCTCACAAGCTCATTACTTGGCTTGTATTCTTGTATTTTTTCATCTTTGCAGAGTGAAGTGCTAAAGGCAAGGGCACATGCCAACTGCTTCTTCAGAAAGTCAGATGCTTGGGTCTTTTTTTTTTCTTTTCTCCATTGACAGTTTACCCTTGCACGCCATCTCTTCAGATCTGGAAAGTGTTATTCACCCATCTAATACCAGAATTTCTAAGCCTAGAAAGCAGTTCTTAAAAAATCATTAGCAGATGAAAATTTTCCGGACTACTGCAGTCTGTTAGTTTTGTTGTTTAAAGTAATATATAGATGAAACCTATTCCCACAAGCTGAAATATTAGAGAAATTTAGGTAATATATGTAATAGAGAAAGAGACACTGGAACACACACTACTTCGATTGCAAAATGATGGAAAGTTACAATAAATCTCTCTGTATGTGCTCTTTTTTTCCCCTTAAAGCATTCTAATGTCATTGTTGTCAAGTTTCTATATTCAGAGTCTATCTCCTTCCAGTAATCTCAGGCTTGCCATGCTCTCCAAGGGACACAATTATGTTAGTTCCAAATAAGGGCTCTTTGATCTCTTTTTATTCCTCCTTTGTTTCTGTACAATGAAAGCGAGAGGAACTCAATTAAAGTGACTTAGTCTAGTCTCTTGACAGAAATTGTTACAAGTAAAGGGTTTGATTCTCTCCTCAGTTAAACCAGTGTTTTGCCAGTGTAGCTTCATTGACACTATCAGAGTTGCATTGATGAAAAGCTGGTACAATGGAAGAAAGGATCAATCCTCGAGTTTCTCCAAACAGGCCATTTGAAGGAACTACCAGTTTCTTTTTCTCAGCTGAATTGAAAGCAATTTAACTGGCTTTCAAAGTAGGCTGTTCAGTGAAAGACGTCCAAACTGAAGGTGACCATGGTGGCAACATGAACAAGGCATGAGTGTCTGTTACAAAACTTTATTGTGTGTTAGTGTCTGATAATCCTTTAAAAGAAAATTTTAAGAATAATGTACTGGTATCTGTCTCTATTGCCGGCCCTTAAAGCAGGAGGGTTATTAAGAATTTTTTCACAGTAAACTAATGTCTTAAACTCCCTTACCACACACCACGTGGGTAGCATTTCTTTTTTTTGAGAAAGGCATGAATTTTAGGTAGAGTGCACTCAGCTTTTATTTTCAATCCAAATTTTATTCACCGCCCTCAATATATGTTTTTAGGTCTTAAGTCAGTCTCTTGTAAGATCCAAAGATTTCTTAGAGACTGTGGGATTATAAACACTTGGTAATTGCTCTAAAATAAAACAGTTCTATTCATAAAATGGAAATCTTAAACATTACGGTGTGTGTCACTGTTCAGAAAGCAAGTTCAGGACAGATAAACATCATTGGAAACTTGGAATTTCCAGTGAAAACAGATTGAACATGTTCCTTGGCCTTTGTGAAGTAGAGTAATAGGTCTAGTATTTTGGATAACCCCTGGGGTTTTTTACACAATACTTGGCTTTCTCCTGTCAGTTTCTTCTTTGGATATTGATCAGCGTCTGGGCTATAGGAATGTATCTTTGGAGAGGTGATGCCTTTATAGAGACAACTTTGAAGAAATGAGAGTTAATGTGTCTGGTGAACCTAATCTTTACAACTTTGTTTTGGTTTTTTTTTAATTTGAAGGTTTTAGGAACTTTTGCCCCCCTCTTTTATATGTGCATGTAGTGTAAATTTTTGCAATTATTTTCTATTGATTTTTGAGAAGCTTTTATTTGTACAAGTGCTTCGTTATATTTGGGCAGATTATCAGACTTAAAAGAGCTCTGTTAATATCATAACTGATGTTGAATTCTACTTCTCCTTTACTCCTTTTATTTCGAGACATTGTTTCCTAGTTACATCCTGTGAAGGTTTTTTGTCAGTCAGTGGAGTAATTCCATACTCAGCTGTGCACTAGCCTTATTCATCCTATAATGCTGCTGTGAAGTTTGTGGTCCTTAGGTTCTCCAGCTTGTTAAAGGTTCCTTGTCAAGCTTTATTTGGGAAACCATCTGATTTGGCTTCCATTCACTTTTGTCAGGATACTCTTATTCCCAGTGTGCAAAGTGTTCAAAGCTGGTTTTCCCATTAGCCCTCAGAGGTATGAGAAATATAGTTCATGTAGTCAGGTTAGTTACTGTCTCTTAGGTTATTTCTCTGTTCAGCCTTCCCATTCTTCTCCTCTGCATCTATTTCCCACTCCGGAGTTTAACCCCCTCCTTACCAAATCTCTTCTAGTCAAAATCTCATTATGCTGCTTTGTGAGGCTGTCTGTCTTGACAAGAGTCAGGGCATATCTTTTGACACACTATATTGTAGTAGTGGTGGAGGTTGCTGTCAGAAGATGATCTCAGAAATATATGCTTTGTTTTTCTGAAATGATTCTTCTCTGCTTCTCATGCTTCTAAGCAAAAAGGAAGAAAACAAAGGCAATGTACATGCTATTTAGGAGATTGAAATTACAGGCAAGCAAGAGATGAAGTAGGGGCAAAGAATGTAAGAGTGGGAGGTATTGCTTTGCTCTCCAGAGTCATAGGCAATTTGGACTTGTCCAGAATGAATTTAATGATCTCTGGGATATTTGATCACTTCTTATTTAAGCAAATTCTCTCCTTGAATTTAGAGGTGATTCTGTGATTAGAGAACGCTTTAGATAACTCTATTTCCTCTGTGACTTTTTTTTAACTGCAAGAAATTTTTAATGCCAAAAAAGAATCATAGTCTGAAATAGTCTGATGAGAGATGGTATTTAGACAATAAGATATGGAAAAAGCAAAATCTGAAGTCTCCAAAAAGATATTTTACAGTGATCATCTGCTGCTGGATCTGGCTGCTGTTTCATGCTCTATCTCATAGGCTCAGAGGAAAAAACTATTACATTTTTAGTATATGGAAAAAGTGGAAACAGTTCAATCACTGATATTTACACTGTCCATAACTGAAGTGCAGGAGGCCAGTCACTGAAATTCAAGGGCAGGAAATGTTACAATGAAAAGAAATTCAAGGGGTATTGATGTTATGTATGGTTTATTCTGTATTCAGGGCATCCCATATTAAAATACATCTGTGAGTGAAATAACAGGTACAGTGAAATAACAGATACAGTGAAATAAACAGCAGAGCTATTTAAGATTTTTCATTAATGTTACTTAATTAGAAAATACTGTCAGTCACAGTGTGTGTGTTTGGGAAGGCAGGGGGAACTTTCCTTTACTCCTGTCAATTCCCTTCCTGGATTTTCCTGCCTGGGCTTCAGCATATTAAGGGCCAGGTTACATGAGTCCCACCTTTGAGAAAGGCTCTTAAAAACTAGATTTTCATCACCTTAGCTAAGGATTTGTACCCTTGCTTAGGCTGTGCTTATGCTTTTGGCCTGCTCACAATTCTTAGACATTCAAACATCCATTTTTGTTTCCCCCAAAGAAACTGAACAAATTTTTTTTAATTTATTTTTTTCTCACTACTTTCGGAAAAAATATGTTTAAATCATCTTTTACTATGGCAATACTTTTCTATAGAGTGACGGTCTTTTCATGTCCGTCTTTTAGGTGACCTGCATGCTGAGCTTTGACTATTTAATTTATTTGCTTATTAGTAGAGTCTAGAATGGGAGAGTTGTGTTTCATAATCCTGCATTTTCAATAGGAGAGGAAGGTTTACTTGCTTGTAAAGATCTGAATCCGATGATACATAACACCAGAGTGAAATATTAAGACATTGTGCATAGTAGAAGCACTGCTCTGTGCTAATTCTGCTCCACTGATTTAAATGGAAAATACCATCCTCAAAATGACGATGAAGAAAAAGACAAGTTATTACTCAGTTCTGCATATGTTCTTCCATATGCTAACAAGATGCAATTAGGTTGAGGTGAAGCCAAGGCATCATTTTGTATCCATCTAATTCTGTTTCCACCCATTCACCTGAGTAGGGTCTGTTTGCTCTGTCCTTTCTTTTTATCTGCTATGCACAATGTAGGTGCTGCTACAGGAGCAACACAAATCTTTTTAGTCATGTGCAGCCTCCCATGTATTTGGGCCTTACTGTACTATAGGTTTATTCCCTCCACACGTACCTGTGGTTTTATCGGGCTCTCAAGAGGAGGTTTATCTTAAGCTTGGTGTGAAGTGGAGGTCTAAACTCTGAGCTGTCTCTAAATCAATTCCCTCTTCCCTGGTAGAAAGAGTGCCATTCATGCCTACAGTGGAGATAGTAGTCTTTTCAGTATTAGTTAAAGGTTTTATCCTTATTTATCTTATTTTAATTCAGCTGTTCTAAAGTACTTTTCCAAGTAATCAGGTATGACAGAGCTGGGGTTAATTAACAGTTGGGATGCTGCCAGAAGCTTCCCTGTGATGGTATTGATGATGATACTGATCTTATCTGATATGCTTTGCTAGGAAAAAATCCTCAAGAAAGAAGCAAAGACATTATGATATGAATATATAAGGACGGTAGGTGTCCTTCCTGCTGTTTTATGGATGTGTCTGAAGGATTTCCTTTGTGAGAGAGAACAGAAGCTCAGCCTAACCCTTATCTGTATTACACTACAAAAATCTGTCTTCAAATGACATCAAACACTTGTCTTAAAACCACAAAGCAAGCAAGTATAAAGCAGAGTCTGAAAATCATCTTGCTGATTACACTGAAGTAGTATCATCCATGCGATTTTGAAGGTCACTTGATATGTGAAGACACGAATAGTTCCTATCCATGGGCTATGGGCTTGCCATGTTTTAAGTTTCCAAGTGTCAGCTACTCACAGATACAAACATTAATGAGACACATACTGAGGTCTTTGTTTTACGAATCTGGAAGTTTTGCAGTGTCTGTTTGAGGTGCAGCAGCCTGAGAGGTGTTGAGGACATCTATGCCTTGCAACTTTTTGCTTTTGCAGTGAAAGGTTTATTTTTGTTTGTTTCTTTTATTTTCCCTGCTACAAACAAAATAGAAAATATGATGCCAATAAATCCTCTAAGAAATTTAAAAATTAGCAGCAAACAAGTCTCTCAGAAATACATCACTGTGATAAATGCTTGTCATGCCTTTGGGAGAGAAAGGAAGAATTAAAATCCCCCCAACGATATTGGAAGAAACCAGATAGTGTTAAAAATGTGCCTTAAAAACCAGTGGTGATTAGATTTGCCAAATACACATGTAAAACGATGTTTCTCTTCCAGTGCTCAAAGTCCATGTCCAGTATTGACCAGCTCTGTCTAAAGCAAGTGGTCTGAAAAGCCACACATTTTTAGTGTATGAGTACTAGTGGTTTTTGTTGTAGCCATCAATCAAATTTATGTACTGGCCTCTATGTGTTTTCAGAGACAGGTAAAGGAGAGTCCCTCCAGACTACTGGAGCACTGTCACTTGGCAAAACTATGAGGATGAAAGGTCAGTGCAAAAAGGCAGGTGAATACACAAGGTGTTAACCATGGATGCTGACAAAAATTGGTATAATTTTCAGATGCTGACTAGTGACTCCTTTTTGAGAACATGGCAAGAATTAGGGCCAATCTGGTTTTGCTTATTAAGATTGGAAAGCTTCAAGTTCACTACTTGGAAAGATCTACTCTCCANCTCCCAGCTGGGGCTTGTTATTTCTCTGTGCTGAGTTGACTGTTGCTCAGGTGCTACTCAGATATTGTGTGAATTTTGCACTGTGTGCTCCAAGGGGATCCAAGATGTGGGAGTAGGTCTCCAGTTGGTGTGTGAAGGCTCATCACACTTGGTGGATTAGCATTACATAGAGCAACCAGTTCAAAGATGAATGCTATGTACAAGGTAATTGGTGTTTAAGATGGTATTATCAAGATGTCTAATGGACCTAATTAAAATTGGGAAAAT
>WEIV01004346.1:23035-35378 GCA_013390005.1 Calyptomena viridis
AGACTCCAAAAATCATCAATAGTCTGTGACCTGAGTCAAAAATCAGTGGCAACATTTTTCTAGATATGTGAATTTCAAGGATTTCCCTTCAACATTTGTTGAGCCCTGAAAGTTTTCATTAGGACTTCTGGTTACCTAAAAGTTCTGTTCAATTATAATTCCATTGATTTCTGTGTTTCAATCAATACAGAGGTATTGGACCTCATGGGAGATAGCGACCTGGGCTTCACTTAGTCAATGTGTAATTTGTAGCCCAATGAATCATAACAGTTAAGAAGGATTTTGCCTCTGTAGAGTCTTGAGAATATTTATGAGCATTTGGCTAGAGGAATAGAAAAACACTCTTTCTACTGCCTGTGTCTGATCTTGGAAGATGTAAACAAGGTAAAAGTGAGTAGTTATTCCCAGAAGAAACAGTGCAGAATATTTTCTACTTTTCATCCACACTTGAAGTAAGTCTAAACATAAACCAGCAAGGACAACTTTGAATCTTAGAAACATTACCTGAATCTTGACATAAAATAGTGTTTTATGGGTCAAGGAGAAGAGACACTATCCACAACATAAAGTGAGCTGTTTGGCAATTCTCCAAGAAGTGAAAATCCACTTTTCCTTAGAATTAGTAAGAGAACTGTGACCTAACTTCCTTTATTGAATTCTCTGCATCTTTACTCTTTTTCTCTGATCAAGCACAGGTCAACTATTTCACTGGAGGCAAGAATAGCTGGTGAGAGATACCTTATCCATGTTTGCTCGTGCAACTGAAAAACAGGTTTCTCATCCAAAACTTCTTGAAAGAAGTTCTTTTCATCACTGATTTTTTTTTCTAAAAAGAATGGATTAATAAACAGATTTCTTTCTTTTTTTTTTTAAATTAATTTTGTATAGGTTTGGGGATAAAGCTGGCATTGACCCTACAGCAATTGTGACCAACCATGCCTTTAGACACTGAACACGTATTTTGTAAAGAATGAATATGGACAAAAGGGAGAAGTCAAGCCACAATGGGTGAGTAAACATTTACCTGATTCTCAATGCATGTTGCTGATTAACCATTTGTCTCCCCCTGAGTCCTTGCAGTAAATGTGAGAAAAGTATTAACACCCTTTTATAATGAATTTTCAGAGGATATGACCGAATAATCAATAAGCTGAGGCAATGGGCAAAAACTGGTGCACAGGAAATTCTGCCTGAACATGAGGAAGAACTTCTTTACTGTATGAGTAACCATGCACTGGAACAGGTTGCCCAGAGAGGTGGTGGAGTCTCCCTCACTGGAGATATTCAAGAACTGTCTGAATGTAATCCCATGCCATGTGCTCTAGGATGACCCTGCTTGAGCAGGGAGGTTGGACCAGATGACCCACTGTGATCCCTTCCAACCTGACCCATTTTGTGATTCTGTAAATATGATTTTTTTCCCCTCTAGAGTAAATAATGCCAAAGCACTTACAGAAACATTTATTTCACAGCACTATGTGTTCAGTTTGAAATGTCTGCTCACTTTTAGGTATTGCTTTGAGTTGCTGTGCGTGATTCGCTCTAGAGAATTCTCAATTCTGAATCAACAGCAATATGCTGGCTAAAACTCCATGTATGATAACAGCATATGTTATGTTATGTATGATAACAGCAGCAATTGGTGGTGTAGATTTGTAGCAGACTGAAACCTAGCCCCTGTTAATTAAAAAAAAGCAATATAACAAAAAAGACCCCAGCTGCAAGTCCTGCTGGAGGGATGCTAATAAAATAGCATGTGTGTGTGTGAGTGCATACACATGTATGTGATAGAAGGAGAGGAGGAACCTGTGCAGTGACAAATGAAGGTAGTTTCCTTCCATAAGAAGAAGAGCTTATAGATTAAAGACTGACAGAAGATACAGAGTGTTTTGATTCAGCTGCTTTGTACTCTCTCTTGATTTCCTCATAGCCAGTTAGGGGAAATACAGTCTACAACAAAAAATTAGTAAATTCACATACTGTATCAGGAGAGAAATAATGATTGATTGTCTCACAAAATGAAGCCCAGTATTATATAACCACCTGTGATTTTGTAGGGGTCAAGTCTGATAGGTTTTTCTGATTTTTGTTTTGTCGGTTTGATTTTGGTTTTGTTTGTTTGTTTTAATTTCTGTTATTTTCATTCTTGATATGTTTTCTGGATGAAGAAAAAATATTGCCTAAATTGTTGATACAGGTGAAGAAGAGCGGCAATTGTGTTGGCTAATAAATACATTGAATGATTTATTACTGGACTAGATGGATTATATGGATAAATGTACAGTTCTGCATGCAGGTAGGAATAACCTGATGTATAAGTAGAAAGGTGAGAGAGAGCCTGGATGCAGCCTTTAAAAAATAACAAAATGGGCAAAGTAATTAATAAATTTTGTTTTAGTCACTAGTGTGAGACAATAAATGATGCTGTTCCTAAAATGGCAAATAGTTTATCTGAGCTGTATAAATAGGAGAAATTTTTACACACACATAGGACAGCGATGTAAGAAATTATCTTACACTTTACTCTATTATGGCCATGCTTGCCTGTAATATTTTGAACAATTTAAATCACTGGTTTCTCAAGAAAAATCTGGCCCAATTAGAATCCCTAGGAGCCAAAGAAGAATGACTGAAAATCTGGAAGTAATTAAACAAGAAAAGAAGATGATGTAACTGAGAATGTCTAGAGAAGAGGTGTTTTAGAAAAGAACTAGATAATAATTTTTTTATACACAAAGCATTCTGCAAGGTAGGATATAAGCTGCTCATTGTGTTGTCTTTATCTGTAACACAAAAGCACAGGGTTTAAATGACAATGAAGAATGATTTCTCTTTTGTGCAGAAAAAGCTTTTAACACTAGAGTAGATGGATAAGGTAAACCTTGAAATATCCATTTTTCAGCTTCTTAAAACAAATTTAAATGACATGACCCTGGACAGATCAGTAAACTTAGAGGGTAGTTTTTTAGATCTAATTTTCTACAATCTTGTGTTTATAATTGTCATAACCTCAAAACAAACATTCTAGACACTCTGAACATTATTTCTGCTGTGGTTTAACCTCAGCCAGCAACTAAGCACCACACAGCTACTTGCTCACTTTCCTGTAGAGGGATAAGGAAGAAAATTTTAAAAAGTGAGAAAATTCTTGTACTGAGACATAGACAGTTTAATAGGTAAAGCAAAAGCCACCCACGCAAGCAAAGCAAAACAAGGAATTCATTCACCACTTCCCTGACTCTGTAAGTTCTGCTCAGCAATAACTAAAACACCCCTGTGTTATCAACACTGTTTGCAGCACAGACCTAAAACATATATTAGCTCCATATTAGCCACTGTGAAGAAAATTATCCCAGTCAAAACCAAACAGCTGCCTAGACACTCTGACATACCTGAAACCTTAGGAAGTGAACAACTGTTGCCAATGGCTAATTCTAGGGATCAACACAAATTTATTTTACACTAGCTTCCTAAAAACCAGTTCCTAACTTTTTAGGTGCTTAAGAGTGTAAGTCTAAAAATCTCCAGATCCCTGTAGTAACTTCTATGCATCTTTATCCTTCTTCAATAAGAATGTATAGGATTACTTGACTGTGGGTTGAGCTTTGAAGTTTAGGGCGAAATTCCAGTCTTTCTTTTTCCTGTCTAAAAATATCTTGCCTTTCCAAAACTTTAATGAGTTCTAAAATGCTTTTTCATTGCAGATGTTCATATCCCCATGTTAACTCTTGCTTGAAATGCAGTATCATAGCTGTTTTATTAATCAGGTGGGGTTTTTTTTGGTCTGTTATATATTGAGAATGTTTTCCCATCTAATTTGTATTTCTAAATCTTCTAGTTTCAAAATATATATCTTTTTTTGCTCATTGCGTTCATTCCGCTACTGCTCAGTGTGGATTTAACTTCTTTTTTTCTGAATGTGTTTTGTCACGATTTCTACCATTCATTTGACAATGCAGTTATTGTTCATAATTTGACCACATATGAGATGAGTCAGAGCTCAAAATCTGTATGTTGCTCATTTAAATTGCAAAGTATTTTTTCATAAAAACAAGGCAAACCTTCTCTTTTTTTCCTTCCCAAAGTCACTACCCAAGAGCTGTAATTTTCAATTCTAGCACTTGGATATTGAGTCTTTTCATTTTGTTTACTTCATTAATTGAAGCAAATGATCAACACCTAAGCTAAATAATATGCAAATTAAAAATCCCTCATTCTCTAGTTGCCTCCTTGTGTTTATAGATTTATCTTATGGATATGTTATCAAGAAGCAGGTTGGTCATATTAACTCATGACCAGTCATCTCCATTCATTATTCCTTCTTTTGTTGCTAAAATCAGACACCTACAATAGCCCAATGGAGACAAGAAACAGACATTCCCTTTGTAGTTTATCAGAGTGTAATAACTGGAGTTCAAAAATGTATTCTGCATCTTATAATAATCTTGGCAGTTTCTTATAGTGCCTTGTTTAAAATTAATGCTTTACTTGAAAACGTCTTCTAAAACAAACTTTTAATAGTCAGTATAGTCTAGTTCTGAATTTAAGTAAGTGCCATTTTAAACAATGCAGCAAAATACCAGTTTAAAACTATAATTTATGGTTGATATGTGATACTAATATAATACAAATAGCAGTAGTAAAAAAAATTACAAATACTAGAATTTGATGTTAATCTAATATCAGCATGATTTATTGGTAAAATAAGGCTACAGAAGCTCTGCACATTTTTAGGTTATTCTAAATACATGTGGCACTACTTAAAAGTAAAAATTCATAAAATATTTTTAAATGTCTGAATGTTTTAAAAAAACAAAGGGAAAAATTCGGGACCTTGAAGAAATTCTGAAATTAAAAATCTGTACAATTTTGTGTCTTTCTATTATTTCATTTTTCCGTTTTTGTGATAGGTAACTCTAAGTCTGTTCACTATTTTTCTGACGAAAACTGCCTATGTACTCCCTTTCTTCCTCCAAGACTTTGGTCTTATTTACTAAATTGGGAGGATTTGTGTCTCATTTGTTTCAATTTTAGCCTGCTTTTTCTCTTTCATTTTCTGCTTCACTTTATATTTACCATACATCTGTAATTTGCTGGCATGACTGTCTTTTCCCTTTGAATGAACTTACATTCTTGGGATAGTTGCATTTATTGACTGCATTTTACAGAACATGTTGTACTCTATCTCTGTTGCTTTATTTCTCAGTTTATTTTTTACTTCAAAGCAAATTTGGTTTCTGGGCTGACTTGCTGTGTTTGGTGCAACCAAACATTGTAGTCTTGTTTTGTTCATCAATGAATTCTCTGAGACCGCAATGTTATGTTACTATATTTACATCTCAGTATAATCTCTTTGGTGACTAGTTTCTTGGGTCATTTGCCAGGAGCTTCATTCAAATGAATCTTTGTTACTGAGGTCAATGTATTTTTAATAATAACTTCACTCTTTCTGTTGAATTCACTTTCAAATAAGAATTTTCTTCAGGATTTTGTATTGTTGTCATGCAATTGGCCATTATATTTTTTTCTTATTACTATTGAAATAGAACCTATCCTTTACTTTCTTGGTTTATTTTAAAGTATGACTTATCATTTTGCCATTACAGATAGGGCATGAAAATAAGAGTATATAGAATTGTGCTGATTGATGCAGTATGAAGGGTGACATTTTGCTTTTATGTAATTTTTCCATAAAAGTTTGTTACCGTACTAGAATGTGTTTTCTTCAGAATTTGTGATTATTATTTAGGTGGAAATTTATAGTAAAATGTTCAAATTTTACCCTGTTTCTGTTTACATACAGCACGTTCTTTTGTGTACTGTCAAGTAATCTCTAGATCATCACTAATTAACATTCAATATATGCACATTCAACACTTACTTTTGAAATTTTAGTATTATACATCCAGTAGCTATGAGATATTAGAACTCAAATAGGCTAATTTTCCTACTTTTTCATCATGGAAGGCAACAGTACCATGATTAAATTGTCTGTAGTGCATAAGTTGCTGAAGTTAAGGCTTTCTAAGGCATTCATGTCCATTTTATTTGTTTAGGGCAGCCTATCAAAGGGATGTTGTACATCTTTCTCTCCCTTACCCTTGAATAAAAGCTGTAATCAATGAGTTGTTATCAAAGATGTGGATTAGAACCTCATATATCTATGTGATTTAAAGAACAATTTTTTCAGCTGTTGGTGGCTGGAACCTTTCCTGTGTTAGTGAGACATTTACTGACAAGATGTGACAGTTCCAACTCCAACAAGGATTAAGTAGTCTTCCGATTGTCCTCCAGCTCAGTTTCCTTGGCTATGAGTTCTGATCTCAGGGTGCAGAAAGAACTGCAACAGCTCTCAGCAGACTCTAGAGTTCTAACACTGAAATGATGGGTTAAAGATATTTAGATTTAAGCTTAGGCAGATAGAGAACTTTTGGCTATCAGCAACAGTATTCAGTTGAATTGTATTCCCTGCTTTTCTATGTTTTATGCTTATGCTTTCATTATAAAATTAATTTATATAAACTCACTCTATAAAGGTGCTGTCTTTCATTGAGTGAAATGAGATATATACATTCACTTGAATACTTAGAGAGATTTCATGTGCTAATATGCGTGAATTGCAGAAAACAGCTTCTTTCTCAGTCCTGTTTTCAGCTAAGATAGAGCTAATTTTTTTCATAGTGGCTGCTACAGTTACAGAATCACAGAGTATGCCGAGTTGGAAGAGACCTACAAGGATCACTGAGTCAGACTCTTAGCCCTACAAAGGACTATCCCCAAGAGTCATATCATGTGCTTGAAAGTATCATCCAAACTTTTCTTGAACTCTGTCAGGCTTAGTGCTGTGACTACTTCCCTGGGAAGCCTGTTCTAGTGCCCAACCACCCTCTGAGTGAAGAATCTCTTTCTAATATCTAACCTAAACCTCCCCTGACACAATTTCAGACCATTCCTTCAGATTCTGTCACTGGCCACCGTGTGTTTTGGATTTAGTATGAGAATAATATTGATAACACACTGATGTTTTATTGTTACTAAGTAGTGCTTAGCCTAAAACCAGAACTTTCCAGTGTCTCCTGCTCTGTCAGTGAATAGATGCAGAAGAAGCTGGGAGGCAGCACAGCCAGGACAGTTGACCAGAACTGGTTGAAGGGATATTCCATACTACAGAATGTCATGTCCTTTATTATAAACTAGGGGAAGTTGGCTGGGAGCCATCAACCACTGTTTGGGGATGAAATGGGCATCGGTCAATGGGTAGTGAGGAATTGCATTATCTATTACTTGTTTGTCTTAGATTTTATTCCTTTCTCTTTCTGTTCATTAATGCTGCTATTATTATTGTCATTAATATTATTAGTATACTTTATTTCAATTATTAAACTGTTTCTATCTCAATCCACAAGTTCTACTGTTTTTCTGATTGTTCTCCCCACCAGGGGGGAGAGAAGAATTGGGGGAGGAGGTGCTCCTGATGGTGGAACAGATTCCTCTGCACCTCAAGATTGAAGACCATGGTGAGGCAGGTTGTCCCCCTGATACCTGTGGAGGTCACGAGGGAGCAGAGATCCACCTGCAGCCCTTGGAGGATCCCACACTGGAGCATGACCTTGTAAAGCGTGCAGGTTCCTGGCAGGACCTGTGACCCCAAGGGAGAGCCACACTGGAGCAGTCTGTTCTTGGAGGACTGCACCCCATGGAGGGGACCCATGCTGAAGCAGATCATGAAGAACTGCAGCCCATGCAAAGGGTTCACATTATAGAAGTTGATCAATGACTGTCTCCCGTGAGAGGGACCCTGTGCTGAATCAGGAAAGAGCGTGAAGAGGAAGGAGTAGTAGAGACGAAGTACTATGAACTGACCATGGCCTCCATTCCACATTTCCCCACCCTGCTTGAGGAGATGAGGTATCTGGGGGTGAAGCTGAGCCTGTGGAGGAAAGCATGGGAACAAGTTTTTAGGTTTTTTTTTCTTCTTATCCTGCTCCGTTATTAACTGTCAATAAATTAAATTAATCTTCCCAAAGTTGAGACTGCTTTGCCTGTGACAGTAATTGGTAAGTGATCTTCCTGCCCTTATTTTGATTCATTAGCTCTTTTGTCTTGTTTTCTCCCCCTAAGCTGCAGAGGAGAGGCAGTGATAAAGCAGCTTGGTGGGCACCTGGCAGCCAGCCAAGGCCAACCCACCATACTGTTAAATAGCTATGTTAAATGCAACAAGTTTGCTACCATCCCTCATTTACTCCTGTATAGATATCAGTGGTAGCATGTGTATGAGGAAATAGAATCTTGCTGTTGCATAAGATAGAGCAGATTGTAAGAAATGAGCTTGCTCAGGCATTTTACTTATATTTAGGGCTCCAAAATTTCACCAATCAAATTTTTGTAAAGTCTTTTAGTTCTTTAATACCTCGAGATTGTGCAAAGAGAAAACGCTGACACTTTTTCCAGAGAGATTGCTTTTTAAATTTAGTGAGAAAGTAAACATTTTGGCAAAAGTTTAAGAAAGGGGTAAAATACAACCAAGGTAAAACATTCCACAAAATACCCAACACACACCAACCCACACAATTAATAGAATCCAACACACTTTTTTTAAGTTATCCAAGAGAGATTAAGAAGGGAGTGAAGAAAAGAGGAAAGAAAAGAGAATAAGAGAAGAAATAGGAGTAAAGGAAGAGAGAAAAGGAGTAAAGAAAGATATTAGAATAAGAGAAAAATAGTTGCCACTGGCCATTGTTACGTGGTGATGGCCAGAGAGGAAAGAGGAAGTGGAGATTCTGTGCTCCTGTATTTTTGTGGTCTGGCCACCCCTTGCAGGCAGGACTTTGGCTCACTGACCACTCAGTCCCTCCCAGGTGGGTGAGGGGTGATGTAGTCAAAGAGAGGCTGAGTTAGAGGTTCCAGGGTGCATGGTATGGGCAGGCTACCAGGCTGCCCTTTAGACTGATGGCTCTGTCATGTGAGTTCCATGGCTGCCATGGAGCCACAGGCCTGTTCATGTGGACTCTGGCCTAACCCCTTCCCCAACACACCCAATAATAAAATCCAGTGAGGTTGGAATCCAGTGTCTCACACAGATCTAATGTGATGCTGTGTCAATCTTCCTGTGCCCAGGGGTTTAGAGAGTGCAGAGCACATCACATAAAGGGAAATTATGATAAAGGTAATGTCTTCTTCCCTCTCTTCCCTGTAGCCAGGGTGAAACCTGAAGAGAAAACCCAGTGGAATGAAACTTGATGGACATCTGGGGACTGTGCAAGTAAATTAAGTAATCTTGGGGAACCTTTCTGGACTCGGTTGTTGCTGATGTTAAGTTGGTAGAATTGTTTCCAACAGTCCCAACTTTATTTTTTCCAGGCAGTATTTTTAGCCTTGTTTAGGAGCTGATGTGTGCTCCAGTAGTTCACTTTTTAAATTATTCCTACTCTATTTTTAATATTTAATTTGCTCTCAACATCCACCACAGCAGATATGCTTACCTGCATATCTTTCTGTTGCATTACTTTCCTCTCTTCGTTTCCTGCCTGCTGTAAGAGCACAGTTGCCTGTCTCAAACACTGTCAAGGCCACAGAAGGAACTTTCCACGAGATGAGACACCAGAGTGGGAACTTGAGATAAGTACAGAAGGAGGAATTTGCAACAGGAATGCACTGATTCCAGGCCTGGTGGAGGTGAGATCTGGTTAGCACATCCTGGTTAACGCATCTGAACAAAAATTCCCATTGTGGCGAACTGTGGGAAAGGAAGCAACTGCTCATATACATATCATTGGTCAAAGAAAGACCACTGTGTTTGTTTCACTCTAATCCACCCCAAAAGATCTATTAGCAAGAACCTCAGCTACCTCTGAAGTAGCTTTAGAAAATGAATAAACATGAGCTAACATAATATTTGGTGTTC
Source organism: Calyptomena viridis (assembly GCA_013390005.1). NCBI lineage: Eukaryota > Metazoa > Chordata > Aves > Passeriformes > Eurylaimidae > Calyptomena > Calyptomena viridis. Next base: position 32,940 of record WEIV01004346.1, read on the forward strand.
TAACATCACCATGTGTAATGTCTCTTTCCTCACCTCATGTTATATAGCTTGTAACCTCTGAGCAAAGGCTATGTTTGCATAATGGGATTCGGTTTCATCTGAAGACACGTGTATAATAAAAGTGATTAATATAGTGCATCACTGTTAGCTGCTAATTATGCAAAACAATAATAAAGGTGCCTTTTTCAGGTCCAGATTCCTTTGCTGGATTTGTTTAAATTTAGTGCACATTATAAAAGCTGTGAAATGTTCCTGATTTACATTTCAGAGTGGTGAGAAAGCATAACATTGGGGTTTTAGAAGTGCAAATTTCCTTAGTGTCTTCTTTATCAGGGGATGTTCTTGGATTACAGACTCAAATTTACAGATTCACTACAGAAATAACATATAACTCAAAGAAATTCATATGCTTATATAAGTCTTGGATTACATGAAAAAAAGAAAAAAATTAGTTTTGTTAGCCACCATTCAAGGACAATATTACAGACCTATGTTTCCTGTTAGTCTAACGTGATATCTGAGGACTGTTTTTAATACCAAAAGGTTCAATACAATCCTTTAATTATTGTATTCAAGTAATCTATGACTATGTATGTATTACAAAAAGTAATACATACATGGCTGTATTTTATTACTAATTTTGTAACTGTATTTGTCCATTCCTATTATTGTTATATACCAATTTTTTTTTTTAGGATTGCAAAGAAATTATCTTTTCCTATACTAGATTTCAAGTTATTCTTTGGTTCAAAAAAAAAGTGGCCAATTTGTTACATAATTTCCCAAATTCTAATTTTTGAATGAGGTGTTACTGATCCTGACAGATGACAACATAATTTTTTACTGTATTAGAGGTTTTTTGCCTTTTTTTTAATATGTAATGCCTTATTAGACTTTAGTCTCTAATGTTATCTCATTTCTATTTTTTACTTGAAGATTAAAAACTTCCTTAAGGGACCATATAATTTTTATTCTTGATACTGCAACTGGAACTCAATTTAGTTGAACTACTGTATCAAAGTTGAGTACATACTATTTCTATAGAGAATAAACACTCTGAAGTTCTTTGGGAGATTGATTCTAAATTAAGCTGTGATATCAGAAAAAATGAAGGTTGTTTTTACTCCTGCAAAGATTCTTTTAAATAGAATACAGCTAGTTTTTCTCATTTAAAAAAAAAAAATATTTAAGCATTAAATTTCAGTCTAACATCAGAAGTATGCCCTCTATAGCAGGACTCAATCACTTCTGCAATCTAATATACCATTCCTATTGCATTAGAAATTGGGTTTTAGACAAGAAAAATCTCATTCATTGCTGATAGTATGCAGTCCAAACAAACTGCTCAAGATTGAACTCATATTCATTTTATATCCAAGATCAAAGCTAACACATGTTGTAAAATCTGCAGTGTGGTTTGAAAATTATGACTTCTGTGATGTATCCAGGGTTTTAATTTAACTTTATGGTTTAGGTAGTGATGAGATGTGGAGGTCAAGTGTTAGGAAATAAATGTTTCTTTTTTCTAATTTGTAGATCTTTGAAGTTCTGATGAATTTAATTATAATTTACATCTTAAGAAATAATGCAAATAGATGATTGATGTAAAATCAAGGGCACTTATACAATCTATTTTTTGTGAAACTCTTGTCTCTTGTTTAAGGACTTCACCTGTTTACCACATGTCACCTTGGGGAATTTAATTATTTTCATAGATATTTTCATAGATAGTAATTAAGATCTTGCATTTGTGTTGGTCCCATTTCTCCTGAGAAAGATAGTTGCTAAAATCTTTACTGGAAGGGGAGTTCAGTTTTATTGCCAAATTTAACATTTGTTACAAGGTTCGGTGGTAGGTTTTGGATTGTGTGTTTCATTGCTGTGGAGACATACAACGTTCACCTTCAAAAAATCTGGTGTCAGTAGGTCTGGTGGCTGCTCTTCATGTTAGTGTTTGCTTTTAATATGACTTTATGTCAAGGATTATGTGATTTCCACAACCCTTGCTTCAGGGCTCACTCTCTGTTGTAGTTGATAGAGATCCTATAGCAACATGGATGAGGGATTGAGTCCTTCATCAGCAAATTTGCAGACGACACTAAACTGGGAACTTGTGTCGATCTATTGGAAGGAAGGAGGGCTCTGCAGAGAGACCTGGATAGGTTGGATAGTTGGGCAGAATCCAATAAGATGAAATTTAATAAGTCTAAGTGTGGAGTCCTGCATTTTGGCCACAAAACCCCCCCTGCAGCGATACAAGTTGGGGACAGTGTGGCTGGACAGTGCCCAGGCAGAAAGGGACCTGGGGGTCCTGGTCGACAGCCAATTGAACATGAGCCAGCAGTGTGCCCTGGTGGCCAGGAAGGCCAATGGCATCCTGGCCTGCATTAGGAATAGTATGGCCAGCAGGAGCACGGAGGTCATTCTTCCCCTGTACTC
>WEIV01004348.1:5123-30805 GCA_013390005.1 Calyptomena viridis
ATTACTCCTGAGTGGAAGAGCTACACAGAATAATTTATTGTGCTAACAACAAGAAGATAACTTCTGAAAAAAAAAAAACAAGAAACAAAAAAACATATATTTTTGTGTCAACTCCAATGGTTGTTTTGCCTCCTGAGTTTATGCTTTTAAAATGTTTTCATGACGTACATATCTGAATTTAATCATATATAATTTCAGTATGTAAAAACAGCTGTTTACTTCACTCATGAAAAGTCAATACAACTTTTACCTTGGTTCTATCACTGTATCTCAGTGACTGGCAGCTCCAAAATGCACAGCCCTGTTTATTCTGTAAAACGTACACTAAGCTTTCTATGCTTCTTTCTTTCATCAAGATCACAAAAGGTAGTAACGTACATTTTCTTTATTTTCTTTAGTTACCCAGGTTTTTACTTATTCGTATTTTTGTCTTCTATTTCAGGAATACAAACACTCTGTGTGGGGAAAAGTAAGGAAAAAGAAGTAAGAAAGCAGTACCTGAAAGAATTCATCACCAAGCCATACTTACAAGAAGCAAAATCTAATATACTATTAGAAATGAAGAAGATAACGTGACAAATCTCAGCAATTACAGTAATGGGGTTTTTTTAAAGGAAGAAAGAATTGTAGATATAAAAAAGATGTATGTGAATGAATAGCTTAAATTCAAAGAGTCAGAGATTTAAAAGGTAGCACCATAATCACAGGGCAGGAAATTTCACCCACGAACTCCAGTGAGTTATGCAATTTGCATGTGAGTTCGATACCCTTTTTACATAGTGCAGCACTTACCACCTCCTGCAATAATCTGCCCTGCTACCCAATTATTTTCATCATAATTATTGTACATACTATTTCTAACATTCTGGAAAATATTATCTTTCATTTCTTGTCCAAAATTCCAATCAATGCCAACAGAGTCTGTTACTCTAAAATCCCTTCCTGCAAGGGACTGACATATTTGGTTTCTATCCATTTATGCTTTGAAGAATTGACAGACATGAGTGTTCACAGAAATTTGCTCACTGTAAAACAACTTCTTCCCCTGAAGATCTAACATTCTCTATCCTATTTACCTAGATAACCTGTGTAAAGGATTAGTGTTCCTTTTGCTTCCATGGGAAGAATTACAAACCTCACAACTGCACCTACAGATTGATTCATATGACAGTTTTGCACTTTACAAAGGAAATAATTCTTGGAAATTAAACATTTTGCTTAATTCCATTTTATGTGACTAATTTCATTTGATACACTTTAAATATTAAAAAACTGCTAATTCTTGCTTTTGTGTCCTCTGCTTTAACTGAGTTTGCCTCTCAAAGCAATCTGTAATAGCTGTTCCATTCTGTGCCCAGTAACTGTTTTCCAAAACAGATTTTCTAAATAAAAATTTGCTAAGCCACACTTCTCAAAGTTCTTTCAACCTGCTTTTACTGATGTATTACACTGGTAAGCACAGAAATCATGTTCTTCTGTCTGTAAACAGAACAAAACTATGCAGAAAAGCTATGGAAAAATTTGTTTCATTTCAGCACTAACATATCAACCTTCATTTCTTAAAGAAAAAAAACCACAAATAAAAGAGAACTTGTCTTTAAAATACCATATGTAAGAAAACAGATGAACACCACCAATTTTGGAAATAACTTTTTGGGATTTTATTATTCCTTCGGCAAATGCGAAAGGTGCTGAGGATGGAGTTTCTTTTTACCTTCGTATTGTCAAAGTTTCTTTGAGGTATAGTTTAGGTAGGCTGCCATATATTCGTTAGTGATATTGTATAAATCATCAGCATCCACTTTAAGAAGAGAAGGGAGTGAGAAGAGAAAACCGATTCAGCCTAATAGAGAGTGGAGGAGATGGGGTATTGGGAAGAACTTTTTGCCCGTGAGGGTGGGGATGCCCTAGTACAGGTTGCCCAGAGAAGCTGTGGTGCCCCATCCCTGGAGGTGTCCAAGGCCAGGGTGCACGGGGCTTGGAGCAACCTGGGATAGTGGAAGCTGTCCCTGCTCACAGCAGGAATGGAACGAGATGCTCTTTAAGGTCCTTTCCAAGCCAAACCATTCTATATCTCTATTTTGCGTCCATTTAGAGAGATGTGGTAGTTCTACATTACGCACAAACGCGGTTCAGCGCCACAAGCCGCTCACAGCTCACCCCTTCCCGCCATTTCCCCGCAGACCCTCAACCGCCATAAAATGGCGGCGGGGGCGGGCGGGACCTCCCCGGCGCGCGCGCGGGGCTCCACCAACCATGGGCCGCGGTTTGGCACCACGTGATACCGCCGAACTACAACTCCCGACATGCCCTGGTGCCTCCTCCTCTAAGTTCCGGTTCCGGCTCCCCGTCAGCTCCGCAGCACTTACGAAGGTCGCGCAGGGCGGACAAGGCGCTGCCGTGTCCTGTCTGTAGCATGTTGTCCGCCGGTGTCCGCCGCTTCACCACCTCCGCCCTCCGCTGCAGCCACTATGAGGAGGGACCTGGAAAGGTGGGCAGGAGCGTCCCGGCCCGCTGAAGGTCGTGGGGAGGGGGATTGTAAGGGTGGCGGTGGTTGATATGGTGGCCGCCCTTTGCCCAGCTGGTGATGCGTGGGCTCTGGGTTGGCGCGGTGCTGTAAATACAGCCACAGTAGAGCAGATAACGGACCCTGCGCCCTTCGCTGCTGTGGTACAGATGATGAGCATTGCGGTATGAGCAGTAGCAATGATACTGTAAACGCTTTCTGATGTACCTTGTGCTATCTCAAGCTATCTCAGCGTGTTGTCTCAAGCCCTGCGCCTAAAAACTTAGTTTTACGTACCTAATGAACGTGATGGAAATCTTCACGGTGGAGGTAATTCAATCCCTGAACACTGGAGAGCTGTGGGGATATGTATTTTCAGGAGTGCTTATACTTAACTGGATGAGGCCTTCAGCAAACTGGCCCCGCTTTGGGCTGGAGGAAGATGGGAAGGGGGGACAAACTGACCTCCAGAGGTTACATCCAAGACGTTTATCAGAGAATGTTAAGGGCTGGAAAGGACCTTAAAGCTCACCTTGTCCCACCTCCTGCCATGAGCAGGGACACCTTCCACTATCCCAGAGTGCTCTAAGCCCCGTCCAGCCTGGCCTTGGACCCTTCCAGGGATGGGCAGCCACAGTTTCTCTGGGCAACCTGTGCCAGGGCCTCACCAACCTCACAGGGAACAATTTTCCCCAATATTCCACTCCTCATTTCTTGTCTTTCACTTTGAAGCCGTTCCCTGGCTTCAAAGGAACTTCACTTTGAAGAAGTTCCTGATGAAGAGCTTGTCTCCAGTTTCCCTGTAGGTGCCCTTCAGAGACTGGAATGTTATTTGTTATCGCAAATGCCGTGTTTCTTGAAGAGAAACTGCATATTTATTTTGTCATTTTGGCTCTACCTGTTAGTGCTCGAAGCTTCTTACCATCTTCAGGTCACTGAGAAGGTAATTACTACATTGATTAAAAAACCAAAACTGCCTTTTCTCCTCTAGAACCTCCCATTCTCTGTGGAGAACAAGTGGCGGCTGCTCGTGCTGATGTGTGGGTTCTTTGGAAGTGGATTTGCTGCCCCTTTCTTCATAGTCAGACACCAGCTCCTGAAGAAGTGAAGAGCACAGCACTAACTGGGTAACTGGTTTTTTTTTTATTTCAAAGCACAGTGGAATTTAAATCTTTATATTTGTCAGCTTTCTGCACCCTAGGTGTTTAGGATCTGCAGGTGAATAATAATACATAATGAGCAGGTGTAAGTTTGTGTCACAGAGCTGCTGCACTTGGAGGTTGGTGAACTTTGCCTCCCCAGAGGCCACACCTCTCTGATTGCAGCCTCTGAATAACCAGAACCATGTCTGCTTCCTCCTTTGAGGAAATACAAAGGTGACCTGAGGTGACCTGTGGCAATAAGTGGCACGTGGGATGTGACAAAACAGCATGAGAAACTTTGATGCTATAAACGCTTTCTGATGTGCCAGACAGAGCTCAGTGGAAAAAAAAATTCTTTAAACTTCTTCAGCCATATCAAAGCAATCACACCATCCACATCATTCATAACTACACAGGAGCTAAAGAACGAGGTCATTAGCAGAAATTGATGCTGGGTGATGATGCTAACAAATTAAGCTTCAGACTGTGTAAGCATGTTGCTTCCATTTGAAAGGCTGCTTCAGTTTGTCTTAATCCCATTCCACCTTAGAAATACATGGTATTGTCAATTCTGTAGTCTGAGAAACAGTAAATACTTTTCGTAGGCTGGAATGAGCCACGTAGTTCTTGGGAGAAAATCACAATTCTCACTGGAGTCTTATAATTGGAACAAATTCAAGTTATCTGTGTGATTCATTTGTCAGTTTGATAGTTTTGGCACCCTAGACTGAAGACAAAAACAAAATTGGCAGATTTGTATTGAGCTTGAGCATCAAGAACTGTATGATTTCATGTAAGTCAAGGCCTCTGTTGCAAAACCAGGTGGTGGATGAAGTCAAGCCCATCAAAATACTAACTAAAGTGTATGTTTACAATTTTTCTATAGTCAAAGATAATACAGAGTTCTTAAATTTGTTTAACTTTCGTTTTTTTTTGCAGAGTTGAAGTCTTCTACCCAGCATCTTTCAATGCGAAAAGGATAGCTGCAATCCATGCTGGATGTGTCTAAATAAAATCTTAAATCTGGAGGCCTTGAACTGTTTATTTTGTGAAACTCCTAAAGTCTTTTTGACAGCTGGTGTGTGCTGAGAACTTGTTGAAATTGCAGTGTATTGCCATTCAATTAAACACTAATTGTCATCATGTGAAAAATAGAGAGTAGTAAAAATTCACATCTCAAAACTGCAGTTAGGCTGAACTTTTCATCCTGGTCAGAATAATGACCTAAGGTAGCTGGTAATGGGTATAGTGTCACCACAGTCCTTGCTGCAAACCATCCCCTTCTCTCGTACTTTTTAAAGGTACTTCTGAGGATGGATGGTTAAACTGCAATTATTTTTAGAGTAAGTCTTGGAGATTTTCATGATATGTTCTAGAACTGTGATCCTCTCTTTTCACAGAATTGTTACATTGATGGATTGTATTTAGGAACAGAGAGGTCCTGGGAGCTACTGGTTACAAGAAGTTTCCAAATTACGACCCTTTTAAGTTGCTGGCTAAATGCATCCTGTTAGTCATAAATTGTCATTTGCTAGACTTGTGTTTGTGGTGTGCTTTTATTAATTAATTTCTACAAAGAAATTTTAGTATACTTTTGCTGTTAATTCAAGACTTGAGTGAAGTTGGATAACATTACTGATTTTGATCTGTGCAGCTCTCCAGTTGTTGGCTTGTATTTTTAATAGAACACGTGCACTCTGTAAGTTTCTCCATTCATGGCAAAAACAGGGCTGCCAAATATGTAATTAGTCCCTTTGGGTCACTTTTCAGTAATTTTCAAGTTAACCACCTGTGTTTTACCCAGTCTATGGTTTATTGTTTTAAGTTCTCCAGTTCTTGTTTGTTATTGGCTGCTAAACAGGTGAAGAAACTCAAATACATTTTTTTCTCAGCTCATTTTCTCATTTAGGAATGACTTTGCTAAACACATTCCCACCACAGGTACTAGCATGGAAATATGCAGCCCTAAGTGATTCTAGAGACAGAAGTGTCACTATAAATATGTAAGAACAAACTAATGGTAGTAAGTGGGATAGATCAGATTGATTAAAACCCAGGGGCTGTAGAATTAAGCTGTGTAAAGCATAGCAGTGTGTTCCATCACATTCAGCTGTGTGATAGTCTGAGTAGCAATGAAAATATTTTTAAAATAGCCTTTTGGGTTCCCTTTAGGGGACCTTGACTTGGTAGGAGATAAATCAATTGAGAAAACAAGAGGTAGAAAAATAAAACCCTTTCAGGCTTGACATTATAGGCAAAAAGCAATATGCAAGTTATGCTTCTCTGTCCTTAGAACTGCATGAAGGAAACAAGGCAGTGGTTAAAGGACTCCTGGGAAATAGCACATCTGTGTTAGTGGGGTTTTTTGCTTGCTAGATGCCAATTTTAAGGGAAATCATTAATGGTCCCTGATTTTTTTTTTTCCAGTTTTCTTGTTATAATTTTCCCCTTCATGAATTTTGTTTTGGCACAAACTCAAAATTGCTTCACTTTGCTTCTAGAGAGCTTCACACTTGATACCATTTTAATTGTGTTAGGTGTAGTCTTCAAGCAGTTTCTCAGTTAAATCTGAGGAGACGTGAATTAGGTGTCCTTGCATTTTAAGATTTGGAATGTTTTCAGTTTGGGGATCTTTCTGTCTTACTCTGGTGCATTAACTGTTCCAGAGGGACAAGTCTGGAAGGACTGGTGTTCAGTTGTGTGGAATGGGGTAAATATTTTGATTTGATGAAAAGTAATACATTATTTTTCAAATCAATCCTGGAATTTCTGTTCAGCAATTAATTTGGCAGCGTGAAAACTGGAAAGCAATGGGAATTTGACTTTTTTTTACCCTAAAGAGAAATTTTAGTTCTTGTTCAGTTGCGCCTTGAAGCACTTGGTATTAACCCACGTAGGAGATAGGACACTGGCTTTGATAATCCACACTGAAGTGTGGCTTGAGGGTGATGAACCACTCTTACACAATAAGAGTATGAGTTTCTTATGAAAATTGCTTTCAAATCTTTTTACTACTATTTAAATTATAGGGTAAAAATTCAAAATATTTTCTAATATAAATTGTCAGTTACTCTTCTCATGTTTCTCTTTGAGATTTTTATTTCTATTTGAGGTCAACATAGGGACATCAAACAATATTAGAGGTTTATAAACAAATGGAGCTGAAGGAAGAAAATATGGAAGTAGAGATGTGGTTGTCATGACAACCAAAATAGCAAGCATTCCTGTTGAACATGAGCAGTGGATCAGAGCTTGGACAGTTGCACAAGGTAAGACATTCAAACTATTTTTTTAAAGGCAAAGGTCAGGTATACGTTGCACTTCATTGCCTTGGTTGATTTCTCAGTGTAGTTACATCGATGGCTATTTCTTAAAAATTTTAATGGAATTGTTAAGGAGAAAGAAGGAAAGAAAGATGCAGCCTCCATAAAAAAGGAATTGCTTGTTCTCAATTTTGTGAAGAAAAGTTACAAATACAGTCTGGCTATACAAATATTCCTGCCTGTTTCCACCTCAGTGAAGTACATTAAACAGTTAATGTGTAATCATTGTTTTAACGTGTAAAAATACGTGTAGTGGGGCAAAATAGATTAAATCTCTGGATTGCTTAACTGGAAATTGTAACGTGTATCAGTGGAGCACAATAATACAGTATTGTTGCAGGTATTGTAATTACATCTTCGATGATCACAAAAAGATACCGATTGAAAAGTAGGAAGAATGGTGTAAGGTTAGGATATATAATACTGGAAAAACAGACTTTGGCATAGCATTGGCTGGTTTATGGCAGAATCAGATGAAAAGAGTGACAATGAGACCCTCTGAACAGACGGGGACTGGTGCAATTAATCGTTTTTTCATTTAAGTAAAAGGTAGAATTTTCCCTCCTCTGACCAACTCCCCAGCTAGCTTCTGTTTGCTCTGACTGCAGTGAGAAGATAAATGTTAGTTGCTTTCTAGGATGATACGCTCAGTAACTATGACTTGCATTTAAATGAGTTTGAAATAATAGCATTTGCTGTAATTAATGTGAATTACTCTTCCATTTTCTCTTTTGGTATTCCATGAATAATATTAAATTCCTTTCTGTGGTTCTGCCACATTTTTCCATTAGCTATGTAGAACATGCAGCTCTTTGAAAAATGTCAGTGTATATAAATAGTGTTACCGAGAATCCGACTAAGTCACAGCCAGCAACATAATGTGCCTTGCTGGTGAAAAAAAATGGTGTAAAAATCATGTATATAAAAGTTGCGACAAGTGGTGGAAGGACAGGAGAGGGCAGAGCGTAGTCTGAGGCTTTGTTTCTAAAATTTTGATTGCAGCATCAAAATTCAAAATTCTTGAAGGCTTTTTAGACTAAGTGTAGCAAAAGAAAAAAACTCCATAATTCTGGGCCAAATGTAGTTTTGTAAAGACAAGAAGAAAGATCTCTTCCTTAAGGAAGGGCAAACCTGCTAGCCACCAGCCAGCACAGATATTTAGTGGTAATAAGTGGGATAGATAAGATTTGGGACTCTGCAGTTCACCAAAGCTGTTGCCTGAAACAGTGGCAGAATGGGCTGTAAACATAAATATATGGGTCATTAATATAAATGAGGAATTCTGTTTGCATGTGTCCCTGAGCCATCCAGACAATTCAAAGTGAAAGCTAAAGATGTGCCTCCCTAAAGAAGATCCGTCTCTAATGCCTTGTCTGGCAGGTGTTTTCTGACAGCCTGAAGCAGTGCTCCTCTCCGTCCTCTTAGTTTTTCCAGACGTGATGCTGCCCTCTGAATCCAACACTGCAGAGATTTGTTTTCTGCCAAACAGCAGGAGTTGAGTTGTTAACTCAGTATTATCTCAAACCACTGTCAGGAGCTGTAAGTGCCTTTTCATAGCTCAGTTGGGAGCATTTTGGTGCTGGTTATGAAGCTGGGTGTGTAGAGGCTGGGGCTTTTTTGGAGGAGTCAGAGGGGAAGGCTGGCAATCACTAAATAAGGTCTTTTTTTATCATCATCTGAAGTGGCAGCACAAAGGGAGAGGTATTCTGCAAAAAGTACTGCATAGTTTGATTTGTTAGGCCCAGCTGAGGCACCTTTCCCCAGTACATATCCAAAAAGGAGAGTGTGGGCACTGGCAGCTTGTCTGCAGGACAATTAGCTACCCAAAAGTATGACTTCAAAGTTACCCAAATTTTATTAATTCTTGGTTTTACACTGCTTTGAAGTTAAAGCAACACCATGGCAGTTCAATTGGAATTTACCTCTGAAATCAAAACTGTGTAAAAGAGTTTGCCAGCTCCACTAATCCTAAGTAGGTCAGGAAAAACTTGGTTCACAGTGCTTTAGGCTGGTCACTTTTTAAGAAGTTATTTCGAGTTGGTTTTCCTGAGGTTTGCTACATAGGCAACCCCAAGAGTGGGAAGTGCAAAGGCCGGAAAGCCAAGCAGAGCATCAGTACAAAGATGGGATTCAGACCCTCTTGGTTTTGTGGGGTGTTGGGTACCACTAACTTTGCTTCACTCTTCATTTCATTACAGAAAGCCTATAAATTGGTAGTCAACATAATTTCATGTGAAAGAAGAATCGACTTTCAGCACTTGCTCCAGTGAGTGTTTAAATACAGTTGTATGCAATTATTAGTTTTATTTATTAGAACACAAACTTAGGTCCCTTCTCTCCTTCTCTTCCGCCCCAACTATCCCTCCTATGCAGTGAACAACCCTGGAAAAGTGGAATTGCTCAGTGGGTGGTGCTGAGAGCACCCCCTCACCAGTGCTCCTCCAACTGTGTATTAAAGCAGACCCTTGGGAAGCCACCACACATCACCGGACACTGGATCTGGGCCTCTCATATCCTGCACAAAAGCTCTCCTAGGTGGAAGGTGACTATGTAGTACTTCTTTCTCCTAAATTTAGATAAATTAGCTAAATTTAGATACCAAGCCAGCAGCCACTAAATCAGGTCATGGAGGAGAGAAAATAACCACAGGTTCTGCTTTTGAAAATGTCATTATTGCTAGAAAAATACTCTAAATAAAGTTTTTCTGAAATTATAGGAGTGGAAAAAGACAATATGTCATCAGGGACTGAAAGCAGTAATTTCTTACACCTCCCTAGCAATTTTGAGATAAGGTTCCTGAACAAAATCTTTGGTCTCCCTTAGAAAGCAATGACCTTTGGAAAATTAGTGACCAACCAGAAACAGAAGACAATTCAAGGTAAGTCTATTGGCAAGAGATTAAAAAAAAAGGATTCAAACTGTCTCACTGAAGATGAAATAGTAGAGGGTGGGTGAGCTGCTGGGTGAGAGGCACTAAATGAAGGTTGAATTGTTGGATGTCTGCACCAAAACACATACCAAACACACACATGAAAGGGAGAACAGGTTTTGGTGGCTGTGTACCAAATAAATTAATATTTTTTAATCTTCCTAAAGAAACAGAAGTCCGGATTCCTAGAAACCGTTTAAATGTGTACTGGGTTTCAGTGGCCAGGTTTTTGGTAGCAGGGGGGCCTGTGAGGGAGGCTTCTTCGAGAAGTTGCCCCATTTCCAGCAGAGCCAATGTCAGTCAGTTCCAGGCTGGACCCACCGCTGGCCAAGGCCAGGCCAATTAGGAGTTATGGTAACGCCTCTGTGATAACATATTTAAGAAGGAGGAAAAAAAAGGTACAGGCAGATGAACATCGCCACTTAGAGAAGAGCAGAGTGAGAAGTTGTGATTAACACCAAGGTCAGTGGAAAAGGAGGGGAAAGGAGATGCCTTAAACACCAGAATGAGGCCCCTGCAACCCATGGTGCAGCCATGGCGAAGCGGGTTGTCTCTCCTGCAGCCCATGGGGGACTATAGGGAGCAAAGATTCATCTGCAGCCCATGGGGAACTGGAGGACCCCACGCTGGAGCAGATGGATGCTGGAAGGAGGCTGTGACCCTGTGAAATGTCCATGTTTGGAGCAGGGGCCTGACAGAGTCCTGCAGCCCATGGGAAGAGGAGACCCACGCTGGAGCAGGATTTCCTGGTAGGACTTGAGGCCTGTGGGGCACTCACGCTGGAGCAGCCAGTGCCTGAAGGACTGTAACCTATGGAGAGGTGACCTATGGGGCAGCAGCACCTGAAGAGCTGTTGTCCATGGAATGGACCCACAAAGCAGTTTTGTGACAGACTGTTTTTGTGGAGGAGACCACACAAGGAAGCAGGAGTAGGACTCCTCTCTGAGCAGCAGCAGAAACAATACTTGACTGTAAACCCCCCCACTCCTGTCTTCCTGGGCCACTGAGGGAAGGAGGGAGATCTTAGAAAGGGGCGGGGTGGGGGGGAAGGTGTCTGTAAGATCTATTGAACTTCTCACTCTTAAGCTCTGATTTTGATAATAAATTCTTAATATTCCAAGTTGGAGCCTGTTTTGCCTGTGAAATGATAAGGAGTTTCTTATGGTCCTTAGCACAAAGCTTGTGAAAACTCTTTAGTTTTTTCTCTCCTCTGTCCGTTTGCAGAGAGGGGAGTGAGAGAGTGTGGCTGTGTGTGTGTGTGAGTCCTTGGTCAAACAACTACGATGCTACATTATCTGTTACTGAATTAAGCCTTCTATAACTGCAGAAGGACTTAAAAATAGAACATTAGCAGTGGATCTCCTTATCCTGGTTGTATTTTCTACAGCATTTATGGTCCAGGGTACTTAGTTCTGAATACCCAATCTCAAACGATTCAGACAGGCCAATTCTTCAGAAAAAGTCTGCCAATCCAATTTGTGAACACCAGATCAGTGCAGAGCTTGGGAGGTCATTCTCACAAAAATCGGAAGCCTTTGAACTAAAAATAACTTAGAACAAATTCAGCCTGTATACTAAAAAAGTATGTTGCTTACCCTTAAGCCCAAACACTTCTCAAAAATTTATTATCTCACTAGGCCATTGTGAAAAACTAGTTTCTGTATTTCTAGTAAATATCCAATGAAACTTTAACACTGGTCCCGTTCAGTCCTGTTATTTAGCTACCTATTTTACAATCCCGTTTAGCTGCTAATACTTTAAATTTTTCCAGTCTTTTTGAAAAATGCAAAAGTAACTTCAAAGGCAATTCACTGTCTGACGTCATAACATCTCTTACTCTTGCAGGATTATAAAAAATTCACTGTTCCTTCCCTCTCCTTCATAATCTTCTGCAGGTTCTTCTGTTACATTCAGTTTCTTTTTGTCATAAAAAGATTGTAAATTTAGAAAGCACTTAAACCCCCCCCCCAAAAGAGCCAAAACTCTATGGTACTATAGTGTTTTAAAACAAAGGAAGGATAACAGTGCTAATGTGACATAAAGCAGACATTTAGAACAGAAGTATTTAAGTGACCTGGAAAGTTCAGGTTTTCTTTATCGAGTGTTTTGAGGCCTCGTAGAAGGTATTTGCATTGCTTAGAATACAGACATATTTTTAAAACATGCAAAAGGAGCTGTGGGTTTTGTTTTGACAGAGAAGGTATAAAAAACCCTAATGGGTATATTCAGAGTCTATCAATTAAGAAATTATTTTCAATATCAAATGGATTGCAAAATGTCTGTAGATGTGGTAAAACCCCCAAAACTGTGAAAAAAATCATATCAGCTTTTTGTCTCGTCATTTTAATTAGCTTGATCTGATGCATCTTTTACTAGTTATTGATTTTCTCCTTTTTCTATGTATGTTTGTAATGATGTGCAAGATAACAAGGATTTACGGAATTGTCTAAATACTTGGAGTTGCTCTCTGTTCCACTGGAAAATAGTATTTATTATATGGGAATGAATACGCACAGAATGAAGAAATTAAAACATTTCCTCTAGTCCTTAGCTGTAAAACCTAATTCCTAAAATTTCAGTCTTTGCACAGAATTATCATTTACATAGTGCTGCAATATCTGAATAAATATTGTCTAATTCTTCATTTATTTGCTCAGTTCAAGTGGTCTTATACAAAGGTCCAAAGGACTGCAATCATTTCCATACCTCATTTTCTCAACAGGCAGTGTTTTCACATTGCTGTAACAAGTGTTACAAGAGGAAAAAAACTGAATGTGTGCTCAAACATTTGCCAAGAAATTAGATGTTTGGGACTGCTGCCAAGCAAATGGGAAAGAATTCCCAGTCAGCCATCCATCAGGCTACTCCCTGTAGAGAATATTTTAGTAGAAATAGGGTATTCAGTGCTCACTGAGGCCTGCATGCACAATCCAGTCTTTCAGTATGATGGCAAGGACAGTGTGTCCTTGAGCCTGAAAAAATAAGGAGTTTGAAGGACATAAACAAGAAGGGAGGATAGAGAGCCGGGTGCGCTGACTGTGAGATAGGCAGGGAAAGACAGTGGGATTATGCGTGATTGCTGTGAGCTAAGGAATCAGTAACAGGGAGAGGGCATGTGAACAAAGGGCATTGTCCAGTAGGATTATTGTTGAGGTCGCATGGACATGCCTGAGGCTTACAAAAATGCTGACCTGTGTGGAAATAAACGAACATTGACTATACCTCTATGAGGAGTTTGTCTTTGATTTGGAAGCAGCTTCCCTTCAACTCCCCATCCATTCAAAGAGCATTCAAGGGAGCAGGGTACACTCCTTCATTTGGTGGGTCTCGTAAAATTCAGGAGTACCTAAATTAGGTGCCTGTTCATGTAGTTTTGCACAAATGCTTGATTTCTCTGTAATGTCTGGAAATAACTTGTTAAATGTCTCAGGCTTTTATGAGATACTGGTAGTGCCTAAAACATCACCCCTCAGAAAAGAATGACCTTTCCATGAAGAAAACAGTCATTGTTTATGTCTTTTTAAATGCTGATAAACCTACGGGAGACCCACAACCACAGCAAGATTTATTGTACAATACCCTGCATACACAGGCACCATCAGGTAACTTTGCATTCTCTGATGAATAAACAATTGAAGGCATAGTTTTTGTACATTCCTGAAAATGTCAACAAAATCAAACATCTGTCATGCCAGATAGGGAAACATGGCTCATTTAATACACTTAGTGCTCTACTCGGCCTTGAAAAGGTCACTCCGATTTTAACAAGAAGTTCCTAATTTATTGGCTTCTAGTAAATGACCATGTAGTGACAATAAAGCTGTGACGATATTTGGTTACCCTTCAAACAACATATTTGATTAGGATAACACATCATGTTTAGCACAATCTGTTTAGTGTTGCTTTTGGATATACCCTTCCAATTACAACCACTCTAACATAAGATTATTTTTACCAAAGTAACCCTCATAACCTTTGGTCCCATCTCACCAAAATAAGCAGAGCAAGCCAGCACAATCACCTTGAAAGCCACGAGTTTAAGGCAACAAACAACGTACAAGGCCAGAATTCACTCCTCTGCCATCTTCGGTAGCAATGAACAAAAATCCATACATGGTTCAATTATGGATTGAAACCTTCAGCAACAACAGGTATTGTTCATCTGCCAAGAGCACAGGGCTGAACACCCTTCTGATTCTGTTTTGACTCCTTGCACCAGGCTTCTTGATCCAGCCCTGAATCCTGTCAAATAACTTGTGGCAAGTGCTGCTTGTTATCCTCACTGACCTACATCAAAAGGCTGTTGGGCAGCCCAGGAATGTCTCATTTTGCATGGAGCCATTTAGCTGAAAACTCATCTTTTGAAACTGTTCTCAACATCCATTGTTATTCTCCAATTGGCCTGTATTCAAAATAATTACTAATGTTAACTACAGCGAGACATTTAGGGGTGAATGTGGACACAGCGTAGTGGAGAGGATTGTGCCTGCTTCTCCAGATGGTGCTGAAACACAGGTACACCCCCTTGGTGGTTCAGTCAATTTTTTGCTTGATGGCCGTTGTAACCTAACATCGGGTCTCATTTAGCCCTAAAAGCCCTGACAAAGTGTTAATTCTTGTTACTGATGAGCTGGTTCTGTTCCTCCATAAAATAAGAAATCTAATCATGAAAGATACTATTATGTGTGAGATCAAAATAACCAATGTATTTCCCAGCGTGGTTGACAGGTCACAGTTAGCACAGATGCACAAATATGTTGACCACATCACTGGACAGCTGGTGGGATCTGGTCCACCTCTCTTTGCTCTGTTCTCCCAGGTATTTGACTCCTGAGCCAATTCTGTGAGCTGGCTGCAGAAATTCATTTATAATCTATGGGGTTAATTTGGGATGAGAAAACAATAGCCTTAAAAGGGTATGTGCTTTGAGTAAATGTGAATTTGTGGTGCTTTAGATGTCTAAATTATGGAAGACCTTATACAAAGGAGGAGAAAGGATATGGACTGTTCTTTCCATTCATTTTTTGTACACAAGAGAGCCACAAGGCCAAGTGAGAGTTATGCCACTGGGGTTTTTTTCATTCCAAGAGCTTTACAAAATGCTTTATAAAGTGTCAGTTTGTTTCATGCCTGCCAGTAATAGGAAATGGGTATTACAGCCCTCTGTGCAAAGGTTGATCACTGCTCCCCTGAGAAAGGACAAGTGGGCCTGTGCATGCAGTTCATACCTAGAGGAGTCCTGTGGAAAAATGAGACTGAACTTTGGCTGATTGGATAAATAGGCTTTACACTGTATTTTTAATAGGCTCTCCCATTGCCTATTTCACCTGTTTCAGAGGTCAGGTTGGCCTGACGGTGACTTGGGATGATGAATGCCATCACTCCCTATGTGTTGAGCATGATGCCACAAGGTCTAGGGTAACCCTTGGGTGAGTTGGTGTTCACCTGTCCTGTCTGTGCCCCCTCCCAGTTCCTTGTGCAGCCCCAGCCTGTCACTGTTGGAGAGGTGGGAGGAGAAGAAGTATCTCTGGCTCTGTGCAAGCACTATCCAAACATCCCAGAAAAGAAACTGCCCTGTGTTATCAATGCTGTTTCCAGCCCAGACCCAAGGCATACCCCACACCTGCTACTATGAAGGAAACTAACCCTACCCCAGTCAAACGCAAAGAATTCTGCATTCCTTAGTCCATACCATGTGTGCCATGCCTGGGCCACACACTCTCCAGTACAGCCTCATTAACTACTGTCACCTTCCCATCCTTTGATATAGTACAGAGACATCCTTCCCTTAGTCTGTGGACCATTTTTGTAAAATGTCCTTAACATTTCCAGAAATGTCCACAAAACATGCACTGAGTTGGTTTCGTCTGTGGATTTGGGCTCCATCTGTGGTGGTGGTTACTCAGAACAGGATAGTTGTGTTTTGGGGAGTTACTGGGCACCAAATCCAGCCCAGTTCAGGTCACTGTTGCACTTGCTCCTTGTCCGGCTTGTCCTTCATTGCTCAGGTGCTTCCAGCTGTAGGAATTCCTGTAACATGCCACTCAAATCACAGTTGTGCAAATTTAAAGGTATATCCCTTACAATCCTTTGGGGTCAGCTACAGGTGACCCACGAGGAGAATGTAGGCAACACATGGTAAATACACTCAATTCAGGGGAAAAGGTGTTATTTGGAGGTGTGTAACCACCTGCTTAGCTGGAATTAAATGGCATTTCCCATTTCCATAATGGATGAAGAGTACCCTAAACAAAAAGGAGGAAATAACTTCTTTGCAGATTGCATGACCCTATTGCAGAGCACATTGCTCCAAAGGAGTGAAGTGTGTGGAAGAGTTAGAAGATCAGATTCAAAGAGGACAGGTAACATTGTCCAAATACTATGTGAACTCTTGACCATAAGACAGAAAGGCATAGGGAGTGTGATAGGAATGCAAGAATAGATGATTTATGAAGTCAAATTTGCTCGTAAGTAGGATGTGGAAAAGTAGGAAGTGAAGTTCATCTTGCTGTTAGCTGATTAACAGGATGTGAACGAGAAGGGAGTAAGGTACATGGGGAGCTGGGATAGGAAGCCATGTTCCTCATGTATCTGGGCTGTAATACATTGTAACTAGCCTTGAGGAGGAGGAGGAGGAAGAAAAAGAAGAACAGTAACAACAATAACAACAAGTCCAGAAACATGGTAGGGGGCGTAGGACCCCCCAGGGAGTCCCCAGACATGCATAGGCAGAGAATCTAGAAAAAGGCAGAATTGCGCCACCTAGTTCCACCTTCTGGGATGTACTGACCATATGTAACAGAATTGTGAAGCCGTCTCTTCCCGGGGTAGGGGGAGAACTGAGCTACACACATTCCTCCATCAAGATTGTGTTGTTTCCACGGGAACGCCTGCTAAGATGTGTGTTGATCAACTATCACCCACAACCGGAATGGTGATTGGACTGATCTGTTGCCTTGATTAAGTATTCTAGGGAACATGGGGACAAACAGGGAAATAGGAAAACAGGGAGATAGAATAGAGTTCATGCTTCGTATATGCTTTCCCACACTCATATATGCTTTGATATTAGTTTAATAATAGTTTTATATTGTCTCCTCTTTGTTATGTGTGTTGTTCACAAACCTAAATGAACCTAAAAACAGAGAGGTATCTAGGAAAGGACATTTACATAATTCTGTATTTAGTAACTCTATGTAATTCTATTATTTCCTATTTCTTATGTTCCTGTGTGTCTGCTGCTGGCTGACCTCAGAGACAGGACACTGCCTTGAGAGAACCCTTGGTTTGACCCAGCAAGAATGTTCCTATGCAACAGGAAGGAATATTGTCTTAAACCACCCGTCCCTTCAGATGCACCTTTAAAAATTTAACCATGTTTCACACCTGCCAAGTGTATGGCTGATCTTGATTATGAAGATATATTTCTCTTTCATTTGTATTTTTATACTTAAGTCCATTTTTCTACTCTTGGCCATATTGCTATTTCATTTACTTAAGCTGTAATGATTAAATCTAACTTACTACTCTATGAAATCTGAATCCTACTGAAGAGTAATGGGCATAGTACACAGTTCAGTTAAGAAACATATTCACCACATAACCTCCATTTAGTAATTCCATTTATTTCAATAAAACTAGCTGGCACATGAAAGAAAGACTCTACAGTGGTCTTTAGTCTTCAAAAAATCATAGAATTTTTAATGCAAGCACTGAAGAGATGTTTTGACCTCTTTCTGAATACATTATGTAAAAAAAAAAACAAATTAATCCAAAACACATGCACATCATAAAATCTCTACTCTAGAGAAAGCCACCTACATTTTATGCTTGATCTTATTTTAAAGTACAGCATTATCCTTTTCAAATATACAAAATGTAAGCTTGAAAATAAAGGGAAAAGGGCTTCCAAAGTGAACATGATTTCTCTGAAAAACAATAAATAAAAAACCTATCACTAATAAAGTATTCTCACTTTAATCACATTTGTTCATTACTCCCATACTTCAGGTGATATAAAAGGAGGAACAATTATTGCCTTGTTCATTTTGATTTATTGGCTCAGTGCCTCCTTACCTGGGTAATGTAAAATAAACTTTGCTATGTGGGTCATTTATGATGTAATTTAATAAGATGCTTTTTATTTCTAGCCTGCAGGGAAACACGTTAGTTTGCAAGCACCTAGGGGGAAAAAAAAAAAAAAGAAATCCAACACAACCCCACATAGCCAAATAACCCCCCCAAAATCTCCAAAAAACCCAAACCAAAACACTCAACAATATTTATTTCATTCCTTTTCTATTTTCATTCAGTAGACTCCAGCCTACAAGGTAATTTACAGCAGGTTGTCGTATTGGCAGTGTACTAAAACAAGACTTCAAAGCTCACATAAGGAAATGGTGCCTGGATGTCAAAATAAGGAAGGTCTTAACTACAAGTTTCACCAGTTCTTAACTTCCTCTGGATATTTCTGAGTAACTTAAGACTTATTCCTTTTCTTTGTCTGTAGTAGGTTAATGTTTTTGCTTAGCAGCACATGCCATCCACAAACAAAATTATATTTACGTAACAGGTACCTAAGAGACCTGGCAGTAAAAAAACATCAGCAAGGAAATTGGTTTCCTACAGACACACTCAAACTTACAGAAAACTTACAGGAATTTGGGAACCATTTTGGTGGCTTTAAGTTTTTTGACAATTCACTTGTACCCGTTCTCTGGGAATAACATTTAGCTCAACTCTACAGATAGCACAAAGTTAAAGGAACTGGTATTTCAAAATCCTATGCAGGGATATTCCATATGTCATCAGTGGAAGAGCTGATGCTGATGGCAAAGCACTGCAGCTAAGATCTAAGATCACATTTGTTTCCAGAAAAAAATCCCTGTTTTTTTGTCACTCAGTGTCTCCGTTTGAGGGGGAGAGACAGCTGAAACAAATTAAAAGTGAATCCAATATTAAATTGTTCGAGACTTTGAGTAGAAGGATAGAAAGGATTTTATTAACAACAAACAAACTATATATATGTATATATATTATGTATCGAAAAACCAAAACACCCTTATCCAAACAATGTAAGCACCCAAAGTCTAAATTATGTATCCCCTGCTTAGGTGAGGACCGGGCCCCCCCAGGGACCTCCCGGGGGCAAGGGAAAAAAAAGAAAGAAGTGGATTTGGGAACCCGCGGGGGTAGGGCTGGGTTTGCAGCTCCTGTGGCTCAGATGGGGATGGGAGAGGAGAGCTCAAACCCGGAATGTTGCAATGAGAGAGAGGGAGAGATTCAAGTCGGTGCCGAGGCTGCAGAGTGTTAGAGAAAACAGGTCCCAGTCTCGCTGGCACGTGTTCGAAGATGGCGTCGTCGGGATCCGAAGGGCCGCCGCTCCCCTTCACACCGCCACGCGTCCCCAAAAAGCCGCAGCATCTGCCTCTCACCGTCTTTTAATCCCGAAATCCTTGTATTCTCACTGGTTCATCTTCGCCCCCCCCCGCCTACTTCCAGTCCTGAGCCGCAGGAAAACCTTCTCCCCTCCACCATGCAACTCAGCCAAAACACGGCGCCCATCTCCCCCCAGCAGGACCCCCCGACCGCCCCGGCCACTGGGGGGGCACCGGGCGCAGGCACCCCGCAGGCTCGTGCTGCCTGGGACAGGTACTCAGGTACTGGGCCCAGAGCCACCCCCCCCAGCGCCGGGAGCCCACCACAACCGGGACACCCCGGGGCCGCGGCGGGCGGGGGGGGGGGCCCAGTTCAAGGCACTGCGGCAGGCAGGCGGCTCCGGGGCTGCTGCAGGACTTGAGCAGGCACACCCCCCACCTGCAAACAAAAGTGGAAAAAAGTTTTCCTCAAAACGAACCATAACACTCAGTTTTCAGACATTCTCATTTGAAACAACGTTGTTTACCTTAAGGTAACAGTGGAAAGAGATCCATGAGTGAGAAGAGAAAAATAAAAACAACAACAAACAAACCAGTGATTGAAACTATTTTTTCTGTTTCTAAAAATAAGTAGCACTTTACTAGAGAGCTTAACAAAGAAATCCTTGGATGATTCCATTTTGAGGAGGGGTTGCCTGTTTTTTTCTCTCTGCTCCAGTGGTTCAGACCTGTGTATTGTGTTGTTGATGCAGTTCTTATTTGCTAGTCTACAGCCTCCTTCAAAGCTGAAAGCACAAGTGCGAAGTCTTTCATTGTTGCTTGAAAAAATCCCCACCCACAAAACAAAAAGGTTCACCAGGTGCCTGAAGATGAAGTTCTAAAATCCAGCATATTCAGTCACCTGAGTTTTAGAAATGCAGCAGCCCAACCACATGAAAAAAGAGACTGTGAAGAGGGTGAAGAGGTCCCTGTGAGGCTTTTGGGAGGAATTTAACCAACAATACAAAATTGCAAGTATTGTCAGTCCCCCCTGTAATTTAGGTGAGGATAGAAGGAGTACACATCATTTTAGCTGTGCTTTATGAAACACCCTTGGATGTCTTAACATGTAATGAGAATAGGTACCATGTTAAAAATTACTGATGGCTTACAATCATCTCTAATGTTGGTGAGAATCTCTGTAGCTATGCTGGTACACTTGCACAGATTGTGCTGAACAGATGGCCTTCTTCAACAAGAAAGAAAAATTATACCGTTATCCCGAGCAGAAATTTGAATTCCATGTTTACAGTGGTGTTCCTGAATATTTTTTTTAGTTCAGAAATATGCATGTTGAAGATACCAAAATCCCTCCAGCTCTGAGGTCCCAGCACAGAAAGGACATGGAGCTGTTGGAGTGAGTCCAGAGGAGGAACCAAAGTGATCAGAGGAATGGAGCAGTTCTGCTGTAAGTAAAGGCTGAGAAAATTGGGATTCTTCAGCCTAGAGAAGAGTGGCCTTCCAAGACCTGAAGGTTCTATAAGAAACATGGAGAGAGACTATTTACAAGGCCTGGACTGACAGGACAAGTGGGAATGGCTTCAAACTGCCAGAGATGAGGTTTAGATGGGATATTAAGCAGGAATTCATCCCTGTGAGGGTGGTGAAGTCCTGCCACAAGTTGCCCAGAGAAGCTATGGCTGCCTCATCCCTGGAAGTGTCCAAGGCCAGGTTGGACAGAGCATGGAGCAACCTGAGATAGTGGAAGATGTCCCTGCTCACAGCAGGGGGTGGAATGAGGTGAGCTTTAAGGTCCCTTCCAGACCAAAGCATTCCACAATTCTATGCTTTTTAGTATACAGGTAAAGGATTAACTAATTTCCAGTTAAAATTGTTTGCTCAGGGGGCAAGGCTATCGAGATGATTTTTGGGTTTTGCTGCTGCAGTGACAACGCCTGATGCTGTATCTTCTGACAGTATTTATGCATGTGAAGTAAAGCACTTACCTAATTGCTTATAAGGGTAGTTCATCAATACAGTCACATAATCCATAAACATTTCTCTTTCATAAGCTCTTATCACATTACCGCTGATTAGGAAAAAAAAAAATGGTGTTATATGACATCCTTGCCCTTATGATTTTTAGCCTTAAGTATGGTTAAATGTGCCAAGGAAAGACTTGCAAGAAGAAGTTCCAACTCTATTTCACAAGCTGCAGCCCACGTGTATCTGGTCTAGGTCTGGCCAGAGTTTCACAGTGTGCCAAGGGCTGCATTTGCCAATCCAACCCATTTGCCATGCTAACTAGCTAAGGCAGCATAGTTCACCACACAAAGAGCAGTTGTGGGTAGGAGTAAGCCAAAATAAAATAAATATGGGTGTTTTTTGAAATGTGGAAGCAAGATATGCTGGAGGTGATCATATGGCTTCAGAGATACCATGAATAAAAATCTATTTATAGATTCAACTTGCTCAAAATTGTTCATAGAAAATATCTCTTGATACAATTCACCAAGATTCACACTGATTCCTCTGTAAGAACATGCTTCATTACTCACTGAAATTAGAAAAATTATTCTCTTAGGTCCAGGGGTAGAATCAGTTCAGGAACCAGTGAATGTGTTGAAGCTGCTCTTACACAGATAACAAAAGATGATGTTTTGTGGTTTTGTTATAGCAAACCTAACTGCAGTAGAAGACCTAAGGGAGCTACAGAAAATGGTTGTAAGAAATTATTTATGGCTGGATTTTATGTCATCTCTCACATACCTGCCACCATAG
Organism: Calyptomena viridis; assembly: GCA_013390005.1. Lineage (NCBI taxonomy): Eukaryota > Metazoa > Chordata > Aves > Passeriformes > Eurylaimidae > Calyptomena > Calyptomena viridis. The sequence goes on from WEIV01004348.1 coordinate 27,161, forward strand.
TTAGGTTTACTTTAATAAAAACATAGGAAACAGTACCTGCTTAAAAGGTTATTACTGTTCTTTCAGAGAATCTAATCTTATCCTGGGCTCCCTGCCAAGCTGTATTAACTAATAACATTTCCTTCTGCACCTTTTTAAAGACACTATCATGCCATGTGCAGTTCACTGAAACACTAAGACTTGCTTTTTTTTTATTTTGACTTGGTTTCTGTACTTGTCATTTAGTCATGGGCCTCCATCTTACATAAATGCTTGTAGCAAGGATCCCGGTTAAAGTTTGTGGCAGCACACGCTGCGTGGAGAGCACAACACAACAGGAAGAACATGCTCTGCTTAGCCATGAGGGTTCACTGTTGTTCATCACAGTAGATTAGAGAACAAGGAGATCTGTCTCAAAACAGCAGTGGCCAGGGGAGAGTGACAGTACTGGGACCATTAGCAAAATGAGCTTTTTAAAAGCGAAGGGAGAAACGCTAGTAAAAGGCATAGCATGAAGTGCGTAATTTAGATGTCAGCATGTGTCAACTATATCACTGTCAGACTTGATCTGTTGCCATTGTGTGTGAAATTTACCCAGAGAATTTCTCCTCCAGGCAATCAGTAGCCTGCAGTAAGTGCTGGGAGTGTGTCCAACCACCCTTCTGGAATAAGACAGTGAAGTGGCCTGGATTTCTGCCATCACAAAGCCACGACCGGTGGGGTCTTGTCTGCTAGTCTGTTCTTCTCTCATTTTAGCAAAATGAAAGAAAATACAACCTTATCATTGGTAATTATGCCACTTATCTTTCTGCTTCAATGGAAGTCCATAAAAATTAGAATCATCATAACCCCTGATTTACCCAGATTGCCAGAACAAAACAAAGCCAACTGATATTCAACAAACAAACAAACCTGTTTAATCCCTGCAAAGATTTCCCCATCCAACTTGTCGTGAGGCTGGATGCAGCTGGGATTAACTGGCCACTAGACTTGTTGTCTTCATTGTGAAGAGCTGCCAACCAAATTCATATGTCCTGCTTTAACACAGTGACCAGGTGACTTCTGGAGGCTTCTTTCAGTCCCCCCACCTCTAATGTGACAATGGCTCAGTTCGGCAGTTTAATTATGTGTTCGTTTCCTGATACAGAAATATTAACATATTCGCAGTTATCAGTCTCTGACAAAATTATTTCAGTTGCCCGTATCAGAAGGAGGCTTTGTAGATACTGTTGAATGTCTGCCTATGCTGTGGTTAAAGAGGATGAACCTTCCTGTACTCATTACTGAGCACTCACAGTGATCATAAAGTCAGTCTATTGTTACAGAAAGTCACAGTTTAAAACAGAAATTAAAAAGAGACATTAGCACTACTACTAAAACTAAAGTTTCATTGTGGCACAGGGATGTCTCAAAAGCATCTCTGTGTGTTGTTCCCACATCATCCTTCATTCAACAGGAAAAATAAACTATATGAAATGGTTCATTCTGAAAGAAGTTGCATAGCAGCCATTCCTCTACAGTACATAAAGAAAAATTCATATGTACACAGTTTATCAATTTTACGTGTTTAGGGTCTTTTACTCCAATGCTTAGGAATCAGACAGCTAACTGTTTTATCATTTCCATGTTTATACTGTTGTTAGTGTAAAAATGATCTGATCAGTATCCGCTGAAAACAGTCTTAAATGCAGACGTGTTTGACTCTAAGTCAGTACATCAGACCTTTTTGTTGCTTTTAGCAAGATTCAAAAAGTAAACCCTTTCCTCGTCAGAGGCAAATCACCTTATTTGGAACAGGCGGACTATTCCAGGCAGGAACAGGTTGCCCAGAGAAGTTGTGGCTGCCCCATCCCTGGAAATGTCCAAGACCAGGAAAGGGCTTAGAGCAACCTGGGATAGTGGAAGCTGTCCCTGCCCATGGCAGGGGGTGGAACTGGATGATCTTTAAGGGTTCCTTCCAACTCAAACCTTTCTATGATTTTATGATTCTATGTTTTCCCTTATAAAAACAAACACATTTCCCAGTTAGTTTGATCTTTCTTTTTTTAGTGCCATTAAAATCACAAGAAACCTACATATGAAGAGAAGCATGTAACATTTTATTATCTTCATATAACACAAAGCAAAGAAGAGATTGAACAACCTGCATGGTTGATCCCTGCTTTTGATGGAGTAGGGGCGAACAAGATGTAGTAAATTTTTGTGAGGCATGGGGAGCTTATATTGTGCTAAACTAACATATCAGTATGATTTCATGTTGGCTTCTTTTGCTCAAGTGCTGAATTATTCCTGTTAACAGAATACAAGAAGTTATATGAGTTGAAAATCCATTGTGGAGGTGATGACTTGTCACTGGATCAGATTTTCCTGATTAATATAATAGAAACATCCCAAGACAGAGAGTCTGCTTGTCGCCAGGCTAAGATCAAATCTAATTCTCAGACTTTATCAGTAACAGCTAAAGATCTGACCAGTGTAACTCATCTGGGGGATAAAAGTTCCTTTCAAACTAACACTCATAAAATTGATCTGATTGCATCTTACCAGCATTTGTAATTCAATCAGGTAATAACTTACCAAAAGGTTGCTGGAAACACTCCTTGCTGATGAAATCAGGTAATTTGCATCTCTGTTGAAAAAGAAAAAACTATTTCCCAATCCTGTGCAAGTTGCTGAACCCCCAAATGCCTCACACCTTTTGAGATCACATTTTTATTGCTTTCCTCAGAAGGAAAAGAGGAGCTTCATCTTAAACTCACTACAGAGCAGTGAGAATTTAGCATAAGTGAATACTGAGCAGAAGGGATTTGTCCTTTCATTGGTACACTAAGTGCTCTGCAGGTCTCATAAATAATCTTTAGAGCTACCTACTGGGATAAAATATGCAGCCAGGCTGTGACTGGAATACCATGACAAACTGATACTAGGAGTTTTGTGTCTTACAACACACTTTCATTCTCACCTGGTATCTTTCCACCTCCCTTCTAATTCCCTTGAAAAATTTTGAACCTGTTTATTGTGTAACATCCGTCAGGGAGTGTACAATATGCAAATGTGCAGGATGGATGTGTTTAAATTAACATACAAAACACCCTGTGTATTGACACAGAGTGAATTCTCATCTTCTCTAAGAACATTAAAACAGTGAACTTGACCAGCTTGTCTGGTTCAGTCATTTCAGTGTTGGGGTGGATTTTTGTTTTTGTTTGGGCTGGGCTTTGATGGGTATTTTTATTTGGTGGGATTTTTGGGGGGAGAGTGTTTGTTTGTTTGGGGGTGTTTTTTTGGAAAGCTACTGTCACCGTTTAAGTGGGGACAGTTGAAGCGAATTAAAGTGAATTCAATATCAAATTGTTCGAGACTTGTTTGAGTATAAGGCTAGAAAAGATTTTATTAAAACAGAAAAATAAAAATATATGTAATGTATTAAAGAGCCCCCTTATCCAAATATATAAGCACCAAAAAAAAAAAAGAGAACAACATTAAATTAAGTATCCAATGTAAGAACCACATGAGTAGCCAACACACAACAAAATAGTCCTCGATGAAATAACACAAGCCTGTCTGACCTCAAGCAAATTTCTGCTTGCAAAGTAGGTATGTAGAGTGAGGGGGAAAGTTTCAGAGCTGATTCCTGGTGGCCAGAAGGGGGGTGTTGAAGGCAAG
>WEIV01004348.1:31336-59023 GCA_013390005.1 Calyptomena viridis
CCCAGGGCCATGGCCAGCAACGGCCCCACGGGGGGACAGGGCCACCAAAACCATGCCCTGGTCCAAGGGACTGCGGCAGGCGGGAGATCCCGGGGCCACGGGCCTCCTCATGCCGAGGCTGTGGCAGACCCGGGGGAGAAAAGGGGAAGAGGGGGCTGGTCCCGCAACACCCTGCTGCGGGACAGGGGTTCCAGCACTGTCCAGGCAGGCACACCCCCTGCTTGTAAACAAAAGCAGAAAAAGTTTTCCTTAAAACCATAACACTACAGTATAATGTTAGTCTCTGGGAGATTATATTTTGACTTTCTTTCATTTTCCAGCAACTTATTGCTGACGAGAAAAAACAAATAAACAAACAAACAAACAAGCCACTCAAAGTATAAAATCTGGGTGTCTCAGGTATAACATTCTATCAGGTAAGACCATCTCTGTAAGTATTGGTTTTTTCCTGAAAAAATAATAATAGAGTATACATCATCCTGAGAAAATTCAGAGTCCAGGCATTCCCATATCTATGAATTTGAGGGCAAAAAAACCTGAATCGAATCCACACTTCATACCTGATTAAAATGAGTATAAAATGGAGGGATCAAGGCACCGTAAGTGGTTTTATAAGCACGGTTCACTCCTTAACCCTGATCATGCCCCTATTTTAATTTTCTTGGTAAATAGTGCCCTCTGCAGCATCCCTTCAACTTTTGCAGCGTTCTTACTACAGCGCAGCCTTTGACTGACCCTTAATGCATCACAGGCAAGGGACATGATGCCAAAAATACATAATTCCAGCAAATCTGCGTAGCTCTTGTGTTGCTTTGCAGTGTGTGCTGGAGGTCTGATTTTTCCCAGGCTGCAGTCAGCACCAAGAAAAGGTTTTCTAGATTTGAGACAGAGACATCATAAGGCAAAAGCTAGACACATGCAAAGAACTCATTAAAGCAGTTATAACAGTGTTGTTTGGAAGACTGCTATGTATTATTCTTTCTAGTAGTATAGCTTGGATTTGTATAATGTCTTACACCAAAGGGTTCGATTTAATAAGCATTAACTATTTATTCCTGTGTGGTTTATAAAGGACGTATTAATACCATTTAGGGTATAATTTTTTAAACTTTTTTGATTTTATTAAGGATTTTTAAAATCTTGGTAATGCATATCTATTTAATCCCATATTAATTTTAAAGAAGACTTTTTAGTAATGACAGCAGTTTCCAGGTCAGACATTTTCTCTTCAGAAATTCTCCCTTGTCTGCTGTACATAATTTGTCTTACATTGCACAGTCTCGTATTCAAAGAGAACTTTTAATCTTTTATGGAGGCTTGATAGTGCCTGATTCACAAAAGATAAAACTCAGCAAGGGAAAAAAACATGCTAGGATGAGAAAAATATGAACTAGACAAACATCTGTGAGGAATGGTTTAACTTTAACTGGGGCCAGAATATTGACTAGGTGACTTTGTGAAATCATCTTTGCTTCCAGTCCTGTTTTTTATTACTCCACCTCTTTTCTATTTTGTATGTTAGAGGAGGGGAGAACTAACAATTTAAACTTGTATTTTGGGGACATTTCATCCAACTCCCACCCAACTTGAGAAAATATACCTTGAAATACAACCACATAATTAATATTGTGTGTTTAATAAATAAATAAATAAATAAATAAATGTGATTTTCCCTTTTCTGTCAAATTCAGCAAATAAGGCATGCATGGTTTATTTATAGGTTATCCAGGACATCTGTCATATCACCACCAAGAACTACAATAAGTAGATAGATAGATAGATAGATAGATAGATAGATAGATAGATAGATAGACAGACATATTAATACACCATTTATAATCTACTAGTTCAATATTTTCTCTTGATTAATCAGAGGTGCAGTGTCTATAAATTGCTAGAGCTACACAAGTCTTCTCTTTTCCCTTCCTGCCCAGCAAAGCTGCAATTATTTTACCTTGCAGGACTGCGCCAGATTTTTCTGTTTGGTTTGATAATTCATTCACTTGCAAACAGTTTACTAAATGAAAGATAAAAACTGCTAGATGAAGAAATGGCTCTGAGTTATTCACTTGCCCTTGCATGACAAGAACTGTCTATCAGCAATTGACTCTGGGAAAAAAATTACTGCAGTAAAATATTCCAAAGTCCTTGACTTTGCAGGGTGTTTGGTCCTGTAATTCAAGACAAAATATTTTCATCTTGGATTTTCAGCTGAGAATACACATTTTGGGGGAAAAATAAATTAAAAACTACAATTAAAAAAAAAAAAAGAAGCCACTGCTTCTGTCATGTGCTAAAAATTTAATTACACTGGAGGTGCAGTATCTGTGTTGTAGGATATAATGCCAGGTAAAGGTCATGAGAAAGAGGCACAAGATGAACACTGAATGAATCATTGCTTTTCAGATTGTTCCTTCTTTATCCTTCCTCATTCAGTTTAGGCTGAGGCCCACAAGTAGACAAAGGAATCATGTGGAGTCAAATAAATACTTTTTCATATTGTATTTGCATATTTCAAATATACTTGTCCTTTTTTTTATGATAATTTTTATGATAATTTTTTTATGGATAAAATGTACTCATTTTCTCTGAGATTTTTTAGGAATGTCTGATTATTCAGATAACTGGTTTGGGTTTGTCCCCAAAAAAACCATGCTACCATATTCATACTGCAGCTGTCAAACAGCATCACAGTTGGTCTGCAGCATCAAGAAGGTGGATTTTGAAGGTGGTGTTTCAAAATCCAGGGACTCTGCACAGTGCTGGGGTCTGCCATGGTCATGCAAGGCTCTTCTAAAATTGTTTGGGCCAGGTATACGAAACTGGGTAAAAGCCAAGAACTCACAGGATGCAAAGTTACCAGAAATCCAATTTATCCTTGATATTTGCTTTTGGTATTTTTAGAGACATAGGACAAAATTTGCTCTTAACCTTTAGTTTTAATCAATCTTGGCTGTTCTTAAGAAAAAGAACAAGAAGGGAAAATAATAAAAGAAATGTTATGCTTGTAGCATATTTGCCATCAGGTTGTTTGGATTTTTTTCCTTTATGTAGGTAAGGCCAAAGTAGTAGGTTCACTGAACCTTCCTAATTCATACAAATCTAATTTCTGGAAGTACCTTTGCAAGCCTGTGTGACCATCACTTCCAGATGATTAATGGCAGCTAAAAAAATAAACAAGGAAAACTGATTGATTTCATATATATTTTTCCCCAGTTCACCCAAGGAACTCTTTGATACTTCTTACCTTTGGAGGACTTATGTTGTCCTGCTTGTACAAGTATGTTGTCTGTTTGTATAGTCTTGCTTAGACTTACTGAAGAGGATTTAAAAAAAATTCATATTATAATGGATTCAATTTGTCAGGAAAATTCAGGAACATGCCCACACAGGCAATGTTATTGAAAAATTGACTTTTCAGGAAGGGGGACAGGGAGCACAGAGATTCAGGTCTCAGTAGGAAGTTCTTACTAAACATGTTTCATTGGCATTTGATAACAGTTCTTTCTCTTTCCATACATCTTTTGTTAGCAAATCTGCCCATTTTCCTGGACACAGAGGAAATGGGATAAATTCTGGAGTTTTATTAATGCCTTTAATAAGTTCTTACGTGGATGCTCTTCACAAATGCTTCATATTCAAGGATTTAATAAAAATGTTCACTTTAACTGTTCAATGTTACTCAAACAGGATTTTATGGAGATATTATATGGTTTCATCTTTCAATCTCTTTCTGTGGACACATGGGTAATAAAAGTATATGTATTAGAATTTGTCTTTAGTAAGAGCCATATATTTGACCAAGGCAAGGCTCTAAGAGCAGACAAGCTCATAGGGACCTATAAAAAAACCTATTCGTCTGCCTTAATTATGCCAGTGCTGAGACTTGAATTTACCACTTCTTCATAAATACTACTTAAAAATGAATTGCATGGAGTACACTTAGAAATTAGGTTTCACAGCACCTACAATTTCATATCAATGCAGCCTTCTGATGGCCTTCATTAAAATCTTTGGAGTCCTGATAAAGAGATTGAAAGATGTGTTTTATTTTTAAAACATCATGAGAAAAATAATAACTGAGTGTGAAAAGCTCTAAGTCTTTTGCAGAGTCCTGTAGACATGGCTGTAATATTGATAATTCTGGCAACAGGCAGGTCTTGTAAGTTCTGCTTTATACTAAACATGCTTTTGAATAAGTCACTGCTACTCTTCCAGAGGCCCATGAATCCCTCCTTAGGGTAAAATGGATGTGGTAGAAGGACCACTTAGTCCTCCCAAGTTATAAAGGAGGCCTCAAATGTAGAGGACACTTTCTGGAAAAACTGAAGAAAAAATACTTTTCACCCATCTATTTAAAGATCTATATTGCTTTGGTGGCTGAGTAGCAAATTCTATTCCCAAGTTATGTGTGGTTACAGACAAGTTTTAATCTTCATTTCTTGAAAGATATTGATTCTTTTCATTCAGCAGTTGCCATTTTAAGTTGGCGAAGCTGGATAGAAAGTGCAGCTCCTAGGAGCATAATAAAGAAATTAAAAAATTAAAGTCCTTTGGAGGCAGAGGGGAAAGAACAGGTACACTGTCATTTATTAATGACCATTTTTAAAGTTTGGGTGTTTGTTTTTGGTTAATAGAGGTGTTAATTTAGAAAGCCAATTTTGATTATAATGTCCTTTTCAGATTAGAGCCCACAAATCACTGACTGAATTTTCCAACACCTAAATTAAGCTCTTTTGAATATACAAAATAGTGCAGAATGCAGAAGAAAGTTTTAAAAGGCAGCGGAGGGCAACTCCTTGCAGTGCTCATACATTCAAAAGTACTGCATTTAATCAGCTGAAGAGATATTGTAATAGTTGTCTTGCTCTGGTAGGACACTAAACTTGCTTTAAAATGCATCATCACAGTGAGAACATATCACAGAAGAAGCTTTACATTGACAGTAATCTAACGTTTTATGAAGCTGTTATGGTTTGACTCTGGCTAAAAGCCGAGAGCCCACACATAGATCTAAAATTTCTCAGAGAAGGAAAAAAACCCCTCGACTTTTGTGATAAGGATTACAAGCAACTGTTTATTAACTACTTCACACAAGCAAAACAGGCTCTAACTTAGAACATTAAGTATTTACTACTACTGCTACTACTCAAATCAGAGCTTAAAAGTTTAAGAGTGAGAAGTTTGATATTGTTACAGACACCTTTCTCCCCCCATCCCTCCCTTTTAAGATCCTTCACCTTCCCCCAGCAGCTCAGGAAGGCAGGAGCAGGCGGGGGGATTACAGTCAGATGTGGTCTTTGCTGCTGCTCAGAAGAGAGTCCCACCCCAGCTTTCCTTGTGGGGTCTTTTTTTCCACAGAATTTGTGGATTATACTGACAACAGCTTTTCAGATATTGTTGTCACGTAAGTCACTTTATCATAGGTGCAGTCCTTCAGGTGCTGCTTGGCTGTGCAGTGTAGGTTTTCATGGGCCACCAGTCCTCCCAAGAAATGCTGCTCTGCTGCTGCAGCATCTCTTCTTCTCACAGCCTACAGGACTCAATCAGGCCCCCCTACTCCAAACACAGACATCAAAGTCCCACAGGATCACAGCCTCTCTTTTCCAGCACTTCTCTGTTCCAGCGTGGCATCTTCCAATCTTTCCACGGGTTCACAGGCAGAAGAATCTGAGGATCCCTATGGGTCCTCACAGATTGCTGGGGCCCTATTCCAGTGTTTAAGGCATCTTCTCTTTCTCCTTCCCTCCGACCTTGGTGTTAATCAAATTTCTCACCCTCCTTTCTCTTAAGCCGCCATGATGTTCTGCCTTGCCTTTTTTTTCTTCTCCTTCTTAAATATGTTATCACAGAGGCATTAGCAGTCAACCTTGGGCTAGCTTAGAGCAGAGGAAAACTCTAGCAGCTTCTGAAAGAAGCCTCTCTCCTAGCCCCCCCAGCTAATAAAAAACTCTGGCTACTTAAAACCACAACAGAAGCTAGTTGCTAAACTTCAAAGAAGCTAGTCTTCATTTAAACATTTCCTTGAATTAACTCACTTCTCCTAATTTAGAATATAAATAAAAAACATTTCAAATGAGAAAAACTGTAGACATGAAGCTGACATTTTGTAAAGACCAGCAGTGAAAAAAACACACAGAGAACTGGGGTCCCCAGGAGATGGAAAAATAATGCATTTTCAAAGATGTTACTTTTGCCTCCTCATCACTTCTTTATTTTTTTTAATCTCTTAGGAAAGAGTCTAGTAATTGGAGAATAAAACAGATATGTATTCCCACAGAAACAGATTAAAATATATGAGAAATCTTTACAGAGGATGAAAATGGAAGGGGAAAAGGCCACAGGAGGAGGGGAAAGAAGTGCTGGCAATGATCGAACTTTTTAACCATTTTAGTTAATTATTTTATGTAATTGTTTTACTTAATTATTTTAGTTACTCATATCCTAGAAATATATTCATTATAAATAGTGTGCGATTCTTAAATTACTCTCAGCCAGCATTTAGCAAAGTTGTCATAAACTACTTTTGTGGAAACAGAGCTTGGGAATATTACTGAATCTTTAAGTTTTAATATACTAACTCTGATCTACTTCAATGAACTAAGAAAGACATGCTGTTGAAGTGGGACATTTGGAATGCAGGATCTGGGGACCACAAGGAGATTTGGCAGAAACCAGAAAATAAAGAAGACACTCAGTATTGAGTGTTGGAAAGTCTCTACTGGTGGAAAAGGATGCTAAAAAGTTTAAAAATATAAAGTAATTAACAAAACCAGTAAAGAATCAATAACCAATAGAGGGTGGAATGCTAATTAATGAATGAGAATCATGTAATTTGGAACCAATGAACATTAATTTCTTTGTTTGCTCACAATGTATATATAGGTGAAAAGCTTTTGTGTCAGCCCCACAGACACCTTCAGGCCAATAAAGCAATGCCTGACTAACAAACACCAAAACCACACTGCTAGAGGGTTTTATTTATCCCAGTGACTTTGGAGGACTCGGTAACAGAAGCAACACCCAGAGACTATGTCAAAGAAATAGACATTTATTTTCATTTTCTTGACTAAAGACTTGCTACTGCCCTACTGATGTCCGAGAACACTTTGCTTTTAGGATCGCTGGGATGTCGCGGGTTGGTGGTCCCTGCCCAGACTAGGAGCAGAGGGACCTGCGGCCACTGTCACCTCTTCCAGTTCCTTCTAGGGCTGCGTGGGGCGGCTGAGACTTCCCCGGAGAGCTCCCTCCGCGTTGGAATCTGGAGTGGGAGCACGCCCTTTTAAGGCGGCAGCGCCGGAGTTGTTCCCGGGATTCTGGCTTCTTTCTCCGGGAGCATGGGAGCGCCGCAGCCTCCGGACCTCCTCGCTGCACCTGGTCTCGATGATGCTGAGGATGTTGTGGACCAGTGGGGCAGTGTGTTGTTTCAGACGGGGCTGCAGCCTCCGCACCAAGACCTCCCTGTCGGGACCGAAGGTGCACAGGGCGAGCAGGATGCCACTTTCTGCAGTCTTTATCTGCCACCACTGGTCCCGGTATATCCCCTCCAGCTCCTCTTGCAGCCAGGACCGCACAGGATCCAGGAGGTTCCGCTGGCTCCGGAAAAGCTCTGCCCAGAGCTCGGGCAGGAGGCCACCCACGGGCTCTGGCCCTGCAGCCCTCTGCTCATCCGGAGACAGTGTCTGCTGGGAGGAAGAGGCAGGGGATGCCTCAGGGCCATCGCAGCTGCCAGGAGTATTTGCTGCCTGGCTGGTGACCTCAGGTGACACGACAGGGTGCCCGATGACACACTCCAGGCAGTCTTCAGCCCGCTCCGAAAAGCTGATGCTGGAAATCAGTGTTCTGCAGAGGGGACAGGAGCGATTCCCCCGCAGCCAGCGCAGGATGCAGACCAGACAGAACTGGTGGCGACAGGGCATAGTGTAAGCCACGTCATCCAGGGCATTGCAGCAGATGGGGCAGCTCCACTCCATCCCCGTAGCCATATCGGCTCTTTCCTGAGGTATCCCAGCTCTGCCTGCCCGGATTTATGGAGTGAGGAATGTGAGGTCACAATCCACCTCCCAGTGACGTCATAATGCACCAGTGATATCACCCCCTGCTACCCATTGTGATGTCACAATGGGATAATCACTTGTCACAGCTGTCGGAAAATGTCTCACAATTGAAATTTAACACTTAGCCGCTTAAACACTTCTGGGTAGCATTTTTAAGGCTGCCTGTGGAAAAAAAAATCAAAACTAAAGCACTCAAGCAGAGAGAGGTAAAGTCTACCCATTCAGCAATGTACTCTTCTTGCCTTGGCCTGAAAGTCTGGGGAAAACTTCATACATATACATAAATATATATAAACTACATATATAACAAAGCTGAGAAAAGGTCTGGAGCACCCAGTGCAGCTGAGGGAGCTGGGGGGACTCGGGCTGGAGAAAAGGAGGCTCAAGGGGGACGTTCTGTCTCTCTCCAACTCCCTGACAGGAGGGGGAAGCTGGGAGAGAGGGATTGGGCTCTGCTCCCAGAGAACAAGGGACAGGATAAGAGGAAGTGGTCTTAAGGCTCCCCAGGCAAAGTTTAGATTGGATATTAGGAAAATATATCTTCACCCGGAAGGGTTGTTGAGCATTAGCATGGGTTGCCAAGGGCAGTAGTAGAGTCACTTGTCCTGGTTTGGAACAAATATATTCAGAAGGATAAATATGCTCTGATAAAAACAGGCCGCAATCACCCTCTCCCACCAGGTTCGAGGAAAGAAATATTTCNATCGAAAAAAAACAAAAACAAAAAAAAAACCAAAACCAAAACTGCACAGTAACATAGCAAAAATTGACCTTGAGACAGCAGAATTGTTTTGAAAAGATTTCTCTAGCTAGTTTTTTTCTCTTGGCTCTTGGGGCTCAGTTTTTAAAAGCACAAGATTTCTTTTCTCCTGGCATAGAGGAGACGAATATGGGATAATCATGAAGTCACCCCAAGACACACTAAGCCTAGAGGGATTTGAAAGACATGTAGGTGTGGCACTTGGGGGCATTTTTTTGTGATGGCCTTGGCAGTGCTGTGGGAATGTTTGAACTTTAACTTCAACATTTGGATTCCTAATTAGACTTTATCAGTCACACTTAACTATTCCTTATATACCTAGCATAATAGATGCATTTTTTTCTGGAGAGCTTTATAGAGGTGTAGGTCCAAACTATGGTAAAGTCATACCAGAGTGCTGATCTTCTTGCCATGTTTATAGTTTGCTGGAAAAGTGATTGCAATAAGGTTCATTCTATCTAAATAACTAGTGGAGAGGTGGCAATTATCCTGGCATGAGAGTGGTATTTATCAGAATATCAATACAGTTCTTGCTGGAAACTACAGGTCATCAAGGATAAAATTAATAAAGTCAAAAGATTTAACTTGGAAGAAGGAATTTTTTTTTAAATTAGCATTCTGTGTTTAATTAACATAATACCAACATTGTAACTCAATCCAAAATAGCTCTTCAGACTATGAACTGCATTTGCCCAAAAAATGAGCACTACTTACCTCTCAGGATTAACCTATATTTTACACTGAAACTCATTAGTTTAAGAAACAGATTGTACCACTAGGCAGAAAATTTGATGTAAGAATAGACAATTAAACTGCAGTAGATTTTACTCTAGCTCTTGCTTTTAAAAATACACTTATGGCCTCTCTCTAATTCTTGTAATCCTTGATTGAGAAATCATCCACAGCCCAAGCATTGTTGGAAGCTGTGGGATGCTCATCAGAAGAACAAAGACATTCCCTTAGAATGGGAAAATCTAATTTACTGATACTGAATGCTTAAAAATTAGAGCACTGGAGTCTCCCCATGTCTGAGAATGTCTGGAGCCCTTTACACTGACAGTAATAAAACCTAGAGGTCAGATAGTTGCTAAGAAATTATACACCAGAGAGCTGGTTAGTCTGGACAGAGACAGAACTATGTCAAAATCCCAAGGATAAGATATATTGGAAGCACAGCCAGAAGAAGTCACTAATAGTCAAACTCCCACTTTATTCCAAAGGAACTCCAAGTTTACAGAAACCATTTAGAGGCCATTTAAGATGAACTATACAAGATTATTATCACAGATAAATCAAGAAAAAAAATGTTTAGGAAGTTCCCAGATAGGTCTAAATTAGGCTTTTTCCCTTTTTGTGCTATCCATTAAAAAGTACACGTAATACTTTTTGATATAATAGGTTGAAGAGGTTGTGAGCTTCAAAAATAGCCAGGAGAAATTTTAGGAAATACTATTTTCAGCTATCCACCTTTAGTTCTGCTTATGCTCACTTAAGCATATCACCATCTTGTTTAACTAGGTACCAAAAAAACTGTTGTCTTAGGCAGAAAAATGTCTTCACACTGTTCAAAATATTTAATGTAAGTTCATATCAAATTTGCAGTGATTTCCAAGTGTGATGATAGGTGTTTTGGCAAACATGTTCAGGAGATAGTGGATTTGTGACTTGGTAGAAAGCATTGTTCCTAAAGCAAGTCTACAGAATAAATATTTTCTTAGTAAAATCTTTAGTCCAGATGTGGGAGATCATCGTCCACTGAATATGTGGGTTATTTTTAAGCACGTATTTTCACATTATACCAAAAATAAAGGTCAAGGTAAATTGAAAATATTCAAAAGACAGGAGGTAGAAAAAAGAGGAAGTGGTAAACAGACATGACATTTCTCTTTTATCTTTGGTGAAACAAGACTTCCAAGGGATTAAAAAAAGAAAAACAAACCAACAAATAAATCTCACACACAATGCTTTCACCACCACCACCACACACCCTCCTCCTCAAAAAAAAAAAAAAAAGAAAAAAATAACCAAAACAAACATTGGAAAAACCAAACACACACCCCCCCTTCACCGAACTTTTTTCATAATCACAGTTTGGCATACCTCTTGATGTTAGGAACTGGGAAACTACCTTAGCTGGAAAACAATACATAGGATACTATTTCTTATCCAGCTATTTTAGGTTGAGGACATGTGTCTCAGCTCTAGTCAGTCCACTACACATTTAAAAGTAAGTTAATCCAGAACAGACCCTAAAGTAATCAAAATGGAAAAATCTAGACATGATACTATGACAACTCATTGCAAAACATTTTAAAGTAAAATTAAATTCCTAATAAAAAAAAAAATCCAGGTTTTATAAATTTACTTTTATCCATTGTAAAGAAATCTCTAGTGATGAACTTTAGACTTAATAACTTGCTTTCAAATTGAAGTTAAGTGAAATAAATGTCACTTGAAATTGTGAAATCTGTCTTCTCACCTTAAAGAAAATAGTTATAAAAATAAAATTACTTAGGCAGCTTAAAACACAGCAAAACTCACAACACCTGACTATAGCTATTATGCTATAATGTATAATATATGTGTATAAATTGAAGTTTTCAGAAGAGATAGAATGTAGAAAATCACCAAGAAACACACAGTTTCCACTTTTTTCCCCTTTTTCTGCAGGGAAAAAGTGGATGGTATCAAAATGTATTTCACCATAAGTTAGTTTTTAAACCGACTGAAGCCTCTTCACATTATATTCAGTACCAATCAGTCAGATAATTAGTCCAGGCAAGAAACTTGAAATCTCTGTGTTCTAGAAGTTCCAAAAGTAAGGACTTAGAGCTCCTGTCTGAACAGTTCCATAGTCTGTGTTTATGTTTAACTGAACTGTTGAGTCACATTAAAATACAGTAGGCATTCTATCTTCCCAACATTTATTGTTGGGTTTTTTTTCAAAAATAATTATGTCATAAAGTTGATTATATCTCAAAGGATGCACAAACATCTTCTAGAAACACAGACATGAGAGAAACCAGTCACCAGTGATCGAGTTACTGCAGCTCAGCAAGTCACCTCATGACCACAGCTCCCCTGACAGCTCCAGAACTAAAATAAACCATGAAAGAGGACTCAAACATGTTATTTGTTGAAGTCCACAACAATTCTTGTACAGCATTAAGGACTACTTATCTGGACTGGACCCTTTATTATATTATAAATTAAAAACATAGTGAATCAAATTTCCCAAATTAAGCTAAATACCTACAAATAAATAAATTAGCAGGTTCTCATTGGTCTGAAGTAGTGGAATAAATAATTGGCATAAGAGTGTGACAAGAACAAAATCTTTAGATATTTAAGTACATTAAACCCTCCTAATAATAAAATATGCTTGGATCACTATCCCCAGGTATCAGCTTGTAATAGATGTTAAAAGAAGCTGTTGAATGGGTAACAAAACACACAAATCAAACCCTGGTAAGTTCCTTCAGTGACATGTTCTGCATGCACGGTGAGTAGCTCCAATGCACTTCGTTGTTATGATGTCATTTTTGTCACCAATCTGAAGAGGGAAATAAAATCTGGTTCCATATATCTTCCTGGCTGTGAATACTGCCCATCTGCCCGTAAAATACCTTAATATTTATCACCAAAATGAGGCAAGAGGAGGCCACCAAGGTGATCAGAAGGAGGGAGCACCTCTGACGAAAGGCTGAGAGGATTGGGATTGTTCAGCCTGGAGAAGAGAAGCCTTGGGGTGACCCACTTGTGGCCTTCCAGGACCTGAAGGGGCTACAAGAAACATGGAGAGTGACAATTTACAAGGGTCTGAAGTGACAGAGCATAGAAGAATGGATTCCCACTGGCAGAGACCAGGTTTAGATGGGATATTAGGAAGAGATCGTTCCCTGTGAGGGTGGTGAGGCACTGGAACAGGTTGCCCAGAGAAACTGTGGCTGCCCCATCCCTGAAAGTGTCCAAGGCCTGGTTGGACAGGGCTTAGAGAAACCTGGAATAGTGGAAGCTGTTCCTGCCCATAGAATGTTGTGGTCTTTATGGTCCCTCCCAACACAAAACATTCTGTGATTCTATATGAGAAAAATATATTGTGTGAAGCAATTCATGCTTCGCATTTACTGCATATAATGGTTTGAATCATTAAAAATGATCATTCATGAGAATGATTTAAATTTCTTCTAATGTTGCCAGTAAGGTCCATGAAGTCAATCCATCATGCATTACAGTCCACAGAAGAATTTCCATTAGCAGCAATGAGCTTTGAATTAATCCTTGTAGTAACTCATCAAACAAAGGCTAGGAGATGTTCTTTGAACCTTTAGGCATCTTTGTGAAAGCAGGTTTTCAGACTACTGTGAATTTCTTCCAAAGAAGAAATGCCTTTAAATGTGATTGATTGTGGACTATGCAGACTAATTTCTCACTTCCTCTGGTCTCGTCAAAAACATATGACATTTTCTGGAGAAGAACAAAGGAAAATGTAGACCTGAAACTCTCCCTTTATTTTTGTGAGATGGTACCCTGGAACCTGGTGCCATATATTCCAGTAAAACATTTAGAGACAAAGACACCTCCATACCTAATACACCTTTCTTGATTTTTCACATGGATGCCACCTTCAGAATTCATCTCAGGTTTGTGTAAGTGTTATGGGTTTATTTTATGGAAAACTTTTTCCCTTTTGTTTGCAAGCAGGGCGATGCACAGTGGGGCACTGGGGGTGTGTCTCCCCACCCTATGGTGCTACTCCATGGTGCTGAGCTCCAGTCCCTGTGGCTGTCTGGTGCCGGGAGATGCCCGGTGCCCCCATGGTGCACAGCTTGGTGCCACTTGCAGCATCACCACCACTGCCGCCGCCACCCGCGGCGGCCAGGCAGCAGGCACAGCCACCATTCATGGCTGCTGGCACTGGCTGCCATTCGCAGCTGCCGGAGCCAGCCGCCACCTGTGTTTGCTGTCCCTCACACCCAGTGGCTTGCTCGCCCTCCCCCTCAGCGCCCCAGAGGGCTNCTCGAGAGTGCTGTGCCCATGGCCGCGTTTCCCCAGGCTGCCGTGTTGGTGGCGGGGGTGGCGTGGGGTGTCCGGGCTGGGAGGGAGCAGCCACCATTTCCATAGCACATGGAAAGGAGGCACAGGAGCTTCCCATGGGTTCGGGACCAGAAGTAGGTGGGGAGAAGAGAGACCAACCAGGATGCAAGGCTACGCCCTCCAGGGGTGGAAGAATGTGGTAAAAATGTGTACACGCAGGCATGAGATGCAAAGAATTCTGGGCCAGGACAAAAAGATATAAAAAGCAGCAAAGCCCAGATGCCAGCCCTTCTTTTGCCCATGCGAAGCTCTTGAGAGGGTGGCTGCTGCAACTCAAATCCTTCTCTGCATCACATACTTCTGGTTTGGCCAAGAGGATCACCCCATCCTTTAATTTGGTTTTTTTTTCTCCCTGCCTACCCTCAGATACTTAGTTTAATTTTCAGATTTTTATATTGTTTGATAAGGGTGTTTTCTTTTAACACAAGGGTGGTCTTAACATATATTTTTGTTTTGTGTTTTAATAAAAGTTTTCTCTATCTTTATACTTAGATGAGTCTCAAAAATTTGGTATTGAATGCATCTTAATTCACTTCAACTGTCCCTTTTAAACGAGGACAGTAAGTTACTTAAAATATTAAGACAGGGGAGAGATAACCTGACAAACACAAAACTCATATGGTCAAAGATCAACTGGCCCTCCCCAAACCTCTCTCTTACAAAAAGGGTACCTTTCTAAGATGCATATCCACACCACATAGGTGATAAACATAACCCATAACCATTGGATCATTAGCTTCTTTACTTCTGGTGCATAGCTGGATTAGGAAAAAAAAAGTTACATGGTGAGAAAGGAAAGGAAAAATAGGTCGTTTCTGTAGAGTAGATTGTGAGAAACTCAGGAAAAATCTAACAAAGACACAAGGGATATCACACTATAAAGATCTAACACCATATGTGTCTTTATTGAGGTCATTCACACAGGGATTTAATCAGTTTTTATTTAACAGACAGGCTGAATCTGGTGAAATACAGAGCTTGTAGAGACTCTTAAATCTCTCCTTCAATTCTCATGAAAAGACATGAACTCCTTAGGGTAAGACAGAATGGTAATTTTTTTTCCTGTGTGTTAAAAAGACTGAATTGTTCAGCCATAAAATGCTGAAATGTACTTTAACATAGGAAAGATGTACAGGATTGACACCTGTATTTCAAACCTCTGTGTCTTGAATTTGGTTCGTAGGACTTCCCAAATAATTATCCTACCAACCTTCTAACTCAGAAAGCAACTTTTAATGAAGTTATTTTGAAAAAAAAAAAAATTCTGACAATCACATATACTCATCACAGAATTTCACTTTTCTCTATAGTTGCAAATGTGTCCAACTGTTTAACTTAACTAACTGATGTATCATAACAACTTCAATCCTTATCAGCAGTGTGTTCTGTCCTCTTCCAAAGGTCAAGATTGAGGCAGATGTTTGAAAAAATTATTCTCTGCAACAATTTTTAGCCCATCTGGCAGCTTTTCTCTAGAAAAACTTTGAATATTTTAATTATTCTTTTCTTAGTTATTAAAACTAAAATGAATTTGATAACTGAAAGTTATATATAAAAAAAAAAAAGAGCTGTGTTAGTAAATGAAAACTTACCCTTCAATTTACAACTTTTCCCCCCATACTGATGTGAAAAGCTCTTTTTGATCTAATAGGTCCATAGCAGACTTCAAAGGCTTCTTCTGGATAATCCACGGCATCTGCAGTTGACCCTGTGGAAATCAAACAGCTTTGTTTGACCAAAGAGGCACATTATTTTAATTATTATTAATTAAATATTCTTAATCTGTATATCTCACTCTCTCTAGAGCAAAATATAAAGAGACTAAGGTGGTTTCTTTTTAAGTTTCTAAATCATTATGGAGCTAGAGTATTTTCCATGAGCTCTCCTTCTGTCTTGGGATGACTTTATGATATATCCCATCTATCTGTGCTAGGAAAAAAAATAAATAATCTTGGGCCTTTCTGTGTCTTTAAAGCTGAGCCCAAGGGCAGAGAGTAAAAAAATAGTCAGAGAAAACTTTTGCAAAACAGTCCAGTGTTTCAAGGACACGGCTTCTCTCTGCTGTTCTTCGGCAAAGAGGAGGGGAGGAAGGAGTCTTGGCTGGGTTTTTCCAGGCAGCTCTCAGCTCAACTTTTTTTTCAGAGAGGGCGAAGAGTGGAACTTCTGCGTTTTCCTGAGACTTTGGTTTCTCTTCTCTTCTGGACTTGTTCAGGACACTAGAACATCAAAACCTCACTGGGAGATCCTTTCACCAGCCTGGCCTGGGGCCCCCCATATTGGCCCAGCAGCAAGGGGGGAAGGAGATCAAATCAACCAAAGAACTCTGAATCTTCCAGGTTCTCTCTTTCCACAGTGAGAGACTTCATTATTTATTGTTTAGCATTATTATTATTTTCTTGTGTGTTTGCTAATAAATAGTTTTGTATTTTTCTTTCACTTCCCTTCGAGGAAATATTTCTTTTTTCTTGAACCAGGTCAGGGAGGGGCAGCTGCGGCATCCTTTTCGTCAGAGAATATTTATCCCTCTGAACATATTTGTCCCAAACCAGGACAATGCTCCACAAAAATGGCTTGGAATAATTTAACTCCAATGATAGTTGTAATTTGTCTCTGTTAGAAATTTCTAGAGAAATCATGAGGAAAGCAGGCCTGGAAATTTCAGTTTAAGGGTTAGATTTTCTGAATTCAGTGTGTGCAGTCCTCGAGTTCTTTGTATTTACAGTCAAAATCAAATAAAGCTGTAAATGTGGAACTTTATATTTGGAGACCACAAGAAATTATGACTTCAGTAAAGAGAATGAAACCCACGTGGTTGGCTCAGGGATATGTGGTTTCATGAATTTTCCTTGCTTGGCAAATTTGTTTAAATGACCACTGTGTTCTCTTGCTAAAAGGCCATGTTATCACGGTGGAAAAGAACACATTGAATGTAGTAGTGCATTCTGTATATTTGTCTCTATGTTTATATGTTTTAATATATGGAACTGCAATCCCCTCATTACCTCACACCCAAGCCTAGGCTGTTCCAGAGCTGTATTCCCCTCCCACTGTAATCTTATCCTTATCCTCCCACTCTCCCCAAATATGGACTCAAACCCCTCCCTTCTCGGACCTGAGAGCAGGGCCCCACCCCTGACCACTCCTGCCCCTCCTAAACCACTCCCAACTCCCCTTCCCATTGGCCATTCCCTAATCCCCTCCCAGAAACCTGGACCCCCTTATAAACCCGTGCAGACAGGAAGTCGGGTTAGATTCTGTCCTGGAGTTCCTTGACGATTGATCTCCTCTGGGGCCTTTCGGCAACAGAGAATCAATAAACCGAAAGTGTCCAACCAGGGTCTCCTTGTAGCCTTTTTACCCTTTGTTGATGTATTCCTGAACTGGCTGAGGTAGCAGAAGTGGAATTGGACCAAGAACCAAACCAGGAATCACATCAATTGGATAGATTCAATTCTTAGATGCAATCAAAAGAAGGAATAAAATACACTTCTTAAGAGGAAAGCAACACCTGATGGTACATGGCTGCAATCGTGTAATCACCTTAAATTTGGGCTCTTGAATTTCAGTACCTGAGTTTTAAATAGGCCTGTCCTTAAATATGCTCCTTTGATTAGCTGGTGCTGAACTCTTTCAAGTTGCCCCTAAAAGAAGGAAGATGTTTTATAGTGCTTTGTTTGGTGCTAAGGAGTCTCCAGGAAAAGTAACCATTGTTGTTTTGGTATTGGACCCAAACCAAATTTCCAACCCATCTTAATGTAGGACCAGAAATCTGAACCACTTCCTTGGACGTCATGGGATCCTTTCCACTCTAGGCCATGCCAGTAAAAATCTATGTATATATAAAAGGGAATATCTTTTACTTTAGATGTGGATCACATCAAGTGCTTCTTGATTTCAAGAACATAGTGAGGAGGGAAAAAACCAAACCATCTACCCAAGCAATTATTTTTCCAACTTGGCAGTCAGCTCTAAGACTGAATTAGCACAGCTACCACAAGTTAAATTCCAATGAGAGTGAAGTAAGCAGAGGCATTTGAAAAGTCATGTTTTCAGAAAAGCCAATATATGCAGAGTAAGGAGCAGTGATTTCACTGGTTAAATATAATGCAGAAATGTAATTAAAATATAAGTAATATATAGGCTCTTCATTCTTTAGGTATAGTTTTGGGGGGTTTTAATACAGTGTGGCAGTACATTTTCAGAATAGAGCCCACATGAGCTTAGGAGTTGTTATTAATAATGGAATTTATTTAATAACTAACAGATATATTGGATTCTGTGCTGCTTGACTGATGCTCATTGCATCAGCTACTCTTGTCATATCAAAAAAGCTAAGCATGGAACAAACCATTTTGTACTGGTTTTTTTCACCAGTGCACATCCATTTGTCAACAACAGGACAAAATAAAGAATTTGGAGAAATTAGGAAATAACAATATGACTGACTTGGTGATGTGGGAAATTTATGACCCAAGAGATGGTGGCAAGAGATTGTCAGTGAAATTATTTAAACTACAGCAATAAATTTGTTGAATTTGGAGCAATCTTAGTGAGTCTAAAAGAAACTTCAGTAAAAGAACAAAGAACCAATTCAGTTCACAGTTGGATTCTCAGTCTCACAAGAGTTCACTGTAGCACGAACTGCAGTGAAATTCAAATTGTAATTTAAGAGTGCTCTGTTGTTGTGGATATTGATGTCCAGTGAGTGACTGAACACTATTAACTTATTTTTTGCCTCATTAGTCACCCCAGAGTCACCACTTCTAGTAGGGACATAGACATACAATTTTTTTCCTCATTCCAAAAACACCTGAGAAAGGGAAGGCAATAAAAACCCTTGAAGTTGTCAGCATATCTAATATGGATGTTTCACAGGAAAAACAGAAATAAAAGAACCAACTATGTTCATTTGGTCCTTGCCATATCTCATAACACACTACAATGGGGAGGACTGTGTGCTCTGTATTTCACAAAGTATCTCCAGTGAATGAAAAGTAGCACCCTTCATAACACCAAACGTGCAAATAAGCTCAGAAAAACAAAGAAGGCTCTCAGGGTCCTGAATGATAAGTTTGAAGTGTTTTGGATGTTTGAAAGGAGTGTTTGTCCCAAGCAAGATGAAGGCTGGACAAGACATAGTGCAGCTGTGAATTTCCAGGGAGGCTTGATGTGTTGCAGTTGTAGGCTGGGGAAGAAAACAAGGTAGTGCCACAGAGATCAAGATTAAAAGTCCTGGAGCTGTTTAGTTTGGCTGGGATTCACTGCCAGCATGAATAAATACTGCTGTTTATTTTAACAGTTCTAGCTATGCTCTGTTTATGGCTCTAACATTTCACTAACATTATTTCCTCCCTTCCTTTCAACTCTCTATCCTCTCCTTTTACCTACTTCTGTTGTCTTTAACAGCTCACAGGGCATTTTTTTCCCATTTATTCTCATTTCCCAAGTGCTACATTTGCCTGTTTTTGTCACAGCAGAATCTCTAAGTCAATGAAGTGATCTCACATATGAGGTCAAATTATAGCAGCCAGTTTAAAAATCGTTCAAGTCAGGGTTAGTGAATGAAAACCTTTCTCAACTCATAAATAAAATATGACGACAGGGGTTTTTTTCACAGTTGAGTGTGATATACTTTAAATGTCACTTTGCAAAGAAGTACAGTACAGATAGCAACATCTTCCTGATGTTTCCTAGCTCTGGGGTAGAAAGTTCAGCACTGGAGTAAATTTCCACACTATTATGTGCTGGCAATGTCATAAAAATCAATGAAATTCCATCCTTAACTGTAAAAAGTGAATTGAATTACCAAGCAGTCAAATGCCCTTAAAGTATGGATTAATGGTCTGTTATGGTTTGACTCTGGCTAAATGCCGAGAGCCCACACACAGATCCAAAATTTCCCAGAGAAGGAAAAAAAACCTTCAACTTTTGTGGTAAGGATTACAAGCAACAGTTTATTAACTATTTCACAAGGCTCTAACTTAGAATATTAAGTATTAACTACTACTAAATACTAAGTATTCACTACTACTACTACTACTAAAATCAGAGCTTAAGAGTTTAAGAGTGAGAAGTTTGATAGATGTTACAGACACCTTTCTCCCCCCACCCCTCCCTGACAACAGCTTTTTTTCAGGTATTGTTGTCACGTAAGTCACTTTACCATAGGTGCAGTCATTCAGGTGCTGCTTGGCTGCTTCAGTGTAGGTTCTTACAGGCCACCGGTCCTCCCAAGAAATGCTGCTCTGCTACTCCAGCATGGGTCTCTTCTTCCCACAGCCCACAGGACTATCAGGCCCCTCTGCTCCAGACACAGACATCAAACATCCCACAGGATCACAGCCTCTCCTCCAGCACTTCTCTGCTCCATTGTGAAAATCTTCCGATCCTTCCACAGGTTGCATGCGAATCTTCACTCCTATGATCCCCCACAAGTTGCTGGGGCCCTATTCTAGTGTTTAAGGCATCTTTTCTTTCTCCTCTCCAACCTTGGTGTTAATCAAACTTCTCCCTCTCCTCTCTCTTAAGTGGCCATGATGTTCTGCCTAGCTTTTTTTTTCTTCTCCTTCTTAAATATGTTATCACAGAGGTGTTACCAGCTGACCTTGGCTAGCTTAGAGCAGAGAGAATTCCAACAGCTTCTTAAAGAAGCCTCTCTCCTAGCCCCCCCAGCTAATAAAAAAACTCTGGCTACATAAAACCACAACATGGTCACATCTCCATATTTTATATCTGAAAGATGAATAATTACAGATTGACAATTTCTATGGCAACAGCTAATTTGGATGACTCATAACACAAACTAAACAACTGAAGAGAAAATAATCAAAGATGCAATGAAAGGGAATAATTAACCAAATTCACAGATCAGAATACATTCACACAAACTTTTTGTTGCATATCTGAGCACAACATTGTTTTAAAGACATTTCAGCCACGGAAATTTTAGTAAGAAAAGAATAGTAACATGATTTCATATCCAGTATTACTTTTACCTATACAAGTAAACCTTGGGAAACAACTGTAATTTTTTCTTCAAATGTCAAAATACCAAGAACTTACTTTATCTGAGTTCAAAATAATTTCTTACACAGGATTATAACCTGTGAAAAGAGGATGTCTTTAGAAACAATATAGGTTATGTAGAAACTGAAGAAACAAAATAAATTCCAGTTAACTCAATTTTTGTAGTTGTTTATGGGTGCAGAAAGATTTTAAAAATATTTGAAAAGCAAGAGCATTATTTCATTTTTAATTAAGTATTAATTTTGTTTTTCCCCTGCCTGTAATGACATAGTACCCTACACAAATTATTGGATTTATGTGTCATTAGTAAATTATTCTTAATTTTCAGGATGGTACAATAGTGGTGCTGACAATAAAATTCATTGCTGGCATAGATTTTATGTACATATTACTAACATTAAATATATTATATATATCCAAATATACATCTAAATACATATCTAAAGAACTGACAGACCCATGGCTGATGCATTTTGTTCTTCATAGTCATGAAACGGTGGCAAAAACTGACAAGACCTGTGTCTTTTCTTGCTGAAAATACATTGCTCTTCTCCATGCACAATGCACATGGAATAGCTCTTTACCCTTTCAGTCTTCCTGAAATTCTTCCACAGAATTTTTCAGACCTGGGGCATAGAAAGCAGTAAAGTTCATGTGTCCCTACAGGGAATCTATTGCAAAGTGGAATTATTACTAATATTAACACAATTAATTTGCAAATAAGCTGGTAGAACTAAATATGAGTATCATGTAAGGTACAGCTTTACATGGTGTGTTTCAACATGGCTTTGATCACAACTCCCATCTCTCAATGGTCAACAAACACCAGGGATACAGAGTTTTAAGGAGCTGGTTTGGGTTTGACTAATATCAAATTACTTTTGATAATTATGGTGGGGGATTTTTTCCCCCAGAATTCATCAATGTGGTTCCTTGTCCTACTTGTGTGAGAAGGCTGGGTTCTCTAATGATTTGTTTGAGTGAAATGGAGGAATCTTACTCCTAACTCCCATCTGAGTATTATGAGATTTGTGCTTCTCTCTTAAGACCAAAGTCAGATAAGAAAAGGGACAGAGTTTTCTGAGACAAATGTACACAATTCACCCCCGTTGATCCTTTCAGAATTGTTCTTTTCTAGACGAATTAAAGATGTTTACCTGTAATACACATCAGAGCCAAGATTTCAAGAAAAGCAGGCCAGACTTCAGAGCACTGTTCTGCTTTATTAACCCAATTTCTACAAATCTATGGCTGACTCAGAAACTTCAGAGAGCCTCTTCTCCTGGTGTGCAGCTCTGGCAAGGAACCATATTTCCCTAAACTGCTTCTGAATTATTACTATGAACTTTTGCACTTAGCAATTACAACCATTGTAGCACAGAGTCATCTGCTGCTGCAGTTAATTATCCAGGCTGAATTTGCACATCTGTACTGGGTTATATACCTTGGCTTCAGGCAGCTCGGTTGAGAACTGCTGTAGATGGAAAATAGATTTGATCTAAAGAGGCTGCTTTAAATTGGAACTGAAGAGTGTCTTGCTCTGGTTTTGTTTTTCCCCATGTATAATGCATGATCTGCCAGCATATACTGCATGGCTTTTGCTGCAGTTTTGTTCTGTAGGATGCCATTCATACAACTCAAAATGCACCCTAAGAGAGAGAAGGGCAAGTTTTATTCAGTTAAAAGCCTGATTAGAAAACTAATTTTCCAAAGGTGATTATTAAATTAAGTCAGCCTCGATGACATCTGGGCAGCACTGGAAAACTTTTCTTTTCTTAGTAAACTTGTGCACCATAAACA
Source organism: Calyptomena viridis (assembly GCA_013390005.1). NCBI lineage: Eukaryota > Metazoa > Chordata > Aves > Passeriformes > Eurylaimidae > Calyptomena > Calyptomena viridis. The sequence goes on from WEIV01004348.1 coordinate 54,077, forward strand.
CAACAGTTTTCATAATATGAAGTAATCCAACTGGTGCAACTTCCTTTAACTTGAGAAAAAGATAAATATTTTGAGAAAAAGATAATATTTTCCATCAGGTTGTCTAAAGACTTCACCACTATTAACCTGCTTTAAATAGGTGTCCTTGGATTTGGCGGTGAAAAACCTTTACTAAATAGATAGAAGAGATAAAAAACGGGAAGGAAGAGGAGGACATATAGGATATTGCCAACTAGACCAGAGAACAAAAAAAAATAGAAAAAGAAAGATGAGAACCCCAAAGCTGTAATGATTTGAGGTAAATCTTAGGCCTCCATCAGGTCAAAAGCTCTCACAATTTACAAATAGTTGCAGGAATCACCTTTAAGGCAAAATCCTGAAAGCAACTCTATTTTCAGCAGCAAAAACTTAAGATTGAATGGGTTTATGAAAGGTCCAATATATGCATGTGGTTCACATGAATCGAAGTACTTATATACATTATTTTGTCAGAGAGGAAAGATTTTTAATTTTTCACTCTATTTGATTTGTTTTATTTAAATTTATTTTTTTTTTTAAGTATGGGAAACATTGTTTTCACATTTTATAAATTTTTAACAGGTTACATCCTACTGAGAGGTCTTTATATCATTAATTGTTCCCTCCAAATACAGCAAATTAAATTTAAAGATGTATTTTCACTTCACTGTTTAACATTGGACTGGAATTTTATAACTAATTGTTGTAATGTGGTCCATGGCCTGTGAGCAGATGATTTCTGGGGAAGTTGTATTCCTATAAACAGTTTTCAACTGCCTGTCACCTAAAACAACTGCTTTACCTAGCTGGTTAATGGAACCATCATGGATGCTAAAGCTACTGCAGTTCTACAGGTTCTGAATTTCTGTTCTGATGTTTGAAGTGGTTTTTCTTGTGTGCTAAATTTTTGAAAAAGGTTTGATCTGTGATTTGACATACCTGACATATCCTAAGTAAGTGGATGATTTTTGAGACTTGAGCTGTGCAGAGCTAACAGTTTTCACAAAATTTGATGTTTTCCGAGCAGCTGTGCAGAGTTAACAGTTTTCACAAAATTTGATGTTTTCCAAGTATTACAGTACATCCTAAACTGTTAACGTGTTTTCAGGAGCAAGGAAGGCAAGTGAAGTTGGTGAGACACTATGTTTGTGGGAAAGTGGGTAGGGAGGAAGAAGAAGCAGTAAAACTGTGCTCCTGTGTTATTGCTCTTAGTTTGTTTGATTGCTGACAGGTCTGAAGTGCAAACATTTATTGAATTACGTTAGATACAGGTTTTGTTTGCACTTCAGATTTTGTAAACTAAAAACATAAGCACCGTGTTCTTCATGTCATTCATGGTGGTTTTCACCACCATAAAACAGAGGCAGGAGAAGTTTTTGTGAGTTTTGTTATCTCCTGTAAAACTTAATGGTTACTTTTATTTCATAACTGTTAGTGGTGTTTGATGCTGAAAAAGTCAAAAACAAGTTTCCCTTTCCACTGAGCCAAGGACAACTGAAAATCCACACAACCATATCATGTGTAATGCCCAGACAGGAACAAACTCAGACCACCCTCACCTACAAGTTTAAAGGGAAGTGAGGGGAAAACACCAAGAAGTGAGCCAAGGAGTTGTTTACTGACAGGAGTGGCTGGCAAGGTAGAGGCAGAGAATTATCTCTCTTTTCAGGCCTTATCTTTCTACTCTGCCAAACTTCTGCTGACCTGGACAAAAGTCATGCCATTGTATCACCTATTTTAAGGCTGCAAATCTTGTTGACAAACAGGCACTGAGTGGGCTTTGATGGGCACTGTGATGGCTTCCCCCAAATGTGAACCCAGTGTGTAACAGCTATGATATGGTATTTCCAAGCCCTCACAAAAATCTGTAATGTCATTTTTTTTTAATTCATCTTCAGACAAATTAAATTCTAAGACTTTTGTCCTATGGAAAAAGGTACATGTTTTCCATTTTTTTTCTCCATTATACTCTTCATTTCTCCAAGGGGATATGTTGCGTTTGGAGACCCATCTTCATGGAGGCAACTGAAGAATCAGGGCTTGTCTTGAAGGAAATCTGAAGGTTACAAAATGACTGCAATAATCCACTCACTTATTCAACAATTAATTATCGCTGTCAAATACATAAATATAAACTAAGGCAGAGGGGAATTCAGCTGGTCAGATATGATGTGTATATTACTTTTATATGAAGGCATATGGCAATCTTCTCTGAACCCACATGGCCACACCTTTTGCTCAAATCAATGTCAAAATTTAGTATCCATATGCATTTTCAACACAGGGATGTCAGTTAATGCAAGGTAATCAGATATTAATTCAGCATTTTGACAGAATTACTGTAATTTGTGCAAGTGTTGTTGTGGTAAATGCATAAGATACTCTCAGCAGACAACCAGATGAGCAGTCTATAAGATAGCAAAGTGACATAAAATAAACACAGAAAATTGTCTCATGTCATCTCAGGACCCAGTTAATGAGCTGTCATTGGCAGCACCACAAACAATTAGACTGCTTAAAACTTCAATGCCTTGCTTTAGTCACCTTAATGGTTGGATGGTGTTGTAAAATTTTAAATTCATTCATGTGTCATTTAGACTGGAGGGGAAAATAAGCTTTTATAAATACAAAGAACCTACTGTAAACGTGACACTTTAAACATTTATGGAATAGCTTTTCCGATAGAGTTTGATCCAAAACAGGTCAGAATTGATGAGCATCTCAACACCACCTTGTAGAGGAGATCAACTTTTCACCTATGCCTTAAAAAAGGTCTTTTTGGCAGAAAGTGCCGGTGCAGTCTGAGGGATGAGAGATTTCAACTGTCTACCAGCAACTCCAAAAACTGAGAGCAGTGAAGTGTTGAGGATCTAACTCAGCCAGCTGCCAGCTCATCAAAGTCACATCATGCTCGGGTCCTGCCTTGGAAAGCAGGGAGTGAAATGAAGACTGGCACAAAGGTACACTGGGAATGGTGCTGAAACAGAAACGCACATTTTAAGAGAAGAAATAATCAAAGTGGGCATGAAATCCTGATACATTGAGCTGTCTGCAGGAAGAAAGGAAAGATATTGTCAGGTCATTATCAGGGGCAGTGAAGAGGCTGTTGTCAATCTGTTCACATAAACAGTTTCCTTGTAGCAAGTAGCTAAATTATAAATATTCCTGGGGTTATAAAGCTGTTGAAAGAAACAAAATCAAAATGATGCAGTTATGTGCTTTTCACAACAAGTACCCAAATTATTCAAAACAAGGAAAAGAAAAATGACACAAACAAATTGTCTGAGCAGAGATTAAGGACTTTAAATTTATTTACTGTGTAAACAGAACGCATCCATGTTGAGATACATGATCATAGGCTATAAATACTTCCAAGTTAATAATGAAAAATGGAATTACTCACCAGCTGTGTTAACAGACAACCCCTGCAGCTTGCAATGAGGAAAAAACATAATGCTAAAGATTTATAATAAGGTTGAGAACCTCATTTCTGTCTGAAAACTTAGCCATTACTATTGACAGCAGTCTCTCTTTCTGAAATTGGATTCATTTATTGGAATTTGGATGTAACATGGTGTATAAGTTTGATACAAATTTCAATTTCACCCTCCCCCACTGAATCAAAAAAAAAGAAGAAAATTCCTCAAATGGAAGTGAAGAAAACTATTTATTGATAAATGTACTATACAAGAATGACTAAGCTAATGATAAAAGGAAAATTAAAATCTCTNTCTCGACTGAAGGAAAAAAAACTCCACACCAGCAACTCAGAAGAAAAACAACAGGAGCCACGAAATCTCTGACCTTCAAAACACAGGACTGTTTTGAAAAAGTTTTCTTTTTTCTAGCTGGGTTTTTCTCTTCACTCTCTAGTTCAGTTTTAGAGGCATAAAATTCATTTTCTGGCATAAAATAAGGATATGAGATACATATAAAGTCACTCTAAGACACATGGGCTATCAGACCAGTGGTGGAAGAGCAGGGTGTAAAAGCATGTTAGAAAATGTGTAAGGTTAATCAAAATAATCAGAAAGGCGAGGAGGAAAAATAAAACTCACCATATTGAAACAGTACCACTGTTTTTGTAAGTGAGGTTTTTACGTAATAATATTCTCTATTTTATTTGCCTTTATTTTTTGCAATAATTAGTTGTAGTCTTATCATAGTCTTTCAGAATTACCATTAAGGCAATGAGGAACAGGAGGAAGAGGAGTAGTAGTAGCATTATTAGCTTTATTAGCTTCTTTAGCTTTATGTCTGTGGTGCGTTCTCTTTTTGCCCATAACAATTATGAACCTAGAGCAAGATAAAATAGACATTCACTTATTTTAATTTATTTTAATATCAGGACATGCAATACATCAGTTATTTTATGAGAAGGAGGTGTTCTTAAATTACTCCCAAATAATCACAGAATATTCTGAGTTGGAAGGGACCAAATAGGATCATCGAAGTACAATTCCTGGCCCCACCCAGGACAGCCCCAAGAATCCTAGCATATGCACCATTTCAACTGATTATCAGTGATTAGGGGAAAACAGCAGCAAATGAGCCAAGGGTGTATTCAACATCTCAACTGGACAGTTGAGATGCACAGGGAAATTTAGGAAAAGAGACTCTCAGCTGGGATAAATCAGGTCTCCTTGTAGCTGTGCTAGGATACATCAGCTGGGAGCTTGGTCTTGTGCGATGAAAGCAAGACCACTACTCCCAGATTCTGTGCCAAATTTCAGAGTCCTGGCGTTTCATGAGAGTTTCAAGATGTTTCCATATAAAACTCACATTTTTTCATGTCACCATTTAGGGACAGGAGATGGCTTAATATGGAAGTGAGATTAATGAGCTTGAGTATGAAGATAGAAAACTTTTATTGGAAAAAATAGATATTATGTAAATCAATACACATATATTTATGTAACCATATATATA
>WEIV01004348.1:77251-89808 GCA_013390005.1 Calyptomena viridis
CCGCTGCGGGACAGGGGCCCCGGCCCCGCCTAGGCAGGCACACCTCCTGCCCGCAAACAAAAGTGGAAAAAGTTTTCCTCAAAACAAAACCATAACACAAGGGCACCACAAGGAAATGCCAACATTGACACCCATCCTTGTGCAGAATCTTGCCCAGCCCATTACAGCCCCATGTCCCCTGCATCCCTGATAGCCCTCATGTCCCTGCACTCCACTCAAGAGCAGCACTTTTGTGCCAACATTTCCAAATCCCCCCCTGACCTATGTCGTGGCTCTGCTCCCATGGTGTCCCTGCATGCACTTTAGGGATAAGGATACCCTTTAGTGAAAGCTTGTTTCCTTCTTGTTAGCCAGTGGAGAAATAGTTGGTTGCCATTTTGTTCACAACATCCATGGGCACATGACGGCACCCATCCTGCCATTTGATTCCCAAGAACTGGATCTCCCATGCAGGTCCCCTTACCTTACTTCGTTTTACAGCAAAACCAGCTTTCAGAAGAATTTGGATTATTTTCCTCTCTTTATCAAAAACTTCTTCTGCTGTCTTGCCCCACACAATGATGTCATCAATATATTGAAGGTGTTCCAGAGCTTTCCCCTGTTCCAGTGTGGTCTGGATCTGCCTATGGCAGATGGTTGGGCTGTGTTTCCATCCCTGGGCTAGTCAATTTCAGGTGTATTGGACATCCCTCCAAGTGAAAGCAAACTGGCCTGCACTCTGTTGCCAGAGGAATTGAAAAAAACACATTAGGAAGTACCCAGATGTAGTAATGTGCAATTAGTATGTATTTCTCTCTGTATATTATTGTTCTTGGTATGTATTATTGTTACTTGGTATGTTCTGTTATATCGCTACCTCTCACCCCAAATGGTTTGTTCCCCTCCCTTCTCCTCCCTTCTCATTGTCTGGAACCCCCTATAAGAACCATAGGCCGGAAATGGGAAGGGCTCTTCCCTGGTTATCCCTGATAAGCTTGGACCCTCCACGAGGCCTGTTGCCTCTGGAGTGAATAAACTTATATTATATATAACCATGGAGAGCCGCCAGCACCTTCTTTGTCCTCCGTTTCCCTCAGCCTATCCCCGGGGAGTGCAGGGGCGCACTCACCCCTTTGCAAACCCTGAAGAAGGCCTCCTCCTACCAGTGCCTGAGGCCGAAGCAATTCCTGGGCTGAAGAAGGAGCAAGGCATGGACAGGGAGAAGGCTACATCCAGAGTTTCTTCTGCATTTTGGAGCCAGGAGGACACCCCCTCTACAGTTGATATATCCATTTGCAGGTAATAAGATGCTACCAGGCTGTTGGAATACGACGCAAGGGCACTTTGAACCACCTTCCTCTGCATGGCCATTATGCAAGGGACATCCTCTGGATCTTTAGGGATGTTATCTTCTTTTAGATGACTTCCAGTACTGCCAATTCTCTCAAGTACGAAATACCTTCATCTGCAGTGGTCCACTTTTCTGTGGAGTTCGTAAGATCTTCCTTAAATGGCTACAGGGGAGGCTTCTTTGAGAAGCTGCCGGAAGCTTTGCCCATGTCTGACAGAGCCAATGTCAGATGGCTCCAGGCCAGACATGCCACTGGCCATGGCTGGGCCAATCAGGAATGATAGAAACAACTCTGTGACAACATATTTAAGAAGGAAGAAAAAAGTAGTGCAGATAAAGATGGGGACTAGAGCAGAGCAGAGCGAGAACATGTGAACAACACTACAGACACCAAGGTCAGTGGAGAAGGAGGAGGAGCAAGAGGTGCTCCAGGCACTGGAGCTGAGGTTCCCCTGCAGTCCGTGGTGAAGACCGTGGTGGAGCAGCTGTGTCCCTGCAGTCCACAGAGGACCACAGAGGTGCAGAGATCCACCTGCAGCCTGTGGAGGAGCCCATGCCAGAGCAGGTGGATGCTGGAAGGAGGCTGTGACCCTTTGGGAGGCCCATGCTGGAGCAGGTCCTGGCAGGGACCTGCAGCCTGTGGGAAGAGGAGCCCATGCAGGAGCAGGATTTTCCTAGTAGGACTTGTGGCCTGTGGGGGACCCACACTGGAGCAGCCTGTGCCTGAAGGACTACCCTGTGGAAAAGTGACCCTTGTGGCAGCAGTTTATGAAGAACTGGAGGGACCCCACAGGAAGCAGGGGAAGGATCCTCTCTTTGAGCAGAGGCAGAAACAACAGCTGGCTGTAACCTTCATTCCCCTTCCCCCAGCACCGCTGTGGGGAGGAGGGAGAACTTGAAAGGAGTGGTGTGAGGAGAGGATGTCTTTAGGATTTATTTCTCATGCTTAAGCTCTGATCTTGTTAAAAGTAAGTCCAATTATCATCCCCACCTGGAGTTTGTTTTGCCTGTGAAGGTCATCATTAAGGGATCTCTCGTGGCCCTCAACTCATTAAACCTTTTGTTGTGTTTTCTCTTCTCTGCCCATTTGCAGAGGGGAGAGAGAATGGTTTTAGTGGGTCCTTGGCATCCAGCCAGGGGCAAACCACTACAACTGGGGAGAGAATAAGATGGAAAACCACTCGTAATTTGGGATAAGGCACTTCACTAAAGCAAAACCCAAAGTTTGTGTCCACACAAGCAAAGAGGAAAATAGCAAGCTTTATTCTCTACTTCTTGTTAGTGAGCAATATCCGGTCACTTCCTAAGAAGCAGCACACTTCCTGCTTCAGCACACGGAGAGGTTGCTCAGCAGGCAAGCATTGTGAACAACAATCAGCCCTCCCTTCCTCCTCCTTTCCTCAGCTTTTATATCTGAGCTGACGTCAAATGGTCTGGAATATCCCTTTGGTCAGTTTGGGTCAGCTGACCTGGCTGTGTGCCCTCGCAGGATCTCGGCCTCGACTGGAGAAGGAATGTTACAGTGCTGATGCTGTGCTAGCCCTGCCCAGCAGCAGCCAAAACACTGGTGTGTTACTAACAGCTTTCCAGCTCCCAATGCAAAGCACAGCACTGGGAGGGCTGCTGTGGGGAAATGAACTCGAGCTCAGCCAGACCCAATGCACTCCCCCAGAATGAATGCAAGATATAAGGTTTTAATTCAAAACATAGAGACAACAGTAATCAACTGGGAAACTTTTTATTTAAGCAAAAAGGTAAAAGTAAAACCTGTTCTACCAAGCAGGGCTTTAAGACATTTTGCAGCAAGTCAGCCTGCCAGCAAAAGTAGAATTAAGGAAAGTTGTATCAAGTGAGTTTTTTCTCCAAACTTGCTTCCGATTTGTGTAAATAACTGCAAAAGCAGGGACTAAAAAATGGCCATTAATCTGCCATTATCCAGTGAAAAACAGTTTGTTATTTAAAGTCATTACTCAACACTCAAAACACACGTTAGGAATCAAGCATCTCTGTCTCACCTACCTGGTATGCTTGCATACAAGTACCATTACCAGCTGTTAGAGTGTGACAGAGCATTCAAAACTTTCCTTTTTACCTGAGAAATAATAGCTTTAGGGGATAGAGGTGGGGCTCACAGTGGGACTCAGAGGGCAGCTTCGCCCCGCGCGGGGACTGCCTCGGGAGCGAAAGCAGGGAGGAGGGGGAAGCTGGTGCTGGTGGAGATGATAGGAGGCACCATGCCGCTGTCGCCACTGCTCCCAGCCGCTTTCCTCCCCTTGTCCCTGACCAATGTGCAGCAGCCGCCCAGTGCTGTGCCGGTGCTGGTGGGTGCCCCAGTCAGCGAACCCGTGTGTGCATTCGGGGCGGCAGTGCGCTGCCCCTGGACAGTGCAGCCGCGGTCCGGCACTGTGTCGTTGCTGGGGGGCTGCTTCCCCTGCTGTTTTCCAGTCACCCCCAGCTCCCGTCGCAGCTCACCCCCAGTCTCCTGGCCACCGGCCTGGTTCCAGCGGGGCTGCGCCGGTTCCTGCCGCCTGAACATGGTTGGCAGAGCTCCCGCAGCTCCACCACCACCATTTTCGAGGTGGCCAGCCCTTTTGCCGGTCCAGTGCGTGTGGGGAGGGGGCACAGCCCCAGCTGAGGCCCCGGGCCACCTGTGGCAGTGCCCAGTGGGTGCCTTGCCCGGGTTCTGCTGCCGGCCCACGCCCGGCACCAGGCGGGAGCTGGGCAATTTGCAAGGCGCCGGTCAGGGGACATGCCAGGACTATGCCGGTGCTTCCTGTCCCGGCGCTGCAGCAGCGCCCGCTGGTGGCGCAAGGAGAAGGGACATGGCTCCATCCTTTGTTCCATTCCTCTCTCAGGGCAACAAACCACGTTCACCCAGTGTCCCTGCTCCTAAAGTTGGTTTCTGGTGAACTGCTGCCAACATAGACACCTCTCCTTGCTCGGCTTCATCTTTTAGCATTTCTCCACAAGGTCGGAAGAAAAATGTTAACTTTTAGCACACGTATTCTAAAGCTGCAGAAAAGGTATGTGAAGCCTCTACCATGACCAAATGGCAAAGTTCTTTGGGAAATGACAACAGTCAAAAAGCATATCTTGTGTTTGCAGTAGTGAGAGAATGCACCTTCACAGGATGTGTACATGCAAAGTGTCTTACCCGAAAAGATCTTATGATGTGCACACTATTGGACAAAAGCATAATGCAATAAAAGAAGAAAGAACTAGTTCAGGTGAAAACAAATCTGCTGTGCATAAAAGTCCACTGACCAGAAAGCACAGAATGTCCTACAAGAATTACAGGAGGCACAAAAATTTCACACCACTTTATAACAGAACAGTCTCCATCCAACAGAATCACAAAGCAAAATATTGGAGATCTTCAAAGGCCTCTGGACACAATCCTGAGTAATGTGCTCTATGGGCCCCTGCCTAAGAAGGAAGGTTAGACTAGATGACATCTAGTGATCCCTTCCAACCTTACCCATTCTGAGATTCTGTGATAATGAATTACAAGTCCAAATTCCTTCTCATAGTTCCCATTACATAATTTTGCTGTTGACTTTCAAACTATGTTGTTAACATTGCTCTCATGCACACAACCCTGTGGAGCTGAAAGGATCTGAGCAATCTATCATAAAGGGGGGAAGACACAGCAAAAAGCAATGAGCAACTTATTCTAGCCATCTCCTCAGTGTTTATTTGTACTACCTTGCATAGTCTCAAGCACACAATGCTTTCCAAACACAGAGACCTTTATTCACTGTGCAATGAATAAACTCTTTCCATAGATATTTCTCTCATAAAGCTATTCCCAACTATCCTAAAAAGGGATGGCTATGTTATACTTGATATTCAGCAAGACTCACTGATTCTAGGTCTTTAGCAAAGCAATAAAGTCAAGGGTCTCACAGGTTTTTTTAACATTACTAATCCTGCAGCTGCACCGACAAGTATTTGGGATTTTCCAAGCAACATGGGAAGTATTTGGCCTAAGCAGCAAGTCACTTTATAAGGTTTCTCATAATGTTTAAAGCAGACCCTCTGTAGCTTGTACCAAAATGGTTCCAATGGTTCAAGTAGTGAAACAGCTGATAAAGGTCTAGGCGCTTCTCAAACCCTGCAGCTTTGGGAATTTTACTGTGATAAGCAGAATAAAAAGAGCTGTGGAAGCCACCAAACATCGCAACTATTCCAAGCTCATACTCTGAATGGCCATAGAAAGAAGCCGGATCAAAGACAATTGGACCAGAATCATCCTCAGCTACATTTCCTCCCCAGAGATCTCCATGCAGGAGAGCAGGAATGATTTCTACATCACCAAACAGACTGGGTATCTTCAGCTGCAGGGGGAGAAAAGAAGACATGTAAATACTACATTTTAAGGTGACTGACTGTAGAGTTTTATCTGCATAAACAGCATAGGACCTGGCAAACAGAGATGCTGAGCAAATCCAGAGGATTCCTATTTTTCATAAAGCCAGCAGCAGAACAATAGTCATCCAAACCTTTTTAGTGAGAAAATCAAAATTTAAAACCGTGTTTGATGCTGGAATACTGACCAGTTGTAAGAACAACAAGCACGACTACTTCATCATCAGAATGCTCAGGGATCTCTCACCAACCTTGAAGAACTTCCACAAAAAAGTACCCAAAGAACTAATATTGCAGTCACTTAATTAGATGCAAACACTAAATGAACAGACAGTGTACATACTGCTTTTGTACATTTCTCATCATGAACATATTACAGGGAATAAGAAATATTAACTCCATCTAATATTTCCCCAACAGTAAGGCAAAGTGCCACTTTTGGAATTCACTTTGGAATACTAGCATAGGGTGATGTGGCAAAAGCCCTTACATCTTAAAATAAAGGGCATTTTAATACCTAAAAACTGGAGCCTCTTACCAACAGAACCTGAACCAAACCAACAAATGGGAACTTTGTTTTAAGGAAAAAACATCTAAATAATTGATACCCAGCTATCACTCTAATGAGAACTGAGACACTTGCTCCTACCTGAAGTTGTGCCCAAAGTTCCTTTGCTTCCCTGTCTCCTGAATTCTTTTCGATCAAGTCCATCTGGGGCTGGATTCTTTGCTGGGCAAAAAAAGTCACCCAGTCGTTCTGCCAGTCATTCACCTGAAGAACAGGACTGAGATGTTAGTTCTCTATCACACAAAAGGCACCCATTTTCTTTTAAAAAAAAACCTTCTGAGGATTTTACAGCCTTTGTGCTGGTATCAACCACGATGGTAAATGCTACCAATTAATGTTATCTTAAAACATTAAATTAGAGGAATAAACAGTTTTTTCTCAGTGATTAAAACCCACAAAATCATAGAGCTATGAATGTCCAAAGCAGCTATAAGTGTTGTCCAAAGCACTAGCTTCCTTAGAAGGCTGGACAATGTTTTTTCTTTTCATTGCTCTACAAAAAATAATTTTTTATGATAATTTTGACCTTTTGTATCATTGGAGAGAAAATAAACTTAAAATTCTATGTGATGAAGCACAACCTACCTGTGGAAGATAGCCACAGCAGGTAACTGTATGAAAGCCAAACTGATCCACAAACTGGACTTCAATTTGCCCTTGCCCTTTACCTGTCAAATCAAAACCAAAAATTCAACACTAATGACAAAACACTAAGCATCCACAATGCAAATGAACCTTAAAAACTAAGCAAAGGTACAGTGCTGCTGTTACTGACAATAAAAAAAGTTGTACCTTAATGTTTCTTTCTAACATTGGCTGCTGCTGTTGTTTTTTAAGTTTAAAGCTCAATGTAGAATAACTATATTCGACTTTCCATAACTGTATTTTGAGGTACTGTATCTCCTCTGATACCATGTCCTTCTAGAAACTGTGTTTTGGGCTCCCAGGAATGCCAAACTGACCATGTGTTTTGCTCACAGAGATCAAAACAGAGCAAACAAAAGTAAGAAGACCCCCCCCTGCCTGGGTGTTTCATCCAAACCTATTCTCACACTACTTTAAGTGGATGATGATAAACTTGTCCTGAAGTGGCAAATGCTATTTGAACTATTTTGTAGATTATTATTATCTAGGTTAAACTTGCAAACAGCCGTGTACTGTACCAACTGTGCTCTCTTCCTTCTTCAGCTTCTCTCCAAGTTGCTGGTTATGAAGGTGAAGATCTGCCAGTTGTTTTCCAAGCAGTGCTGAATATCTAAGAAACAGAAATATTAGCAACACTGACACACAAACAAGTCTAGGTCTTGATAATCAAGGAGTTACTTCAAAAGACTTATTAAGGAAGTAAAAGAAGTTCTGCATCTCCAAGAAAATAATTTTTCAAAATATTTCAATTAAAAAAAACCCTCCTCTTCCTATCAATATTGTATATAGACAAAATGTACTTAAGTGGTTGTTTCTGACACAACTATTAAAAGTGAAAGTGAGTAGCAATCATAAATTTACTAACAATGAGAATCTGTCAATTCTAATTCCTGTGTGAGATCACTTCCATAAGAACTTTCAGTCTTTCAGTAAGATATCTGTGAGAAAACACAACAGGTTATGCTTTTTTTTTTTTTAATGGCAAAAATTCTTTGGGAAATAAAGCCAAACAAAGCTGATCCTCTTCTTTGTATCTTTGTCTCTGGCTACTCTGCTCTAATAGGCCTAAAAATGGGACAGTCAGGTGGGCCTTGTTCCTTATCTGCTTTTAGTAAGAGCTCATCCTCTACACATCACAGAAAAGTCTTGCTGTAATTACAAACAACTCTTACAGCCAGTTGCCTCGCATGATAATAAAAGTATGTTCATTTTCCTTTCCTGACCTTTCTCAACTTTCCCTGTTCTAAAGGCACTGTCATCTTAGGCAAAGTTATTTCTCCATTTTGTTCCTGCTAACACAGGTGGTAGATATCTCCCGAAATCTGCACATCAAGGGAAGCATTTGCAACCCAAAACAAGATCTTTGCCCTTTCTTTAAGGGCTCACTGAGGGCTCCTTCATGAATTAGAAACTACTGTGTAACTTTCCACATGTCTCCAGACTTGATTTATAAAAAAATTAAACAAGTTTCCCTTCTGAAAACAAGTGATATAATTGTCATAACAGCCAAATTTCTGGCAAAAGAGGCAAAGACAACATTGTGTTTTACCTGGCTAACCTCCCCATTTCCAAATATTCCATTGCAAACGCAGTACTGCCCCCTGGTATGTCGATAACTTTGATGGGTTTAGGCACTTTTATCGTCTGAGTTTTCAAGATGGCTTCCAAACTTGCCTTTTCTCCCTCAAACATTCTTCTGGCCTGCCAGATATTAGAGGAAACCATCAGTTTGTGTGAAAATCAGCCACAGGTAAACAAAGCACTTTCACAAAACAGCACTTCCACAAAACCAACTGAGACTGCAGAAGTTAAATCTAAAGCTTGAAGCAAACAGTTACTGCACACACAACATACAGACAGAACCACACCATCAGACTTGACAATAACTTTACAATCACAGGAATTTCACTTCTAAAATGACTGTGTGAAAGCAACTTAGGTTTTAGCACTCTCTGTAACTTAGAGAGTCTGTTTACAACTGAAGGAGTGCGAACTACATATAGATAAAACGTGTGCAACATTCTATTAATAAAGCAAATGTCTAGAAAGCTATAGAAAATATACATCATCAGCTGGGAGAAGAATGGTGCTGATATTCACAGTCATCATGACCTGCCAGACAAAGACTGCTTAGTAATATGGCTAAACTTCAAATATAATCTTATTTGTAGTCACAGAATCTTAGAACCATAGAATTGTTAACGTTGGAAAAGGCTTCTCAGACAACTGAGTCCAACCACTAACCCAGGATTGCTCCAGCAGCCTGTGCCAATGCCTGACCACCCTTGGCAAGAAGAAATTTTTCCCAATATCTAATCCAAACTTCTCCTGACACAGCTTGAGGCCACTTCCTGTCACTTGTTCCCTGGCAGCAGAGCCAGACCCCACCCAGGCTCCATTCTCCTGTCAGGGAGTTGCACTGAGCCAGAAGGTCCCCCTGGGCCTCCTTTTCCCCAGGATAAGCTCCCCCCAGATGCTCCTCATCAGACTTGTGCTCACCAGAATGATGTTCCCTGCCCTATTTCTTTTACTTCATAGGATGGGAGGGCTGAATGATAGCAGCCAAATGCCCCTTTATCACACTTGCACACAGAAGCCCTCAGAAGCCCACAGAAGCCCAACTGCATTTGTCTGGAAGACATTCTGAATTTGGCACCTATTTCTGCACCTGTTTTCCACACCAAGTAAAATCTACTCTCTTGACTTCCTCCTCTTGAGATCAGTGACACTAACCACACTAATCACATGTCTGGAAGAGTCAGGCAAACATTGCAGAAAAAAGAGGATGTGGGAATTCTAACAGATCTGGTAAAAGTAACAGCAGGGAAATACACTAAATAAAACAGAAAACAAAATTAATAAAACGGAATGCTACCCCTTTGGTACTGATATATGAAACACTATCAAAGGACAATTTGCAATAGACAACAAATAAAAATTCCAAAGCCAACAGATCTTGGAATCACAGAGCAGTTTGGGTTGGAATGGACCTTAAAGATCATCCAGTTCCACCCTTTCCATGGGCTGTGACACCTTCCACTATCCCAGGTTGCTCCAAGCCCTGTCCAACCTGGCCTTGGACACTTCCAGGGATGGGGCAGCCACAGCTTGTCTGGGCAACTTGCGCCAGGGTCTCACCATCCTCACAGGGAAAAATTTCTTCCTAATATCTACTCTAAATCTACTTTCTGTCAGTCTGAAGCCATTCCCCCTTCTCCTGTCTCTACATGGTCTTTTAAAAAGTCTGTCTCCATCTTTCCTGTAGACTCCCTTCAGGTACTGAAGGCCATAAACAGGTCTCCCCAGAGCTTTCTCTTTTCCAGGCTGAACAATCCCAGTTGTCCCAGCCTGTCCTCACAGGAAAGGCTGATCATCTTTGTGGCCCTCCTTTTGACTGAAGAGTGAAGAACTGCTGAGTAAGTGAGCCATGAGTCAGCTCTGTTCAGAGGAAATCAGTAAATACTGTGTCTAAAGCACCATACTAGGTTAAAGCCAGCTGCTAAAATAGAGTAAAAACTGCTGATGCACAGCTGCTGCTGCACACACAGCACAGTGTTTACAACATGAACAAAGTTCACTTTAATCAGCACTCAGGATCCACACACAGGCAAAAGCACAGAAAGTTAGATAGCTGAATAGAAAATATATCCAGACCTTTTTCCCCCAAGCCTGATCCTGTAGCTGGCTGGATTGCACAGCTAAATACACAATTAGCAAAGGCTTAGGAAGGGCCCTACTGCTACCAATTCAAACTCTTTTCCATAAAACAGGATAACCTTCCCTGTATTACCACCTCTGTGCATTCATCCAGCTCGCCAATACGATCAGAGAGCATAGAGAAATAGATATAGTGGCATAAATGCTTTCATTTGCTATGAAAGGCAAACACAAGTTCTGACTTCTGTTCTGCCACTGAAACTTTTGATAGACACATGTATAGGGTATCTTTAAAGGGAATTCCCCCTGATCTCTGTGCTTGCAAAGGTTGATGTAGAGGTATGTTACTTATCTCTACCAAATGCTGACATCTACCTTCGACAACAGGTATTTCCAGGCATTGAAAAGGAGAAAGCATAAAATTTGGAGCAATTGTGGGAAAATAGGTCCACATCCTCTGCAGACAATTTTACACCTGCTAGGTGTCCTCAGCCACTGTCACAGCACTTGCGGACAAAGTTACACCACTGTGACCCCCCACAAATGACAACAGGACACCATGGTACTGCATGTCCTGGACAAACAATACTGATACCACACCTCCATCCCACCACAGAATCAGTCACGTCGGAAAACGCCCTCTAGATCATTGAGTCCGGCCTCTGACACACTGTCAGCCAGCCCAGAGCACTGAATACCATGCCCAGTCATTCCTTGGACACCTCTAAGGATGGAGAATCCACCACCTCCCTGGGCAGCTCATTCCAATGCCTTGATGCAGAGAGAAGGCCATTGCTTAGCTTTCTTTTTTTGGAATGCCTTTAGTTTTTACAGTATCTTTTAGGCCTTAGAGAGTCTTTGTGTCTTCTGAATTCTATGATGTCATTAGTTACCATTGTATCTTTTAGACCTTAGAGGGTCTTTGTGTTTTTCCTTTTCGAGGTGTCTTCAGTTGTTACAGTATTTATAAGGCCTTAATAAGTCTTTGTATTCTCCTCAGTAAGTCTTTGTATTTTTACTCATCAAGGTGCCTTGTTACAGAATTTCTAGACCTCAGAGTGTATTTTTAACCTTGCAACTAACTTTAATACAATAGAGACTTGTAGAAACAAAACTTTAAGTAAAATAACTGTTTAGAAAGATAATTGCTTAGGAATAATTATTATATATTATAATAACCAATCAGAAATTTAGAATAATTATATCAGCCAATAAAATATAGTAATGAAACATGACCATATTAACATGTGTATAAAAGACTTGTCATTCTATGTGATGAGTGAATGAGAAAAGAGGAAATATCCCTCTCACTCCCGGCGCCGAATAAACAAATACCTGCTACTCAAAGATGAAAAGACTCTGAGTAGTTTTTACAAGTGGCTTTTTGGCTTCAGCCTGACCACCCTTTCCAGGAAGAAATTCCTCCTGATGTCCAGGCTGAACCTCCCCTGCCATAGCCTGTGGCTGTATTCCCTTGTTCTGTCTCGTGTTCCCTGGGAGCAGAGCCCGACCCCGCACGCCGGCTCCACTCTCCTGTCAGGGAGTTGTAAACCCAGAATGTGCCCCCTGGGCCTTCTTTTCTCCAGGCTGAGCCCCCCAGGATTCCTCAGCCGCTCCTGTTGCTCCAGCCCCTTCCNGGCGGGCAGGGCCGGGCCGGGGCGGGCTCAGTGGCCTGACGTGCCTCGCTCCTCCCCTGGAGGGTCGACTGCACGTCCACGTTTGTTCGTAACGTTCACAGAATCACGGAATATTCCGAATTGGAAGGGACCCACAAGAACTATCCAATTCAACCCTTATCTCTGCACAGGCCCATCCCCAAGAGTCACAGCCCGGCGCTGAAAGAATCATCTAAACACTCCTGGAGCTCTGTCAGGCGTGGGGCTGTGCCCACTGCCCTGGGGAGCCTGTTCAGTGCCCAACTGCCCTCTGAGGGAAGAAGCTCTTTCTAATATCCAGTTTAAACCTCCCTTGACACAACTTCAGGCCATT
>WEIV01004348.1:90129-111713 GCA_013390005.1 Calyptomena viridis
GCTCCAGCCCCTCAATGTCTCTGTTGTCTGAGAGGCCCAAAAGTGCACCAGCTCTGGAGATGCCTCAGCAGGGCGAGCACAGGGGACGGGCCCTGCCCTGGTCCGCCGGCCACACGGAATGTCTTGCTTCCCACCGCGGCGCCTGCCCGCCCCGATCACCGCTCATCCCGACGGCGCCACACCTCCTCCTTGGGGTTGATCTTGACGAACACCTTGCCATGGTCCGTGTCGTAGGTGCGGCCCTGGCTGATGCAGCGGCGCTGAAAGAATCATCTAAACACTCCTGGAGCTCTGTCAGGCGTGGGGCTGTGCCCACTGCCCTGGGGAGCCTGTTCAGTGCCCAACTGCCCTCTGAGGGAAGAAGCTCTTTCTAATATCCAGTTTAAACCTCCCTTGACACAACTTCAGGCCATTCCCTCTGTTCCTGTCCCTGGTGCCCACAGAGATCAGAGCCTTCTCCTCCTTTCTCCCCCCGCCCCCCCCCGAGGAAGTTGTCATTGCAATGAGGTCTCCCCTCAGCTTGCACTTAGGTTGGAAAAGACCTATGAGATCATTGAGTCCAACCTGTGACCAGGCATCACCTTGTCAACCAGACCATGGAACTGAGCGCCACATCCAATTTTTCCTTAAAGACCTCCAGGGAAGGTGACTCCACCAACTCCCTGGGCAGCCCATTCCAATATATAATAGCCCTTTCTGTGAAGAAATTCCTCCTGTTGTCCAACCAGCACAAACCTCCCCAGCACAGCTTAAGACTATGTTCTCTTGTCCTGTCCTGTGTTCCCTGGGAGCAGAGCTCAACTCTCCAACTCTCTCAACCTCCCCCCTCCTGTCAGGGAGTTAGTTGTAAAGAGTTGGAAGGTGCCCCGGAGCCTCCTTTTCTCCAAGCTGAGAAAGTGGCAGCTCCCTCTGCCACTCCTCGTCAGACCTGTGCTCCAGAACTTTTGCTCACTTCTTGAGTTCGTGGGTTTCTTGGGTTCATGGCCGTGACTTGATGGTCCAGAACACATGTCCCACAGCAATCACCCTTTACCCAGTGTGATGAGTTGGTCTCATTTTGTTCCTCATAATGTGGCCTTATCTTGAGCATTCAGCTAAATGTCCTTGGTTTGCAGGGGTCAGCGTTCTGTTATGTCTGTTTTCAGATGATACATTACCTCAGCTTCCTTTTTTCCTAGTCTTTTTATATAGCTGCTGCAATTACTGGGACATGTTAAACATAATTTACCTATCTGGAAGTCTGGTGGTACATCATTATCAAGTACTTGCTTTCTGCCTTGACAATTTAGTTTAATTAGTCTCATCACAGGGCTGGAGCCCCTCTGCTCTGGAGCCAGGCTAGGAGAGCTGGGGATGTTCAATCCAGAGAAGAGAAGACTCCAGGGAGACATTAGAGCCCCTTCCAGTGCCTAAAGGAGCTCCAAGAAAACTGGAGAGGGACTTTGGGCAAGGGTCTGGCGTGACAGGACAAGGGGTAATGGCTTCAAACTGGAAGAGGTCAGGGTTAAATTGGATATTGGATATTGCGATGAATTTTTTTACTGTGAGGGTGGGGATGCCCTGGCACAGGTTGCCCAGGGAAGCTGTGGCTGCCCCATCCCTGGAAGTGTTCAAGACCAGGCTGGGTAGAGCTTGGAGCAACCTAGGATAGTGGAAGATGTCTCTGCCCATGTCAGAAGGTTGGAAGTGAGTGGTCCTTAAGGTCCCTTCCAACCCAAACTATTCATGGATCCAACGAAAGCAAAGGCTCACAGAGAGCTCTGCCTGGCACTGCCATTCCTATTTTAGAAGCTTCTATGAGAGTCTTTTCATTTTGTATTTAGAAGAACACATCTCACTCTATCCTTCCATGGTCGTTTTGGTGAGGGTGGAGGAGCAGCTGTGGAAGAAGGCGATGGGAGCAGTAATTGGCAATAATGATGTGTATCTGAGAAGTAAAAGTAATCAGCAATGACTTTTTAAAAAATGTGCTACCTTCCATTTTCTTTTTCACGGTATTGCTAAAACGGGGAGAAGTTTTAGATTTTCAAAATTTGTGCTTTCAAAATACAACATAAGCTATTCAAAGCATATTTTAATTTTTCAGACAAATGGTGCTGTTAAGCTGTACCCGACCATCAAGCAGAACAATATACCAGAAGGACCCAAGCCAGGTTTCCTGCTGATTGTGTGGAATGTCTTGAACTGGTGTCAGTTCCCTGTGCTGGTTTGCCAGCACAAAAAATAGGGTAGAGATGCTTTTTGATCACTGCTAAACACCAGCCTGAGGACTTACAGCAGCCAGAATCAAGGATTAATGAGATCCCTTGTGGTGCTTACCTGTTTGCAGCACCTGCAGCATCAAAGTGGCGATGGATGTGGAATACCCTGGAAATGGCAGTGGATTTCCAATACCTGAAATGGCACGCTCACTCAAACAGGCCAGAACAAATCCCCTGCTGTTCACAAGACATTGTTAATGCACATATTTCCCATTTCTCTGCCTACACTGGACAGCAGCACTCGTTCACGGTGTCAGTCACCGCAGCCAAGGTGCCAGCAGGGGCAATGTTTGTTTCTCTGTGTGCCCAGGCCAGCTTTTCCAGGACAGGAAGTAACACTGTCACAGGATCTGTTTCAGTGGGCTTCCAACACTGGCCGAGCAGGAACAACAGCTCCAGGGAGACAAGAGAAATGTGGATTTAGTGTTGTTTTGCATTTTGCAGTACACAGGCTGACAGGGACACTCGCAAGGCTTCAGAAGGCTTTGTTTCTTGGGTGCAAGCTCACTAGCAGATGCCCCTGCAGCAGAACAGCTGTGAACTTAAGAGCCCCTGCACTGAGCCCTGCACTGACTGGGCATTTTGGTGTTGGTGCACACTGGACCCAGGTCAGACTGACCCAGAGTGATGCAGCTCCACACAGGTAGGCTTCTCTTCCTTTTTGCTTTTGCAAGGTGGAATTGAAAACAACTGCACTTACCCAAGGGACCCAAGGGCAACCTGCTCTCAAACACGAAACACAAATATCCCTGTCATGCAACAGGAAGAGATGCACCTTGCCTGCCCTTCCATCTCCAGGAATGCAATGCCTTTGAATCCACAAATTTAAGGCAAAAATCCCATGGATCCTAGAGACCCAAAATCTTGTTTTCTCGCAGAAAACGTTTTCTGGTTTACAGTGATACACAACAGGCCGGTTTGATGCTGAAGTTAAAGTCTAGTAGCCTTACTACCAAAATGTTGGCAAAAGCTCCAAAACCAGGTTTGGCAGTATTTTGAAAAGACAAACACAGTGAGACACACAGAGATTTTGCTCAGTTTGGACAAAATAGTCTGTGTTGTCACAGTATAAAATAAGCAATGATTGACATTGAAATGAACTAAAGAATTGCATAAAATTAAAGTTCGTACTATTTGGTAAATCCAGTAATTTATAGTTAAAGACATCTCTTCTTTCCTGGCATCCAGGGCAAAAATCTTTCAATATACATTTCATATAGGCAACAGCTTCTTTGGTTGTCTTCTAAAAATATTTTATAATAGTAAATAGGTATCTACATGTCTGATTTATAATCTTGCCCAAAACCTGGATACGTTTCCTTTTACATAAAGCACTAATTTCCTCAATGTTATTAAAGCTGAGAAACTACTGCAATGGGAAATTCTCTAATCTTCCACAATGGAAGTAGCAATTTTGTAGGAAAAACCTACAGTAAATGCCTTAAGCCACCACTGCAATGGAGGCTAAAGATGCAGGGGTGATTTTATGCCTTTTTAACCCTCCAAAACAAGGTAATTTCTTTTTCTTTTGTGCAAATTTCTAGTCCTCCTACCACTTAAGGCAAAGAGTTTGCATTAACAAGAGAGGACAGAAAACAGCCTTAAACTTATCCTAAAGTATTTCAATTATGCTACAGCATATTTCTTAAAATGTGTGCAACTTCATAGTAGAGGTACTAGGTCTTCAGTATGTGCTGATAAATTTATTTCAATGGAAAAACTAAAATGCAGTTTTAAATATGATATAAGCGACAACAACAACAAATGTTAACAATACTGAAATTTCTTTAATGCGAAAGTTTGACTTTTAAGAGTTTTATGCGACTTACATAATCTTAAGTAAATAAGCTACAGTTCAATAATGGCATGCATAACCTTACAGGAATTACCTTAATTTTTAAATAAATAGAGTATAGTTCTGTTGTGGTTTTAAGTAGCCAGAGTTTTTTATTAGTTGGGGGGGGCTAGGAGAGAGGCTTCTTTAAGAAGCTGCTAGAGTTTTTCTCTGCTCTAAGCTAGCCAAGGTCAGGCAACAACGCCTCTGTGATAACATATTTAAGAAGGAGTAGAGAAAAAAAGTCTGCGCAGAACATCATGGCCACTTAAGAGACAGGAGGGTGAGCAATTTGATTAACACCAAGGTCAGAGAGAGGAGAAAGAGAAGATGCCTTAAACACTGGAATAGGGCCCCAGCAATCCGTGAGGAATCATAGGGAAGAAGATTCTTCAGCCTGTGAACCCGTGGAAAGACTGGGAGATTTTTCCACGCTGGAACAGAGACATGCCGGAAAAGAGAGGCTGTGATCCTGTGTTTGGAGCAGAGGGGCCTTGTGGAGCCCCGTGGGCCGTGAGAAGAAGAGACGCTGGAGCAGCAGAGCAGCATTTCTTGGGACGACTGGTGGCCCGTGAGAAGCACTGAAGCACTGAGGCAGCTGAGCAGCCGGCACCTGAAATGACTGCACCTATGGTAAAGTGACTTACGTGACGACAGTACCTGAAAAACTGTTGTTAGTAACAAATCCACTAAGAAGCAGTTTGCAACAGACTGTTTCCGTGGAGAAGACCCCACGAGGAAAGCTGGGGTGGGACTCTCTCACTCTTCTGAACAGCAGCAAAGAAAACCTCTGATTGTAACCCCCCCCCCACACACACACCTGCCTTCCCGAGCTGTTGGGGGAAGGTGAAGGATCTTAAAAGGGAGGGGTGGGGGGGAGAAAGGTGTCTGTAACAACTATCAAACTGCTCACCCTTAAACTCTTAAGCTCTGATTTTAGTAGTAGTTGTAGTTGTAGTAGTAGTAAATTCTTAACATTCTAAGTTAGAGCCTGTTTTGCTTGTGTGAAGTAGTTAATAAACAGTTGCTTGTAATCCTTATCACAAAAGTCGGGGTTTTTTTTTCTCTTCTCTGAGAGGTTTTGGATCTATGTGTGGGCTCTCGGCTTTTGGCCAGAGTCAAACCATGACAAGTTCATAGATGTGTCCTGGCTGAAGCAGACAACTGGTACTGGGACTCCACTTGCTCTTTGTCAAATGCCTGTATCAGTCTTAATGTGAGACAGTTTGTTGTGCAGATACTGGCACCTGCTCTTCACTTCAGAGTAGCTGGGGTTGGACTGTAAAGGAAAAACAAAAAGAAAATTTGGGCATACAAACGTTTCTGCAGAGTTTAGAATTTCATGTCCTTCCTTTAAAACAGTCTTGAGCTAGACTTAGTGGTTAACACCTCCCATAGACAGTTTTATCTTCTGATAGTCTGCTAAGGCTTTTTTAAGAAATATCTTCAAGGAAAAAAAACCCCAAGGAGTCAATATGGATAACATTTCACTAATACTATTAAACACAGACTTATTTACAACACTAAAAATACACTCAGGTTGACTCAAGATATTTTATTGTCTGTGAGCCACCACTCTCCTGCTTTGCAAAAATAAATCTCAATTACTCAAGATCTGCAAGTAAACCTGTCAACAGGCAACAAAATCAGTATGTGCTCCAAGAGTCCCTTTGGGACACAGCTCATACAACCACAGACAGCTCAAATAGGTGCAGTCTGAGAGCTGAATGACATTTTGGCTGGGTTTTGCAAAAATCAGTGCCAGCCCACAAAGCATCTGAGCATATACACCAGTTCCTCAAGGTTTCCCTTTATCTGATGGAGCAACACCAACAAAATTAAAACACTCCTTCTGCTCAAAAACGTATCTTCAATCTGGCCAAAAACTAAATAAATGCCAGAATTCAGATATTGGAGATGTGGGATTTCCTTCTCCCCAGTCAGAGAAGTCCATGCTGGGACACCCAGCACAGACCGGGGTGGTCCATGTGACCACTGCGACCTCCCCAAAGGGAGTCACGAAGGGGTTTCCCCAACACCTCAATAAAACTCTGCTCCTCTCATTGTTCTTTTCCATGTTCATGTCCATCCCAAAGCTGAATCAAGAAGGAATGTGAACTGGAGACTTTTCAGAGGCCATCTACCTGATAGTCCTACTCTATAGTAAACATATATACAGAGAAGTTCCCTATTTGCTTAAATTCATCAGCTGATACCTTGCTTATAGGAAAATATACTTAGGAAATACACAGAGGAATATAATTTCGACAGAATGACTCAAATGTTTGGGAGCACAGTTCTGATGACTAACCACAGAGCTGTTTCAAGAATGTAGCTCTGAACAACCCACACAGTTCTGGGAAGAGACCCATGGGTATTGCGTGGGAGCAGGACTTGGCCCAAATCTTGCTGCAAGTTCAGACACTGTCAGCCTTGCCAGCACACAAATGAGAAAGCAACGTAATGTAAAGTGCCAGTAATGCAGCTTTAAAAATCAGTGATCTATGCACATGGAGGACAAAAGCTGCATAGAAATTATACTTTTGTACAATATACAATGAAAGATAAAAATACACAGCCTGTTTTATAGAGTACTTAACAAGGAGGCTTAAAGTGTGCTGGTTTGGGAGCTGAGTTTGGGGAAAATCACTAGATGCTTAAACATGAATTTCCTCCCTTTTCTTTTTAAGTAACTGTAAACTCTTTCCTGGCTGTGAGATTACTTGCTGGATACTTGTTATGATATTTGTGGATGGCCCAAGCTCTTGTTCTCTAGCATTTCTTCTTATTATCAAATTCCAGTACCAGATAAAGGAATAAGACTTGCAGCTTCTCAGTTTTTCTTGCTGTTTATTAAGNAACTAAACTATGATCTAAGTTATATTTTTGTTGCTTTTGCTTCTTCCATCAATGTTGGAAGCTTTTCCCAGGGACACAGATCAAAAACTGTATCCTCCTGGGTTCTCTGCGAGGGTCCCAGACCCTCCAGGGCAATCTGAGGTGTAGTCTCGTTATCCTGGACTCCAACACTGGCTTCTCCCCAGACACCTGAAAGCTACAGCTAGCTTAGGCTTTTTAAAAATGACAACTGATCATAGAATCATAAAATCACAGATTATGCTGAATTGGATGGGACTTATCAGGATCATTGAGTCCAGCTCCTGTCCCTTCACTGGGCATCCCAGGACACCAATGATGTGCTTGAGAGCCTTGTCCAAACTCTTCTTGAACTCAGACAGGCTTGGGACTTCCCTAGGGAGTCTGTTCCAGTGCTCATCCACACCCTGAGTGAAAAACCTTTTCCTGATAATCAACCTAAACCTCCCCTGACTTTGCGTGATGCCTCTGATTTCCTCAAGTCCTTCCCCTGGGGAGAAGGTTGGAAATCATATAACTTTTCTAATATGATTAATGGGCTTAAGAAACCTTTTAACTCATTGTTTTAATTAAATCATAAGCTGTGTTAGGCCTTAAATCACTTTTATGCAGCATATAGCAAAAAGTTGTCATAAACTACTTTTGTGAGAACATAGCTTTGGAAAAGTCCTAAAACTGTAAGTTTTGTTAGAGTTCACCTTGATATGCTTCAATGAACGAAGCCCAGAAAAGATGGATTGGTGAAGCTGGGCATTTGGAACATGGGATTTATGGACTACCAGGACCTTTTGCAGAAACCAGAACATAAAGACAAGATACTAAGAAGATTAAAAGCATAAAGACAAGATACTAAAAAGACTAAAAGCATGGACCTAATTAGCATAGAAAGTGAGAAATTAATAACCAAGGTAGAATACTAACTAATGGAAGAGAATTAGGTAATTAAGAAGCAAAGCACATAAATTTGACTGTCAAAAATGTATAAATAGGTAAAAAAGTGAGGTGTTGGTGTCTGTATGGAGGCAGGATTTTTATTGGCCACATAAACACCCCAGCACTGCAAATAAAAGTAATGCCTTACTTTCTAACACTAAAGAGACAGGATTGTAGAGTTTTATTTACCCCTGCAATTTCAGAGTATTTGGCAACAAGGATGTTGAAGACTGCAATGAGGACTCCCCTCAGTCTCCTCCAGCTGAACACACCAAGTGCCCTCAGCTGTTCCTCACATGCTTCCCCATCCTTGTGTCCTTCCTTTGGACACTCTCTAGTGGCTCAACATCTTTTTTACATTGTGATGCTCCAAACTGCCCCAACGTTGCAGGCAAGGCCATCCCAGGTCAGAGCAGAACACGACAATCCCCTCTCTGACCCAGCTGCTGATGCTGGGCCTGATGCCCCACAGGACACGGTTGGCCCTCCTGGCTGCCAGGGCACAGCTGACTCATGGACAACTGGCCAGAGACCAGGACCCCCAGGCCCCTTGCCACAGCTGCTCTCCAGCCTCTCATTCCCCAGTCTATACACATAGCCAGAGTTGCCCCATCCCAAGTGCAGAATCCGGCACTTCCTCTTGTTGAACTTCCTGTGGTTGGTGATTGCTCATCTCTCTGTTTTCTAGGTCTCTCTTCAGGGCCTCCCTGCCTTCAAGGGAGTCAACAGCTCCTCCCAATTTAGTGTGGTCAGCAAACTTACTTAGTATTCCTTTGAGATCAGTTTTATCAGTCACATTTAAGGATTTCTTTTTTCAGTGAGGGCAATTCACAGCAAATGTCCAATAGCAAATACCACAATCTACTCTCACTGGTAACAAAGAAAACCATATTCATGACAGGTTTTGTGAGTATTGCCCATAGTTCCATATCAGGAGCATTTGTTTCTATGTTTAAATATTCTGCAGTATCCACAAGTCCAACTGGGACAGTCAATACTGGCGCCAAAACACCATTTAGTGTCCTTGTCAATGACCTGGATGCTGGAACAAAGAGAACCCTCAGCAAGTCTGCAGGTGATAAACAACTAGAAGGAATGTTCCACAGACCAGATGTCTTTTCAGCCATCCAGAGAGATCTCAGCAGGCTACAATATCAACACTCTCAGGAAATGTACAATACTGTTGAAGATTTGAGACCATATTCCACTAATTCCTAGACTCTTGTCTTGGACTCTTCAAATGCTACAGTGACAAAAACCTTTAAAGAAATTGTAACAAAGTTTGAGTAATTCAAATTATGCATCAAACTCAATTAATTTTTTAGTTGTTGTCATTAGGAAATTTATCTGGAGATGACGCATGATTCTTCAGGTGCAGTATACAGTCTCTCTTACTGGTTTTCTCCTATGTGTTTCAGATTCCATAGAGCAAAGTATATCAAAAGAAATAGTAGCTAGGGCAGTTGACGCATGGGAGAATGAATCACCACTATGTCATTCAGTGAGTCACTCCTTAAACTGTAAAGATCTATTCATGTTTCCTGTTAAAAAAATCCTTCCTTCCTTCTTTTGGCACAGTAGCAACTCCATGTCTGAATTTTACTGAAGCTGCTAAGACATTTATATTCACTGGAATTCAAGGCCTCTGCTGTTGACCTTCCTTATGTTGGAAAATTCTTCTGACCTTAAAACATATGCAAATTTCTATTTCCCTTTTTATTTTTTTCCCTCTGAATAACACAGGTAACACAAGCCTTGCCTCCTTAAGCGTGTTCAGGGCAACGAACAAAACATTGAAGCACTAAGGAAATACATGCTGCATGCTAATTTTCTGAAGTGCCATAGGGAGACTAAAAGGGAGCAGGGCATGGGGCGTGGGGGGCTATCAGGAGGTGGGGGCTCCCTGAAGTCCCTTTTGCCAGGACAGATGCTCAGAGGGTTTCTAACCCACAGTGAGGAGATGGATTGTGATGTCACATCCCTCTCTGCTTAAATTTGGGCACCAGCAGAGCCTGGGTCAGTCTGGTTCAAACCTTGACTCCTGCTGAGCATGCCTGCCAGTGGGAACAGCTCCTGGTCCTTAGCTTTCCCCAGCCCTGTGCAGAGCACAGAATGGCCACAGAGACACACTGGAGCTGCCCCATGTGCCAGGACACTCAGAGGGATGTGGCTTCTGCTCTGCCCTGTCATCACCAGTTCTGCCAGGGCTGCATCCTGTGGTGGGCAAGAAGAAATCTAGTGTGTCCACTCTGCAGCAGGCCAGTAGAGAGCATCAGGTTTCCTGGCCATGGAGAAGATGACTACAGAGAGTTAGTCATCATAGCCCCCGAGGAGTCACCGGAGACCAGCAGCCAGGCTGGGGAAACTCCCTTCCATCAGTCAGTGGTGTCCACTCCATCTTCTCCACAGGAAACACTGTCCCCAGATGGGCATGGGGCTGCAAGTCCAGAGCCCGTGGGTGGCCTGCTGCCTGAGGTGTGGGCAGCACTCTTCCGTCGACAACAGCATCTCCTGGCCCCCGTGCGGTCCTGGCTGCAACAGAGGCTGGAGGGAATATTCTGGGACCGGTGGTGGCTGGTAGAAGACACAGAGAGCATCATCATGTACAGCCTCTGCCTCTATGGTCCGAATGCAGAGGTATTGGTGGAGGTGCTGGAGCCTCTCCTCAGTGAGCACACGGTACCACTGATCCACAGCCTTATCACTGTCATTGCGGGCCGGTGCAGCCAGGAGGCCCAGAGGTTGCTGGGCTCTGTTGCTGTCAGGAGTGAGAACAATGGCCCTGTGGCCAGCTCTAGATCCAGGTCCAGCAGCACTAGAAGCTCCAGATTGAGCTCCAGCAGCTCCAGATGCAGCTCCAGATGCAGCTCCAGGTGCAGCAGCGTCCCGAAGGGAACTCCCACCAGCAGCCCTGCAGGCTCCAACATGGAGGAGGAAGCTGGTACATCTCAGACCAGCCTCCAGGGGAGTTCCAGCTGCCCCCGCCCTGTGCCCAATTCCGCAGAGCAGGACCAGCCCCAGGAGGAGTGGAAGCAGCCAGTGGTGGCAGGTCTCTCTGCCCAGAGCAGCAGCCACAGCCCCTCTGCTCCTGGCCGGGGCAGGGACCGCTCGCCCAGAGGGTCCTGGCGTGCTCAAAAGAGGAGGGTCCCCAGCCCTCAGGATTCTCTTCTGTCCAGCAAGAAGCTGCCTCGCCATCAGCACTAGCAAAGCTCCAGAAACTCTTTAGTCAGGAAATAAAAAAAGGAAACCAACCAACTGTTATTTCCCTCACACAGTCTCTGGGCTTCTCTTCCCTCTGGTGGCTTTCCCCTTCCCCCTGTACCCCACTGTGGGTGGCACCCATGTGCTGGGGGGCACAGCCATGGGCCCCCGGAGCCACAGGGCCATGTTGGCTGCACCCCCTCCTGCAGGAATTCCTGCTGCAGCTGCACACCCACAGCCCAGCATATGCCAAAAGTAGAGCAGGCAGGATGAAACTTACCTCATCACAGGTCCAATGGAAATTCAACTGGGCATCGCCCCTGGCTTCTGTTGGCAGCTCCCAGTTGCCTCAGCCAGTCCCAGTACCACAAGAGCCATCCCAAGTTCTGCCCAGCCAGAAGGAGCATCCTCGGAACCCTGGACATCACTGTGGGGTGACGGCATGAGGATCATGAGAAGGGTTCCTTCCACTCCAGGTGTGCCTGAGGGGCCTGGCAGGGGCTTCTCTCACATCTGGGCACAGCTGGCTGCACACCTACTGCCAGAAGGGTCAGTGCAAGTTGGGGGCTGACAAAGCTCCTCTGGGGACAGCCCACCAGCATTGGGCAGTGCTGAAGCATCACCAGGATTCTTGAGGGAAGAGTGATTCTTGTGTTTCATCTTGCTGGGTGAGCCTTGTGATCCATTCACTTTGTGGTCCATTCAGCCTGATCCTTTCTCAACATCTCTTTATTTCCCTGGTGGGAACTGACCAGTCCTTTCCAAGCAGCTTTGCTTGAGAGAGAAGGGCCTGGCTTGTGACCGACTGCTGCTCTGTAGGCCTTAGGAAATGTCTTGCTTCAGTCCTCACCCACCTACAGGCAGAAAGTTGCTGATGACAGACTGAGGCTTTGTCAACTGCGAAGGTGGCCCAAGTAGAAGGCAGTTAGGGGCAAGCTAATGAGAGTTATCACTGTGTTGGCAGATTCATAAAATAAAGGACACCAAAAGATCTGAAAAAGATGAGAAAAGGAACCACTGTGCTCCATCCCACAGCTCTGATTCCCCAGATAAACATCAAGGCTTGCTGGAAAAACAGTGAGTAAAGACTTTTTCAGGATAAAATGCCAAATTATGCATTTCATAAGCGTTGCATTTTGAGTATATACATGCCTGTGCTTTTCCCTTGGTTGCAGTGCAGAGGGAAGCACAAAGCCCACGGTGTGATGAACATGCCTTTCATCTATCCTTGAGAAACCACTGTGGAAAGAACATGCTTCCACTGTGCCATGTAGAGCCCATGGAAAAGAGTGGCAAAATCAACTGTCATGTGTGACAAAGTCTATGTGGGCAGAAACCGCTACAATGATACTGCGTTTCTGTGCTCCTGTGAGTCTGTGCTTCTTTTATTCTGGCTTTCTGACTCTGTGATTCTTCTCTGATTCTGTATTTCTATGGTTTTCTGTGCTTCTCTGATTCTCCTCGACTGAGGTGCTGTGCTGTGCGAGGGTCCCTGTGCCAGGGGCCTGGAATGTTGTCCAGCTGAAATGGCACTGCAAGGGGCAGGAAGATGATGAGTAGAACAAGGCTCTGCCACACTCTTTTGTTCCCCCACTGCAGGGCTCACATCCTGGGCTCTCCAGAGTGATAGACAGTGACTTGTTGCCCTTCCACCCTACTCTGGAGGGACAATAACTCCAGATGCTTGCTGCACTGGTGCTTTTGAGGAGCACCAACACTCTGGCTTCCAGAAGTATGGACACTTCATCAGCATAGAGAGACCTGGCACTGTGGGTGAGTGCCAGTGGAAGAAAAACACTCCTTTCTGCTTCTCCCTGTGGCAGGGACAGGTCCAGTAAGTGTGGGAGACTCTC
Organism: Calyptomena viridis; assembly: GCA_013390005.1. Lineage (NCBI taxonomy): Eukaryota > Metazoa > Chordata > Aves > Passeriformes > Eurylaimidae > Calyptomena > Calyptomena viridis. Next base: position 103,089 of record WEIV01004348.1, read on the forward strand.
ACCCAGGACTGGTCACCGACCACCTGAGTCTTCCAAGTCCTGGCATTGCACAGGAAAAGGCAGCAAGGTGAGGAGGTGATACCTAGCTGCAGGCAGTGTGTGCTGACTGCTCCCACCACTCTCTTGCTCTCAAGAGACCTTGGCCAGGCATCAGGAGCAGGGTGAGACACATGGCCATAGACACACGGCCCAGGTGACCCAGGGAGAACAACATGGAAATGCAGAAATGGAAAACAAGAAATGGTGTTTTCTTTTTATTCCTGGCTCCATGCACCAGGAGGAAACATCCCATTGTGACACCAGCTGCTGTGTGGGGGTGGCAGATTGTGACATCACTGGGGGATGTATTATGACATCATGTCCCTCACTAATTATGCCTGGGCCCCAGCAGAGCCTGGGCCAATCTGGTTCAAGCCTTGACTCCTGCTGAGCAAAACTGTGAGGTCTGGAGGGTCGAGCCAGGCTTTTCTCGGTGCTGGGTGGTGTGTTGGGAGCTGCCACCATCAGCTCTCAAAGCCCATCCCAGAGCCTGTTTGTCCAGCCCACAGGTGGGCACTGTGGGTGCTGCAGCAGTGAAGGTGAGCTGTGCAGGAAACGTCCCCCTGTGGTGGCTGTGTGGTGGCTGACAGGGCCTGGGGAGCTGAGAGGGTGCTGTCCTGCTCAACGGGCCTGGACATTTCTTCCTTCCCTCCCTGGGACAGTCAGTGACCATGGCCTCTCTTGCAGGGTGTGGCACCAACAAGGGGGAGCGGCTCCTCAATGTGCTGCTGAAAAATGGCCAGAGAGAGAGACTGCAACTGTCCCATCTGCCAGGACACTCATAAGGATGTGGCTTCTGCTCTGCCCTGTCACCACCAGTTCTGCTTGGGCTGCATCCTACGCTGGACACAGACAAATCCAGCGTGTCCACTCTGCAGAACACTGATAGAGACTGTCAGGTTTTCTGAGCGGGGTGAACAGGACTACATTCAGTTTGTCATCATCTCCTCTGAAGAGTCACCAGAGACCAGGAGCTGGGCAGGGAGAGCTCTCTCATACTTGGATGAAAGCAGCCCACATCAGCCAGTGGTGTCCACTCCATCTTCTCCACAGGAAACACTGTCCTCAGATGAGCACGGGGCTGCAAGCCCAGAGACCGGGGGTGGNCACTGTCCTCAGATGAGCACGGGGCTGCAAGTCCAGAGCCCGTGGGTGGCCTGCTGCCTGAGGTGTGGGCAGCACTTTTCCGTCGACAACAGCATCTCCTGGCCCCTGTGCGGTCCTGGCTGCGACAGAGGCTGGAGGGGATATACCGGGACCAGTGGTGGCTGGTAGAGGCTGCAGAGAGCAGCATCCTGCATGATCTCTGCCTCTATGGTCCAGAGATGGAGATGTTCATCCTGAGACTGCAGAACTGCCTTGAGGAACACACAGCACCACTGATCCATGGCCTCATCACTGTCATTGCGGGCCGGTGCAGCCAGGAAGCCCAGAGGCTGCTGGACTTCCATCATGCCAGAGACCAGGACAGCAGGCCTGCCACCAACAGCTTCTCCAGCAGCTCCCAAGATGGGACTCCTGCCAGTGGTTCTGCAGGCTCCAATGTGGAGCAGGAAAGTCGTGCATCTCAGACCAGCCTCCAAGGGAGTTCCAGCTGCCCCCGGCCTGCAGCCAACCCGACAGAGCAGGACCAGCCCCAGGAGGAAAGGGAGCAGCCAGTGGTGGCAGGTCCCTCTGCCCAGGGCAGCAGCTGCAGCCCCTCTGCTCCTGGCCGGGGCAGGGATCGTTCCTGACGTGCCCAAAAGAGGAGGGTCCCCAGCTCCCAGGATGGTCTTTAGCCCAGGAAGAGGCCAAGGCAGCGCCCTGCATGACCCTTGCAGCCCTGAGGGACACTTGTCATCACTTCAGATGAAGTGGTGACACCTGGAGTTAATGAAGCCCATGGCATCTTCAGAAATCAGTCTCAGCTTTCCCTGGTCTGGCTCCCAGAAGGTGCCTAGGGAGGTTTCCATCACATAACTGTTAAATTAAGCTTTTAAACTCTAATACAGTGGCTGATAATTTTGTTGTATTACACTGTAATTATTCAACTGCAAGGAGTTCACTCAGTTGGAATAATAGACAAGGAAAGTGCTGCACATCTATGTGGAAAACTCATCTTCCTAAGTGAATATCTTGTCTTGCTTGCTGAAAAGCATTTTCTGTAATTGAAGTGAAAGCTGCTTTGTAGAATTTATTCCAAAGTATAGATTTAAGAAAGTTATATATAAAGCAAAATGTGAATATTGCTAGAGACTCTTCATAATACTATTCTACATACTTTCTATGAGTGAGAGAAATTCCTCTGGTCTTTTTTCAGTCCCACAATTACAAAGAGTGTTATAAAGCAAAATACAACAGAATATTTTCAGCTCATGCAAAAAAAAACATTAAGCAGAGAAGCAGAAACACGTACATTTGAGCTGCATTTCCAAAGCATGTAGTTTACTTCGAAGCTTAAGGCCAAAGAAGGAGAAATGTGAGGATCTGTATGTTGAACAAAAAAACACAATGAAACTGTGAAAATGTATTCTGTTCCTCCCTCAAATTAATATTCTCATATTCAAAACATCATTGAAGACTGAAGCCAAATTTCAAGTAATTTTATTTCATTCAGCTGTGTTAAAACATTAATAAGAGCACTATTGTCTTGACAACCATCTGAATGAATGATAGGCAGAAAAACTGCACATTCTGATACCACAAGTATCACAAAATTTTACTTCCTTGAATAAGTCAGATTTTTTAGAGAATTCAACAGGCAGGTTTGGATTTTTTTTCCTCTCTCTAAAAAAGCCGAAAGAGCTCACACCTTTGCTTAGTTGGTTCAAAGCAAGCAGGTTCAGAGGGGTCATTTGGCTACTGTCAAAGTCACAGATACTGGTTTCTGAGCACTTCCAAAAACATCTCCTTGATTTTCAGACTTACCATAGAAAAAATATCATCAAAGAAGGAAAGGAAATAAATTAAATTCAGATGCTGCTTCACCCTCCACTAACCGACACTCTGCCCTTCTCAGTAGTACAAACAGAATTACTGACAGCCTTGGTTTGGAGAGAAATGGAAAGATGTCACCGCCGGTTACCTCATCAGAAGGAGAGCAGTCCGTGTTGGCGGTGCTGCTCTGCATTTAATTCTCTAGCCGTGACATTGACTTGCTGTATTCAGACTCTTATGACTCTGCCACCTGGCCCAAGCACTCTCATGCCTTTCTCTGAGCTATTTTACAGCATATGGGCCTGACCTTCATGGCTTCTTTGGAGCTAAAGATGTAAGTTATAGGCAAAATGCAACCTTTTCAACATACTGTAAGGCTGAGTGTACAGAAACAGACTGTTTTTTGCAAGGTCTAATCCCAACAAGATTTGTTTGTAATGGAAGGACATAAGTCACCATTCAATCAAAGTTTAGGGTTGTTTTTCCAAAATGGAAACTCAGTCAGAGGGTTTTTTTTTGGTTTGGATTTTTTGGTGGGATTGTTTTGTTTTGGGGAGGCGTCCCGCTTTTCTCATTGTTTTTGTTTTGTTTTCTTCTGGTATTTTATTTTAAGATTTTTGTGTTCAGCTGGTCAGACCTTTTCTTGGACTTGCTCATGAGTCTGGTTCTTCCCACTCCTTTTGCTATTGAGAAAACAAAGGGAATGCTTTAATGGGCTTCCTAATTAGGCAAAGGAGCTGAAATGGCTATTCTGAAACTCTCTAATGATGTATACTCTTAAATGTTTGGCTGCATTTCTTCTTCTGGGTACACCCAAAAATCAAAATGTATAATTTTTTTCACTTACGTGCGCCAATGGACAACATGCTAATTTCCCTTTGCATTTAAATACCTCTACTTCAAATTCAATTTAGCCATTGTTTGGCTGGCAGATGCATTTTAACATACACATAGATGCATTTTAACATAGTAGCCGCCACAGCAACCATGTCAATAAATCATCAACAACTTTCATGTTCCCAAGGAGATGCAGATGAGTCAGATAACAAAGCAAGAAGGATGGGAAAGGAGAGGATCACGGCAAGAGGCACAGATCACACAGATGTGTCCTACCACGGGGATTAATTTAAGCCAGCAGGAAGAGCAGTCTTACTTACTCCTCAGGGAGAGGCACGTATGGATTCTCCCTTCCATCAGTGATGTTCCACAGTAAAGGACATGTGCTGTTTTAGCTTAGCTCTTTTAAGCCTGAACTGAAGAGGATACTATTGATTCCACCTAGAGCAGGGATAAGCTCTCTTTTGTCTGAGGCGATCTAGGAGAGTAAATGACTGGTGCTTCCAAGTAACAGTTCCTCTTCATGCATATGTAAATATATGTGAAAACGCGGCCTCTGCCTTAGTTCTCTATAGAGGAAAGTAAGCAGCAGAGTTCTTAGAATCCACCATAACTTGCACTGTTCCAGAGGTTAAATAACAATATTCAGTCAGAGATTCACTATGTGCTTGTGGGTTTTCATAGCATTGAAAACACAGGTTCAGTAGCACTACTTCATGCAGATTTAACATAGAAAATGACAGTCCATGCTTTTTTGTCCTGGTGTTTGCTGCAGCAGCTACCATTTTTATAAGTAAAGCTTTGGTCAAAGGCTTTTTTTCCACTTTACTGTTAAAAACTATTTTCTATCAAAGAAAGAATCGATTAGTCCCATTTCTAGCCCTTTCTTTTTACAGGGGAGCAAGCTGGACTCCAAGCAAACACAAGAGAATACAAGGTTTTAGACATCTGGATGTTACAATGTTTATAGCCAGATTTGAAATCAGTTTTGACTTCCAAAGAGTTTAAAATCTTGCTGGGAATAAATCAGCCTAGCCTTTCCTTAGTGATATGTGAAAGGCCAGAGTAAGGAAAGATCTGACTTAGTCTGCTGGTGCTTGTTTCAATCAACATATACTGGGAAATTATTGTTAATAGGAAAACAACAGCTTAAATTATGTGAAGGTCTCTTGCCTTGGTGAACTCTTAGCCTTCTGTGACACACTTCATCCCAATATAGACTTCAGGGGCTTTGTAATTTTCTTTTTTCCCCTCCAAACACCAATAGATCAAAATTCTCCTTATTAAAACAGAACTTCTACTTCCAGTCTAAGCCAAGAAAGCTCTACAGGGCTGCTTCCTGTAAAGAAGAAAATTCTCTAGTGCTTTTATCACACCCTATTCTCAAACTTCTGGCACCACATTCTGTTCTAGAACACTGGACTTTCCTTGTAGTCTGAAAGAGTTAACAAATCAAACCTCAAGAACTTGTCCTACCTTTAAAGCCAGTGTTCCAGGAAACCTATTTTCCTGTGATCTGCAATCTTCACTGATAAAGTATTTCTTTCTAATCAGCTTTACATCAGTTCTGTATGCCTGATGAGCTTTTATGTCTTTTTATCTATATATGTGTAGTCTGTCTTTTTGGCCTCAAGCCAAAGAGTGAACTGTGATGGTTAATATGAATAAATTTGCTTCCCTTTATCTGATGGAATAAGTGTAAAATGCTACCACATCCAGATTGCAAGGCATTAATTCTGCTTCCACTGAGGAAGTGCCTTTCAGCTTTGGTAATGCAGAGGGACCTGAAGTAGCAGGTAAGGGAAGTTCAGTGCTGGAACAGTGAAAAGTTCTGTTAGTCCATATCACTGTGATGTATGGAGGATTTTATACCAGGTTTGGTATTACAGAAGTAGTTGGTACTTGGTATTACAATATTATTGTTGGTGTTACAGAAGTACATCAGGTTCAGTGTAGACATAAGTGTTTGCACAGCCCCATGTCCTGAAAATGTATCCACTAAAACAAGCAGACACCTGTACTATCCATATTTAGATAAGTCAGAGAAATTATTTGCCAGTATTCCCCTAGAGTTATTCCCCTTTTTAGCGCTCCCATAGGGAGCTTTTGGATTTTAGGATTATTAACATGGAAGATTGGGCTGTCTATAAAAATTCTATGGTTTCACTTCCCAGCTTTACTGGAACTGAGATCTGCTGGGCATGCCTGGATGTTTTCCCCCAGTCCCCTTCACTCATTACCAAAATCATCTGGCATCATATCCAATCCAGCATACAACCTGCTAATTTCTTTAAATAACACAAATCAACACCTATTTCAACTGAAAAATTTAATTTTGTTGCAAATTTCTACAACTGTGCTGCCAATGTATGCAAATACCAATTTCAGTTTAAAAATTTATTACAGATTGTTACAACAATTCTGACAATATATAAACATCAACCAGGACTGTGGACGTGGATAGGACCATGACCTTGATTGAAAGTCTCTAAATTCTTGGAGTGGTAACCACTTTCCCTGGAAGAGCTGGGGAAGCCTCATGTCCTGGAAGCAATCCAAAAGAATCTTCACTTGTCCTAGAAGCATCTGGAGGCAGATCCAGAAAAAGGGATACTGAATGAATATTGGGTTGAGTGCACATTTTCCTTGGCAGCAATTGTACTTTTGTCAGGGACTATAAAATCTCAGATGCTCTCAAGCAGGCATAGAAAGTTGAAAAAAAAAATAGTTCTGGGGCTTTCCAACAACAAATATCTTGTTTATTTAGCTCTCAGCTACCTATTTAATCCTCTTGAAAAACTACCTAACTTGCAATTCTTTGGCAGGAGACAACTGTCAGAAACCTCACTGCCAGATCTTTTCCCCTCTGTACACAACTGACCCACCGTCTCACAGGGACTCCATGACTTTCAAACCCCTCAGACTCCCCAAGGCCAGCATGGCCCTCCCATCTCACCATTCCTGTTGGCCAAGGGTGGTGGCAGCAGGTCCTTGTCCAGTGGTTTGTCCAGACGCTGCTGGGAGCGGCTGGGAGGGCGGTCGGGCACTATCAGACTGGCCATGAGGTTCTCCTTGTTGGCCTTCTTCAGTCTCTTGATGTTCACAGGGGGTTCAGGGCAGTCAAGGCAGAAGTCAGTGCTCTGGAAGAGCCGCCCTGGCCCTGCAGAGCTGCAGCCATCATCACCTGACAGAGCTGGGCCGGACTTGGGCTTTGGCCGCTTCCTCTCACGCAGAGCAGCCCTCTTGGAGAGGTACAGCAGATGGACATCTAGGAAGCAAAGGGAATTCTGAGTCAGTATGGGTCCTAATGTACATCCCCCTTAGCAGTTGTACTTCTGTCAGGGACTATAAAACAGCCTGAAAGGCAGAAAGGCAGGCCCTCCCTTGGGAATTTGGGTCCTGCTCTTTAAAGAATAGGATTCCTTCCAAGTTTTCAAAGCTGTAAAGGTTTGAAGCACCCAATAAAGTCTTGACACTTGCATCTGCACTGCACCCACAAGAGCTTTAAACAGAGACAGTCACATCTCACAAAAAGAACTTCAGCCTTGCTCTTTTTCTGTGCTGACAGAGGGACCCCAGTCCTCACTTAAATGGTGGAAACTGACAGACAATGTGAGCTGAGTTATTAACTTGCACATTTATCTGGGATCTAGAAAGTGCCCTCTGAAGTAAGAAACTTCAGCTTACCACCAGCTCTTGGATGAATAGCTGGGAGGAAAAGAGCTCACTATAAGGCCTGCATGCTGCACCAGCTTTTCTCTGGAATGGATCCAAAGTGCTCTTAGGTCTTGCTAGTCTGCAGACATTTAAGTTCCTTTAGTTACTGGATTTGTGAATTGTTTGGCCTCAAATATTCTGCTGCTTGCTTTTCTCATGTGTCTCAGCACAGGTATTAGCTGACTGGTAAATTTAATTAGTGATTTGAGACAAAAAGTTTGGACTGCTGCACTGACTTCGTCAGCCTGGTGTTTTTTTCCCCTGTTGCTCCAATAGTCACCTCCTTACTCAGTGTTGTCTTTGTAGCACTGTCACCCTCCAGCAAACTTACACCGGATGTCAGCTCAAGATTGCACACATTTGTGTTGGTGACACAAACTCCAGAATGTCAGGTTTTATTCATTGATCTAATTCATAACCTTTTCCACAGAGGAGCACTTAATGTAAGCACATCTAGAGAAGTGTGTAGGTTGTACAAGTAGAATATTTTAACTGAAGATGCAAGGAAGCACTGAACTGCAGACAATAACTAAACTGTTCTGATTTACTCTTTCTGGAACAGTCAGAGCAGCTCAGAGCAGCTGTCTCAGACATATCTGAAAACTAGACTCCCTTCTTACCAGGCTCCTCTGGCTCCAGGGAATTGTTCCCACAGCTCATGTTGTCAGGTGAAGCTCTCTCTGCTGCAGCCTTGTTTCCAGGCTCCCTTCCTGAAGACTCAGACAGAGCACTAATACTCTCCTTAGAAGAAAAACAAAAAGAAAAAAAAATCAATGACCAGTATTTTCTTGTAATCACTTTAGGGACACAATAATAACTGTCCTTCTCCACTGCAAAAGGACATGTAACACCAGGTGAACCCTGCCCAGACATGACAGGTGTTTTAAACTTGGATTTAACGTTGCCAAACTGAAACTCTAGCTCTTGAAAAATGACCTATTAAGTGAAACATGGAGCCTGCAATGCTTCCTTTGTGTTAGGAAAAAAAGCTTTTTAAAACTGGTATGTGTGCTTTTACAGGAGATAAAAGGGAATCACACTTGGTAATAAGACACGGGTAGTTCCAAAAAATGCCACTCCCTACCTTGAGTCTCCCCTTACTCAATGATAAATACA